>JADDMT010000220.1:0-33049 GCA_021401465.1 Teratosphaeria epicoccoides | reverse complement strand
GAGATTTGTGGCAAACTATTCGAAGATCACGGCACTACTTACGACTCTTACGACGAAGGATACACCATTCGTATAGGACGACGCCTAACGGAATGCCTTCGAGGAACTCAAGCGACGATTTACAGATTAGCCGATCTTACTTGTGTTCGACCCGGATAAGCCTATCACAGTCGAAACAGATGCCTCCGACGTAGCACTCGGGGCATGCTTAAGTCAACTAGGACCGAGTAGACGACTACAGCTAGTCGCCTACTACTCGAGGAAATTGTCTGGACCGGAACTCCGATATGACGTCCACGACAAAGAACTTCTAGCTATAGTAGACGCCTACAAGGCCTGGCGGGTCTACTTAGAAGGTTCTAAGCACTAGGTCACGGTCTACACAGACCATGAGAACTTGCGATACTTCACAACGACGAAAGAGTTAAACTGACGACAGGTTCGGTAGAGCGAGGAGCTCTCTAGTTTTAACTGCAAGATCGTCTATCGCAAGGGGACTAACAACGCACGCGCCGATGCACTTAGCCGCTAGACAGACTACATGAAGGGCGTGAAGCGGGAGAAACATGCTATTCTCCAGGAAAATAGCGATGGCACGCTAGGAGTCAACCGACTCGTAGCCACGACTGTTACATGGACTAGTAGGTTTCAGGACGACCTGAAGAACGCCCTAATCTATGACCTAACCGCACTCGCTGTCCGCGACGACATTGATGGACAGGAGGATTAGGAAGACGAAGACGGAATCCTTCTGTTTCAAGGATTAGTATATGTGCTAACGTCTTTACGATCGGAACTACTATGCCTCTGACACGACGTACCTTAGGCAGGACACCCGGGAGTGTCTAAAATGAAGCAAATTCTCCGACAAGAATATTACTTCCCTAGGATAAGCAAGGCAATCGAGGACTACGTCTGTCGATGTGTGACTTGCCGACGAAGTAAGCACGACTGTCATAGACCGTATAGGCTACTACGACTACTAAAGGTACCTTAACGGCTATGGGAATCGCTCGCTATGGATTTTATCGTCAAACTACCTTAGTCGAGAGAACCCGCGACTAATGAGTTCTTCGACAGGATCATGGTAGTAGTCGACTAATTCACCAAGTTCGGGAAATTTATCCCTTACCGCGAAGACTTCAAGACTAAAGATATCGCGCATGTCTTCATCAAATAGGTAGTGGCATTACACGGCATGCCACAGGACCTAGTAACGGATCGAGGATCCGTGTTTACCTCTAACTTCTAGAGAGCCCTAATGAGACAATTCCAGGTCAAACATCGATTAAGTACTTCCTTCTACCCTTAGACGGATAGACAGACAGAACGCCTAAATCAGACGTTAGAACAGTACCTTCGATCCTATGTTAATAGGGACTAGAACAACTAGGTAGAGTTGTTGCTAATGGCACAGCTCGCGTATAATAGTACGCCAGCAGAGTCGACAGGACTCTCGCCATTTCAGATGGCGTATAGATCAGCTATAGAAGACATTCCAGACGTCTTAGCTAGTGATCCGAACCTAGCAGCACTCGGACGAGTAGAACATCTACGCCGACTGCAAACAGAAGCACGACTCGACCTGCAGTTCTATTAGTAGAACATGGCATAGTACGCGAATCGTAAGAGAATTAAGGGACTAATTCTAAAGGAGGGGGACAAGGTGTATCTCCTCCGCCGTCACATCAAATCGGACAAACCGAGTAAAAAACTAGACGCTGTAAAACTAGGACCATTCAGGATCAAGGCCAAGACGGGACCAGTCAATTTTGAATTACAGCTACCCGAGCAGATGAGAATACACCCTGTGTTCCATGTCTCTCTGCTAGAACAAGCAGCGCCGGACGCCGCACTGCAATCAGAACCCTTACCACTCGACCCTGAAGTAGAAGAACCGGAGTACTCTGTCGAAAGGATTATCGACACTCGCTAGCGGGACGGACAGCGACAGTACTTAGTAAAATGGGAAGGATATGGGAGTACCGAGAACACCTAGGAACCCCTAGAACACCTGCGAAACTGTCAGCAAAAGATACGAAGTTTCGAGAAAGGAACGAACCTAGGAAGAAGATCCTAAGCCACGACTAGACTCCTGCGGGACGCCATCGACCGGCTCGGCTATCACGCCATCCAGGAAACCCTAATATGAGGAGTTAGCGAAACCCTCCATTACGCTCCATGTCGTAGGACTAAGAGCGAGACCCGCGGAAGGATCTAGGTCAAGAAGAAACCCGGCCTGCGCAAGAGCTTGTTCCTCGGCCTCCTCCTCCCTGATCTCGCGCTCCTCGAGAGCGCGACCATCTTCGACCTCCTAGTCGACTGCGTCTAACTGTTTTCGAAGACGCATCTCCTTCGCATGCGCCTCTAGCATCTTCTGCGAAGCTTCGGCTAGGACTACCTTCGCACGATCGAGATCGGCAATTAGTCTTTTCCGCCGATCGCCTAACTTCTTCTATTCGACCTCTGTTACCTTCGCGTCGCAACTCCGACAGTTGCTAAAGTGACATTGCGAACATTTCCCCAAGGAAATGTGTACCCGACAGACGAGCTTTAGCTCTTGACACCGAGTATAGGACTTCATGCTGTCCTAGCCCTAACGATAGATTCGATTCGCGCGGCGTTTACGTTTCTGCGTTAAAGGGGCGTTAGTGTCTAGAATGACACAAGGCAGTGATGTAGAAAGAGAAGACATCACAGTTTAAAAGAAGAAACAAGAGAAACCCCGCACTAATGAGGTAGCTTAGGGACGAGCTAGACTAAGAGGGGGATAGTGTCATGAGTGTCAGGAGTACTGTCCGGAGTACTATAGGATACAGGATCATGTAGGTCCTAAGTGCTATGAGTCATAGTACCGTCATAGGAGTACTATAAGTCATAGGCATAGTCATAGAAGAAAGGATCTGTCACGTGAGGACAGATCCCCGGATCTGTAGGGTTAGTCTACAGATCTATAGGCTTACAAGGAAGAAGGGATCTGTCACGTGATGACAGACCCTTAGATCTATGGGGTTAGTCTACAGATCTACAGACACGGATCTGTCAGGTCTGTCGACAGATCTAACAGAGCTGCTCTGTCGCTCTCTAGTATATAGGGATGGCTTTAGGACAGGCAGTTAGGAGCTTCGTGCTTAATCTCAATTTAATCCTCTCTTGCTTAGAGGAGAGTTAGTTACAAGGTCAACTGCTATTGTCGATATTCTTTACAGCTCCCGAGTCTAACACCTAGTTACCTTCCTGCTATCGGCACCTACCCTTATGACAGAGGGGCAGTGATACGGTTAATACTAGGGGGCTATTAGAGCCGCATAGGTTCTAATGTCTACCCTTAGCATGCAGTAACCCTGCTACATATAGCAAGGGGGTCCTTTGTACATACGTTAGCTCGTATGTCGTCTAAGTAGGATTAATAGTTAACGTAGGATGCCCCTATGTCGCTAACCCTACGATACCCCTACGGGGATAGGCTCGGACATGCTTTCCCTAATTAAGGGGCGTTAGGGGTTATAAGCACCTCTAGCGCTACCTCTGCGATAAGCAGAAAGCAGCACTATCTTATACCTATTAAAAGGTCGGATTACTCTGTCACACTACGAGATATTTTCATATCATATAGCATATATATCTATATCACTTAGGTGCGCTTGCGGCTATCGCGCTTAGCCTATAAGATCATCTTGCGCTTCTTGACACTGCCGATAACATCATCGAACTTAGTGTCTTCCTTATATGTAACTAGTACGGCAACACTATAGCACGTAGGGATCACGTTAGGATCGAAGGTATCCTGATTGTCGTTATTCTCCTCCTCAAAGATCTGGCTTAGAGGCTTGTGCTTTAGCGTCTTAACAGACGTAGTATAGATCGCAAGCAGGGAAGGTTCGGCTTCCTTGTCGCTAACCTTAATTTTAGCCCTAGCCTTCTTCTTCTTCTTAGATAGTAGCGTAGAGGCAGCATAGGCGGTAGCGCTATAATATGTTAGCTGTACGCACGTGACAGGATTTAAGTAAGTAACTTACGGCTTAGTCCTTAGGACTAGCTTAGAGGCAGGCTACCTCGCAGTATAGCGCTAGGGTATAGCCTTAGCGGCAGGAGTAGTAAATTGCTTGATTACCTTCTTACGGATCATCCGCGTCTTAAAGTCATTGTCAATAGAGGCAAGGGCCCCGAGTTGTTAACGCTAGCAGCTAGTCGAGTAGTTCTTGACGCTAACGTGAGTCTAGCAGGAAAAGTTTGCATGCATTCTTAGAGGGTACCTACACTATATGCGTACTATAGCGTAGGTCTTAACCCTAACGGTTAGCACCTTTAAGATCTTCTTGACTAAGTCTGCGAGCAGACCTAGACAAACGTTTTCGCCTATTAGTAGAGAGTTAAAGCAAAGCTAGCGCGCATGCTCTCCCTACAATTTCAAAGATTAACTAAGGTACATACTTCTAGTTTCCTGATATCTTGATCTGCATGTAAACTAAAGGTATTACGAAGCTGCCTAACATGTAATGGATTTAGAAATTCGCCGCAAGTTAGTAACCTCTATCCTGCATTTGCTGCAAAGATGTTAAGGTATATACATAACACATGTTATGTAGGCTATCTACCTGTTTACCCTTACGTAGTATAAGTATGCTATATCCTGTACCCTATGCGTTCTACATGCATTACTTAGTAAGGCTAGGGACATCCTTATAGGAGGAGGGGTAGTAATACGGTTAATACTAGGGGGCTACTAGAGCCGCATAGGTTCTAATGCCTGCCCTTAGCATGTAATGACCCTGCTACATGTAGTAAAGGGGTCCTTTATACATACGTTAGCTTATATGTTGTCTAAGTAGGATTAATGCCTGACATAGGATGCCCCTATGCCGCTAACTCTACAGTACCCCTACAGGGGCTTCCTGACCCTATAGTACCCCTACGGGGTTAGGCTCGGACATGCTTTCCCTAATTAAGGGGCGTTAGGGGTTATAAGTACCTCTAGCGCTATGATATAGATGTATATGCTATATGATATGAGAATATCTCGTAGTAAGACAGAGTAATCCGACCTTTTAATAGGTACAAGATAGCGCTACTTTCTGCTTATTACAGAGGTAGCGCTAGAGGTGCTTATAACCCCTAATGCCGCTTAATTAGGGAAAGCATGTCCGAGCCTAACCTCGTAGGGGTACCGTGGGGTTAGGAAGCCCCTATAGGGGTACCGTAGGGTTAGCGACATAGGGGCATCCTACGTTAAGCATTAATCCTACTTAGATGACATACAAGCTAAAGTATGTACAAAGGACCCCCTTGCCATGTATAGTAGGGTTACTACATGCTAAGGGCAGGCATTAGAACCTATGCGGCTCTAATAGCCCCCTAGTATCAACTATATTACTACCTCTTCTCCTATGAGGATGTCCCTAGCCTTACTAAGTAATACATATAGAACGTATAGGGTACGGGATATAGCATGCTTACACCGCGCAAGAGTAAATAGGTAGATATCCTACGTAACATGTGTTATGTGCATACCTTAACATCCTCGTAGTAAATATAGGACGATCTACGTCAGCAGATTTGATGAGGGCAGTATCTACCGCAACTATGTCAATTGTAATAGCAAGCATCAAAAATGCTAAGACCTCCCTGAAGAGGTGTATAGCGAGTATAACTAGCTCTACTATAACATCGATGACTTCTAGGGTACGCGTAACGAGGGGATTACTAAAGGTACTCTGACTATGAACAGGCTACAGGCTAAGTACCGCGAGGCACTCGCCTACCTGCTTAGCGCCCTCTTGTGCTTCACTATAACTACAAACTACTCGCATAGCAGCGTTCGCTTTAACTCTCTACTAATAGGCAAAAATGTTTGCCTAGGTCTAATCGTAGACTTAGTCTAGAAGATCTTGAAGGTGTTAACTGTTAGGGTCGAGACCTTCGCCATAGTACGCATATAGTGTAGGTACCCTCTAAGTATAAATGCTAACTTTCTCCGCTAAGCTAACGTTAGCGTTAAGAAGTATCTGACTAGCCGCTAGCGTTAGCAACTCGGGGCCCTTGCCTCTATTGACAATGACTTTAAGACGCGGATGATCTGTAAGAAGGTTATCAAGCAATTCACCGTTCCCGCTACTAAGGCTACGCCCTAGCGTTATACCGCGAGGTAGCCTGCCTCTAAGCTAGTCTAGAGGACTAAGCCGTAAGTTACTTACTTAAATCCTGTTACATGCGTACAGCTAACACATTATAGCGCTACTGCCTACGCCGCCTCTACGCTACTATCTAAGAAGAAGAAGAAGGCTAGGGCTAAGATCGAGGTTAGCGACAAGGAAGCCGAACCTTCCCTGCTTGCGATCTGCACTACATCCGCTAAGACGCTAAGGCATAAGCCTCTAAGCCAGATCTTTGAGGATAAGGAGGATAACAGCGTTCAGGATACCTTCGATCCTGACGTAGTTCCTACGCGCTGCAGTGTTGCCGTACTAGTTATACCTAAGGAAGACACTAAGTCTAATGATGTTATTAACACTTATGTCAAGAAGCATAAGATGATCTCGAGGGCTAAGCGCGATAGCCGCAAGCACGCCTAAGTCTCTTCGCCTTCTAATGCTAAGGATAAGGAGGAGGTAAATGTTATGACTAGACGCGGTAAGGCTGTCGCTAGCTCTCTAGCTACTATAGGCTTTAAAGACAAGCTCTCTTGCAACCTACTAAAGAAGAAGATGCCGGCCTCTCTTTATGGCGTTACTACTCCTATTACTCCTAGTCGCCTTAGGGTGTTTAGTAGACCCCGTGTAGGTAGGTAGTCCTTAGTAGACTATAACAAGAAAGACTCTTCTGCTTCGGGTTTAGTCAGGAAGCCCTTAACTAGTAGTTACTAAGCATTAGCTACGAAGCTAATCCGAGTATGTCTCTTATTCTCCTTAGGTTTATTCTAGGTGTGCCTTTAGGCATTAATAATGTATGAGTAGGGCGTTTGTTTCTCGTTGTCACTTCGCGTGTTATACGCTACATACATGTGTTAAGAACTCTGCTCTAAAACTCTTATCTTCCTACAAATTGACCTTCTTAAGCCCTGCTTACGCCTCCTCTGCTCTTCGAACTCACGAATAGCTTCTAGAGCGTTCTTGTAGTCTTTAGCTAGAACCTATTATGTGTACTTAGGTAGGTATCCTTTCTACTTTACTAGATAGTATGTTACGCCTTTACGCTACATACTGTCCTTAATACCCTTGAATTCCTACTCTTTGTTCTCTTCTGCTACTAGCATTAGGTTCGCAGGCTCTTCGCCTTTACGCTATACCTACAGCTTAAGTAGAGATACGTAGAAGACGTTATGCACATGATACGATAGTAGTAACGATAGCTAGTACGCCTGCGAGCCTATTACGTCTATATCTAGAAGGGTCTGACAAACCTTAGTGTCATCTTCTTACTTAGAAGTTTTAGCTTGAGATTCTTTGTTAATAGTAACACCTTTATACTAACTACATACTACATTAGTTTAGCATAGGCGTTATTAAGTTTAATCTGGGATTCTGAGGCCTTTTTCTAGTGTTCTATTAGCACTAAATGTACCTCGCGCATACGCCGCGCTAATTCCGCGGCGGCTAGCACCCTCTCCTTAGAAGACTTGTCCTAAGGCAGTTCTAGGTGTATTTCCGGATTAAAGCCATAAAGAATCTAAAATAGCGACATACGCATAGTAGCATGTATGCTGTTATTAACTGCAAATTCCGCCATAGGAATTACGTTAGCCTAGGCATCCTAGTTCTTAGCGTTATAGCACCGAAGGTACTACTTAAGAGTCTAGTTTATACGTTTAGTCTGACTATTAGTCTATAGATGGAATGCTATACTTAGGCGGTACTTAACACGCGCCTTAAACACAAATTCTTGATAGTATTTACTAGTAAAGACAGAACCTCGATCTAATAAAATACTTCGGGGTATACTAAAGCGTCATATGACTTTGTCGCAAAGTAGTCGCGCAAGCTCGCTACTTGTGCACTTTTTTGTACATAGGATGAAGACATTTATCTTCGAGTATTAGTCGACTACTACAAGGATAGTATTAACTACATTGCCTCTCTACTTTGCTAGTAGCAAATTAGTAATAAAATCTATAGTTAAGTCTTGCTATAGTCAAGTCTTGCCATAGTTAAGTCTTGCTATAGTCAAGTCTTACTATAGTCTCTCTAGTAGTAGGAGCGCCTAAGTATTACCATAGGGGCGATAGCGCCAAGATTTGCTAATCTAGCATGTCTAGCAGGATTTAACATAGTTAGAAACATCCTGTTCTAGCGTCAGCTACTAGTATTTCCGTCCGAGAAGCGCGTTTGTCTTCTCTGCGCTAAAATGACCTGCAAGTTCATTGTCATAATAAATATAGAGGAGCTGCAAACAGAGTACGTAGTTAGCAGGTATGTAGAGCCTATTATTAAAGTACTATAAGTCGCCTAACTAGGTCTAGTACTTCAGACCGCCTATAGTATCCTAGAGGGCTACACTCTTATTAATTAACTCCGGTTCTCGCTCTTATAACAGCTGAATAAGTCTCGAGACTTCTTTAAAGGGTTCTTTAGACATTGATACGGTTAATACTAGGGGACCATTTAAACCGCATGGGTTCTAATGGCCGCCCTTGGCATGTAGTGACCCTGCTACATATGGCAAGGGGGTCCTTCGTACATACATTGGCTCGTATGTCGTCCGAGTAGGATCAGTTGTCGACGTAGGACGCCCCTACGTCGCTGACCCTACGGTACCCCTACGGGGTTAGGCTCGGACATGCTTTACCTAATTAAGGAGCGTCGGGGGTTATAAGCACCCTTAGCGCCACCTCTGCGATAAGCAGAAAGCAGCGCTGTCTTGTACCTACTAAAAGGTCGGATTACTCTGCCACACTGCGAGATATTTCCATATCATATAGCACATACATCTATATTAGTTCTGCTTTCTCCCCCCTGCTTTGCAGTCTAGCAGAGAATACTACGATATGTCTAGAGCACTACGAACTCGCAACTAACGCGTAGCGAGCGCCATCCCGAGCGCCCGCGATAGCGAAGCTAGCCTGAGTAACTAGCCCGCAGAAGTAACCGCTGCGAGCGACACTGCATCGAGCGACGGTTCCGCTAGAGGACAATTACGCGGCGGACTAGGCAATAGACCCCCTACACAGGGACCGCAGCTAACCCCGACTATCGACCCGGCCCTTATAGCCATGATTGTCGATTAGGTCGCGAACCGCCTTGCGAACTAGAGCTAGAGCCGCACCGCTCCTAGTAGCGACAACGGCGAGGACGACGAAGACGTCGCTATGAGTAGTACTAACGAACTAGCGGACGAAGAAATCTAGCGAGATTTCACGCTAGGGACCCGCGAAGACAACTTATTAGGAGGCGCAGACCCTCCGCGTGTGCCCGCGAACTTGGTGCCTGAATTCGGGGCCATAGTAGGCTAACTAGGAGGTAGTCGTAACGCACGCAACCTGAAGCCGTTCAAGGGAGACACCTTGAAGGAGGCTCGAACTTTCTTGCAGGCGTGTAAGGCAGTTTTCGTGCTTAACCTACGCGGATATTCCACGGAGGGCGAACGAGTCGCCTTCGGTGTAATGTAGCTCGAAGAGGATAAGGAACCTCGCAACAATTAGCATGAGCGGTATGACCTTATGCGGGTCTATGACAGAACGTATACATAGGCGGACTTTCGCTAGTTCTGTGTCGACCAGGTCAAGGATCCGGGGAATCGCGCCCTTACTATGTCTGTCGAGTACGAGAAGGCTAAGCAGGGGAAGGGACAAACAACCTCTAGCTTCGCAACCTATCTCGCTACGCTTGAGGGACAGATGCTACCCTATACCGAGACGTAACGCATGCGGCACTTGCTCGTCAAACTCGATGACAATCTTCAGAACACAATCATGACTTTTCATGAACTTCCGACAACTCGGCAAGACCTCGTGTCCCTTGCGACATGTATGGAAATCACCTTGAAGCGAAATGGAAAATCGGGCGGTAAGGACAATAAGCGTCTAAGCCCCGAGGACCTACCGAAGGGCCGCTATCACAAGCGCCCTAGGGGTCACGTCTAACGCGGTAGTTCATTCTGGAGGAGCAAGCCCTCCGAGCCAAAAGACGGTAGCGAGAAGCCTCCGAGTAGCTGCCACATCTGTGGAGCGAGGGACTACTAGGCGGCTCGCTGTCCTAAACGAAGTGATAGGAAGAAGGTAAGCAAGGTGTCCGAAACCTCCCTAGAGGGGAGGCGAAAGAAGGACAAGCCCGAGACAACCGAATGGCTACCGCGGGTATCCAAGCTGTCTGTTACCGATGGTGTAGACTCGTGGCCTACGCGGCGCCTATCCGGCGCGGTCCGAGTTAATGGCTCGCTCGAGCTAGTAGACTGTATGTTAGATGACCTTGCGGAGGTTAACGTGATACCCTAGAGGGTAATCGTACGGCTTGGTTTGAAGCCGATCCTAGGAGCCCTGCTGCCTACCATGAAGTCTTTTCGGGGCGAAGGCGCAGCGGCTCGAGGTACGTATAACGTGCGCCTCTAACTCGCGGACTCCTCGGGAGAAGTGCGCAAGACTAACGAAGTCTTCTACGCCGAAGACGTTCCTAATAAGGAGCTCCTGCTCGGCCGCCCTTGGCGCTACAAGCAGGGAGTCGTTATTGATGGAGCTACTGACAACTAGTTCTACGGCTCTATAGGCGAAGTTCCTACGGTGCAGATGCGTGACGCACACAGCTTCTACAAGGACATGAAGAAGGTCTAATGCGTGTATGCGGTCTGCATACAGAACGTCAAGGAAGACGTTACCCTTCTGCCTGAGTTAGAGGAATACGCCGATATTTTCGACGCAGAGGCTGCGGCCTATGCCCGGGCCCTAGACGCGGAACATGCGATTAACCTTAAGGAGGGTTACAATCCTCCGCATCGACCTCTGTACCCTATGTCGGAATCGTAGCTCGAAACACTTCGAGACTACCTCTACAAGGCGCAAAGGAACGCGTGGATCCGACGAAGCGACAGCGAGGCTAGAGCGTTAGTTATGTTCGTCCTGAAGAAGGACAACACGCTCCGCCTATACGTTAACTATAGGGGCCTTAACGCGGTAACCTAGAAGAACCGCTGCCCCCTACCACTTATTAGCGAGACGCTTGACCGCCTTAGTCGCGCCGCCATCTTCTCGTCTATCGACTTGAAGGACGCCTACTACCGGATACCGATCCGAAAGGGCGACGAGTAGAAGACTACATTCCGAACGTAGTACAGACACTTCAAGTATACGGTGATGCCGTTTAGCTTGACTAACGCACTAGCGACGTTCTAAGCGTATATTAACCGGGCCCTAGCCGGCCTCGTTGACACCTGCTACGTAGTGTATTTAGACGATATACTAGTCTATTCCGACTCGAAGGAGGAGCATATGCGGCATCTAAGTATAGTGCTTAAACGGCTCCGTAAGTTCGCTCTCTACACGAACCTAAAGAAGTGCTCATTCCTGACGGATAGGATTGAGTTTCTCGGATACATCGTCTCTACAGAAGGAGTCATCATAGATGACCGAAGGGTGTCCGCAATCGCGGAGTAGCTGTGGCTAACTACCCTCCGAGAAGTGCAGGTGTTCCTAGGATTTACTAACTTCTACTGCAGATTCATACGATCTTACTCGAAGATCGTGGCTCCCCTCATGGCCCTCGCAAAGGGCGCGGTTCGAGGAAAAAAGCCAGGGAAAGTGCCTTAGGAGGAGGCTTAGAGTAAGGCCTTCTCTGAACTCAAAGCAGCTTTTTAAACTGCGCCTATACTTCGGCACTTTGACCCTGCTGCGAAGATCCGGATAGAGACCGATGCTTCAAAATTCGCAATAGCCGCAATTATATCGCAGCTCTAGTCGCACGAAGGCAGTGCGCGATAGTACCCGATTGCCTTCTAGTCGCGGAAGATGCAGGGCGCTAAGCTTAACTACGAGACTCACGACCAAGAACTTTTGGCTATTGTTGACAGCTTCAAGGAGTACTAACACTACCTCGAAGGCGCGGCGCACCCTATTAAGGTGCTTACTGACTATAACAACCTTCGCAGCTTCATGGGCGTGAAGCAGCTAAGTAGTCGGCAAGCAAGGTAGGCGACTTTCCTCGCTAGCTTTGACTTCGTTATCTAGCATCGTTCTAGAAAGACGAATCCGGCCGACGGTACTTCGCGACGACTAGACTACGACACTAGGGAAGAGGGTAACTAACAGCTTCTCCCTACGCTGCAAACGAAGCTTGCAGTTTAGGGCGGCGATCTGTCGTTAGCTCCTCTTATAGGTCGACTGCAGGTCTAATGGGGCCTCACGGCCTCCGCTAGTGACGAACCCTCCTATCCGGCAGTTATGGCGACCGTGTCTAGCTCGATCCGTGTGGTAGTTAACTAGCTCACATACGGTAAGCATGCGATGTCTAAAGAACCCTTTAAAGAAGCCTCGAGACTTATTCAGCAGTTGCAAGAGCGAGAACTGGAGTTAATTAATGAGGGTGTAGCCCTCTAGGACACCGTAGGCGGTCCGAAGTACTAGACCAAGTCAGGCGACTTGTAGTACTTTGACAATAGGCTCTACGTACCCGCTAACTACGCACTCCGTTCGTAGCTCCTCTGTATTCATCATGACGATAAACTCGCGGGCCATTTTGGCGTAGAGAAGACGAACGCACTTCTCGGACGAAAATACTAGTAGCCTACGCTAGAACAGGATGTCTCTGACTATGTTAAATCCTGCTAGACGTGCCAGATTAGCAAATCTCGGCGCTATCGCCCCTACAGCGATGCTCAGGCGCTCCTACTACCAGAGAGGCCATGGCAAGACTTGACTATAGATTTCATTACCGATTTGCTGCCAGCAAAGTAGAAGGGCGATATAGTTGATACTGTCCTTGTAGTAGTCGACTAATACTCGAAGATGAATGTCTTTATCCTATGTACGAAAAGGTGTACAAGCGGCAAGCTTGCGTGGCTACTTCGCGACGAAGTCATACGGCGCTTTAGTGTCCCCCGAAGTATCCTATTAGATCGAGGTTCTGTCTTTACTAGTGAATACTAGCAAGAATTTGTGTTTGAAGCGCGTGTTAAGCACCGCCTAAATACAGCATTCTATCCACAGACTAATATTCAGACTAAACGTATGAACTAGACTCTTGAGTAGTACCTCTAGTACTACTACGCTAAGAACTAGGATGCCTAGGCCGACGCAATTCCTATGGCGGAATTTGCAGTCAATAATAGCGTGCATGCTACTATGCGCATGTCGCCATTTCAGATTCTTTATAGCTTTAATCCGGAAATACACCTAGAACCGCCTCGGGACGAGTCTTCTGAGGAGAGGGTGCCAGCCGCCGCGGAATTAGCGCGGCGTATGCGCAAGGTACATTCGGTGCTAATAGAACACTAGAAAAAGGCCTCAGAATCCCAGATTAAACATAATAACGCCTATGCTAAACCGATGTAGTACGTAGTTAGTACGAAGGTATTGCTATTGACGAAGAATCTTAAGCTGAAACTTCTAAGCAAGAAGATAACGCTAAGGTTCGTCGGACCCTTCCGGATACGCGACGCGATAGGCTCGCAGGCGTACTAGCTATCGTTGCCATCGTCGTATCGTGTGCATGACGTCTTCTACGTATCTCTACTCGAACCATGGGTACAGCGCAAGAGCAAAGAGCCCGCGGACCCGATGCTAGTAGCAGAAGAGAACGAAGAGTAGGAAGTCGAGGGTATTAAGGACAGTATGCGGCGCAAGGGCGCAACGTACTATCTAGTAAAGTAGAAAGGATACCTACCTAAGTACACATAATGGGTTCTGGCTAAAGACTACAAGAACGCTCTAGAAGCTATTCGTGAATTCAAAGAGCGGAGGAAGCGTGAGCAGGGCTTGAGAAGGTCGATTCATAGGAAGATGAGGGTTCCGGAGCAGAATTCTTGACATGTGTATGTAGCGTATGACGCGCGAAGTGACAACGAGAAGCAAACGCCCTACTCATACATCATTGATGCCTAAAGGCACACCTAGAATAAACCTAAGAAGAACAAGAGACATGCTCGGATTAGCTTCGTAGCTAATGCTTAGCGACTACTAGTTAGGGGCTTCCTGACTAAACCTAAAGCAGGAGAGTCTTTCTTGTTGCGGTCCGCTAGGGACTGCCTACCTGCACGGGGTCTACTAAACACCCCGAAGCGACTATGAGTAACGGGGGTAGCAACGCCACGAAGAGAGGCTGGCATCTTCTTCTTTAGTAGGTTGCAAGGGAGCTCGTCTTTAGAGCCTATAGTAGCCAGAGAACTAGCGACACCCTTACCGCGCCTAGTCGCGACGACTACCTCATCCTTAGCATTAGAAGGCGAAGAGACTCGAGCGCGCTTGCGGCTGTCACGCTCGGCCCTCGAGATTATCTTGCGCTTCTTGACACGAGTGTCGACTACATCATCAGACTCGGTGTCTCCCTTAGGCGCAACTAGTGTAGTGACACTATGGCGCGAAGGGATCACGTTAGGACCGAAGGTATCCTAAGCGTCATCATCCTCCTCATCCTCAAAGATCTGGCCTAGAGGCTTGTGCCTTAGCGTCTTGACGGACGTAGTGCGGGTCGCAAGCAGGGAAGGCTCGGCTTCCTCGTCACTGACCTCAATTTCGGCCCTGGCCCTCTTCTTCTTCTTAGACAGTAGCGTCGAGGCGGCGTAGGCGGTAGCGCTACAATGTGTTAGCTATACGCACGCGACAGGATTCGAGTGAGTAACTTACGGCTTAGTCCTCGGGACCGGCTTAGAGGCAGGCTGCCTCTCGGTACGGCGCTAGGGCGTGGCCTTAGTAGCGGGAGCGGCGAATTGCTTGATAACCTTCTTGCGGATCATCCGCGTTTCGAAGTCATCGTTAATAGAGGCAAGGGCCCCGAGTTGCTAACGCTGACGGCTAGTCGGATACTTCTCGACGCTAACATTAGCCTAGCGGAAAAGTTAGCATTTCATACTTAGAGGGTACCCGCACTATATGCGTACTATGGCGAAGGTCTCGACCCTAATGGTTAGCACCTTCAAGATCTTCTAGACTAAGTCTGCGATTAGACCTAGACAAACGTTTTCGCCTGTTAGCAGAGAGTCGAAGCGAACACTGCCGTGAGAACGGTTAGCAGTCGCGGTGAAGCACGAGAGGGCGCCAAGCAGGTAGGCGAGTGCCTCGCGGTACTTAGCCTGTAGCCTGTTCATGGTCAGAGTACCTTCGGCAATCCCCTTGTCACGCGCACTCTAGAAGTCATCGATGTTACGGCAGAGCTAGTTATACTCGCCATACACCTCTTCAGGGAGGTCTTGGCATTTCTGATGCTTGCTATTACAGTTAACATAATTATAGTAGACACCGCCCTTGTCAAATCCGCTAACGCAGATCTCGGCTACGCTTCGGTTAGTACAAGTCACGCATACCTCGCGGGTAGGGGACGCCTTACTAACACGCGGAGGGGAGATGTGTGCAGCTTGGCTACTAAGGTTGTCGAGGCATCGTCGACACGAGCGACAATCGCGGGCAGAGCAAGTAGCGTCGAACTTAGTCTGTAGCACATGAGCCATTATAGCTAAGACAGGTTAATTGATCTTGATTAATTGATTGAAGAAGAAGGAGCTCTAGTACAGACCCGCAGACACGGCGAGGCGCAAGCTAAGCGAAGTAGGAGCGGAGGTCGATGTTAGTGTCTTAGAACAGGAAAGTTTGGGAAGCGACGAGGTTTTTATACCCTCTGACAGCCCCCCTGTTGCCTACCGCAACCGTTAAGCTAGTGACTCGAACTACATGCGCAGAGTACCTGCCTTTAGTTGACTTACAAGGGGACCGAATGATGTAATAACGGATAACGCGGCTGTTACGCATGTGCGCCGACTACACTCGTGCTAGCCTACTAGCATGGGAATGTGGCGAGGCCCGCGCTAGGAGCGCGCTCCTGCCGTTTCGAGCGGCGCGCGTAGAGCGTCCGCGCACTTTCCTACTACCCTAAGGTTCTGCGACACGTTCTTCACAGTCACGACTAAATAGGGACGGCCAAGCTACTTAGCGAGGCCGGCGCGCATGCTCGCCCTATAATTTCAAGGATTAACCGAAGTACGTACTCGTGGTTTCCTGATATCTCGATCCGCATGTAAAGCGAAGGTGTTACGAAGCCGCCTAACATGTGACGGATTAAAACCCGCCCGAGTTAGCAGCCTCCGCCCTGTACTCGCTACGAAGGTGTTAAGGTGTACGCATGACACATGTTGCGCAGGCTATCTACCTATTCACCCTTGCGCGGTGTAAGCGTGCTACATCCCGTACCCTATATGTTCTGCGTGCGTCACTTAGTGAGGCTAGGGACATCCTCATAGGAGGAGGGGCAGTGATACGGTTGATACTAGGGGACCATTTGAACCGCATGGGTTCTAATAGCCGCCCTTGGCATATAGTGACCCTGCTACATATAGCAAGGGGGTCCTTCGTACATACGTTGGCTTGTATGTCGTCCGAGTAGGATTAGTTGTCGACGTAGGACGCCCCTACGTTGCTGACCCTACGGTACCCCTACGGGGTTAGGCTCGGACATGCTTTCCCTAATTGAGGAGCGTCGGGGGTTATAAGTACCCTTAGCGCTACCTCTGCGATAAGCAGAAAGCAGCGCTGTCTTGTACCTACTAAAAGGTCGGATTACTCTGCTACACTGCGAGATATTTCTATATCATATAGCACATACATCTATATTAGACATCGCATGTTTACTACATGTAAGCTAGTAAACTACCGCACAGATTAAGCTAGACATAGTTGCTACAGCTACTAGATAGGAGGGTTCATCGCTAGCGGAGGCTGTAAGGCCCTATTAGACCTGTAGTCGACCTATAAGAGGAGCTAACGACAGGTTGCTACCCTACACTACAAGCTTCGTCTACAGCGTAGGGAGGAGCTGTTAGTCACCCTGCTCCCTAGTGTCGTAGTCCGGTCGTCGCGAAGGACTGTTAGCTAGATTCGTCTTCCTAGAACGATGCTAGATAACAAAGTCAAAGCTAGCGAGGAAAGTCGCCTACCTTGCTTGCCGACTACTTAGCTGCTTCACGCCTATGAAGCTACGAAGGTTATTATAGTTAGTAAGCACCTTAATAGGGTGCGCTACGCCTTCGAGATAGTGTTAGTACTCCTTGAAGCCGTCGATAACAGCTAAAAGCTCTTAGTCGTAAGTCTTGTAATTAAGCTTAGCGCCCTGCATCTTCCGCGACTAGAAGGCAATTAGGTACTATTACGTACTACATTTGTGTGACTAGAGCTACGATAAAATTGCGGCTATTACGAATTTCGAAGCATCGGTCTCTATTCAGATCTTCGTAGTAGGGTTAAAGTGCTAAAGTATAGGTGTAGTTTAAAAAGCTGCTTTAAGTTTAGAGAAAGCCTTGCTCTAAGCCTCCTCCTAAGGCACTATCCCTAGCTTTTTACCTTGAATTACGCCCTTTGCGAGGGCCGTAAGGGGAGCCACGATCTTCGAATAGGATCATATAAATCTGTAATAGAAGTTAGTAAATCCTAGGAATACCTGTACTTCTCGGAGGGTAGTTAGCTATAGCTACTCTGTAATTACAGACACCCTTTAGTCATCTATAATGACTCCTTCTGTAGAAACGATGTATCCAAGAAACTTAATCCTATCTGTTAGGAATAAGTACTTCTTTAGGTTCGCATACAGAGCAAACTTATAGAGCCGTTTAAGTACTATCTTTAGATGCTAAATATGCTCCTCCTAGGGCCTAATTAATGTACGCCTAGAAAGTCGCTAGTATGTTAGTTAATCTAAACAGCATTACTATATACTCGAAGTGTCTATACTACATTCGGAACGTAGTCTTCTACTTGTCGCCCTTTTGGATTAGTATCTAGTAGTAGGCATCCTTCAAGTCGATAGACAAGAAGATAGCAGCGTAACTAAGGTAGTCAAGCGTCTCGCTAATAAGTAGTAGGGGGTAGCAGTTCTTCTAAGTTACTACATTAAGGCCCCTATAGTTAACGTATAGGCAGAGCGTGTTGTCCTTCTTCAGGAGGAACATTACTAACACTCTAGCCTCGCTGTCGCTTTGTCGGATCTACGCGTTCTTTTGCGCCTTGTAGAGGTAGTCTCGAAGTGTTTCGAGCTAAGATTCTAACATAGGGTATAGAGGTTAATGCGGAGGATTATAACCCTCCTTAAGGTTAATCGCATGCTCCGAGTCTAGGGCCTAGGCATAGGCTGCAGCCTCTACGTCGAAAATATCGGCGTATTCCCCTAACTTAGGCAGGAGGGTAACGTCTTCCCTGACGTTCTGTATGCGGACTACATATACACATTAGACCTTCTTCATGTCCTTGTAGAAGCTATGTGCGTCACGTATCCTTACTACAGGAACTTTGCCTTTAGAGCCATAGAACTAGTTATTAGTAGCCCTATTAACAATGACTCCCTGCTTGTAGCGCTAAGAGCGGCCTAGTAGGAGCTCCTTATTAGGAACGTCTTTAGCGTAGAAGACTTCGTTAGTCTCGCGCTCTTCCTAAGGAGTCCGCGAGTTAGAGGCGCACGTTATACGTACCTTAAGCTACTACGCCTTTGCCTTAAAGGACTTCATAGTAGGTAGCAGGGCTCCTAGGATTAGCTTTAATCTAAGCCGTACGATTACCTACTAGGGTATTACATTAACCTCCGCAAGGTCGTCTAACATATAGTCTACTAGCTTAAGCGAGCTATTAACTCGGACCGTACTAGATAGGCGCTAGGCAGGCTACAAGTCTACACTATTAGTAACAGACAGCTTAGATACCCGCGGTAGCTATTTAGTTGTCTCGGGCTTGTCATTCTTTCGCCTCCTCTCTCGGGAGGTTTCAGACACCTTGTTTACCTTCTTCCTATTACTTCGTTTAGGATAGTAAGCTACCTAGTAGTCCTTTACTCTACAGATATAGTAGCTACTTAGAGGCTTCTCGCTACTATCTTTAGGCTCGGAGAGCTTGCTTCTCCGGAATAAACTACTGCATTAGACGTAACCCTTAGGGCGCTTGTAATAGCGGCCCTTTAGTAGGTTCGGGGCTTAAACGCTTATTGTCCTTGCCGCCTAATTTTCTATTTCGCTTCAAGGTAATCTCTATACGTGTCACAAGAGACACAAGGTCTTACTAAGTTGTCTGAAGTTCATGAAAAGTCATGATTATGTTCTGAAGATTGTCATCAAGCTTGACGAGTAGGTGCCGTACGCGTTACGTCTTAGTATAGGGTAGCATCTGTCCCTTAAGTGTAGCGAGGTAGGTAGCGAAGCTAGAGGTTATTTGTCCCTTCCCCTACTTAGCCTTCTTATACTTAACAGACATAGTAAGGGCATAGTTACCTAGATCCTTAAGTGACCTAGTCGACACAGAACTAGCGAAAGTCTGCCTACGTATACGTTCTGTCGTAGACCTGTATAAGGTTATACTGCTCATGCTAATTGTTACGAGGTTCCTTATCCTCTTTAAGCTATATCACACTAAAGGCAACCTGTTTGCCCTCTATAGAATATCCGCATAGGTTAAGCACAAAAACTGCCTTACACGCCTGCAAGAAAGTTTGAGCCTCCTTTAAGGTATCTCCCTTAAACGGCTTTAGGTTACATGCGTTACGACTGCCTCCTAGTTAGCCTACTATAGCCCCGAACTTAGGCACTAGATTCGCAGGCATACGTAGAGAGTCTACGCCTGCTAGTACATTGTCTTCATAGGTCCCTAGTATGAATCCTTGCTAGATTTCTTCATCCGCTAGTTTATTAGTACTACTCGTGGCGACGTCTTCGTCGTCCTCGCTGTTGTCGCTACTAGAAGGGGTGCGGCTCTAGCTCTAGTTCGCAAGGTAGTTTGCGACCTAATCGACAATCATGGCTATAAGGGCTAGGTTAATAGTCAGGTTTAGCTATAGTCCCTATACGAGGGATCTATTACCTTGTCTACTACGTAATTAGCCTCTAGTAGAACTGTCGTTTAATGTAGTTCCGCTCGCAGGGGGTACTCCTACAGGCTGCTTACTTAGGCTAGCTTCGCTATTACAGGCGCTTAGTATAGTGCTCGCTACGCGTTAGTTATGAGTTCGTAGTACTCTAGACATATTATAGTATTCTCTACTAGACTGCAAAGCAGGGGGGAGAAAGTAGAACTAATATAGATGTATATGCTATATGATATGAAAATATCTCGTAGTATGACAGAGTAATCTGACCTTTTAATAGGTACAAGATAGCACTACTTTCTGCTTATTACAGAGGTAGTACTAGAGGTGCTTATAACCCCTAACGCCCCTTAATTAGGGAAAGCATGTCCGAGCCTAACCCTGTAGGAGTACCGTAGGGTCAGGAAGCCCCCGTAGGGGTACTATAGGGTTAGCGACATAGGGGCATCCTACGTCAAGCATTAATCCTACTTAGACGACATACAAGCTAACGTATGTACAAAGGACCCCCTTGCTATGTATAGCAGGGTTACTACATGCTAGAGGCGGGCATTAGAACCTATGCGGCTCTAATAGCCCCCTAGTATTAACTGTATCACGCTACCTCTGTAATAAGCAGAAAGTAGCGCTATCTTGTACCTATTAAAGGTTAGATTACTCTGTCATACTACGAGATATTTTCATATTATATAGCATATACATCTATATTATAGGAAGTAGAGGAGATATTAGATACCAAGCTAGTCAAGAAGCGAGGACAAGTTAAGAAGAGCGAGGCCTAAGAATAGTAGCGTAAGTACAAGGTATAGTAGAAAGGATATAACAAGAGTAATAATACGTAGGAGACTAAAGAGGCGTTAGTTAACACATAAGAGCTAGTCGCTACCTATTACAAGAGGTATCTACTACTAACACCTATAACTACAGTTAAATCCTCGTCAGTGTAGCTGCCCCTGTTAACGTAGTAAGAGCTAGTATTATAGCCTGTGTTAAAGCAGCTAATAACCTCTACTTAGAAGAAGGTTTACCCTACGCTAGTTCCCTAGATTCAAGATCAACCTAGGGTTAATCTTTAACACTTAGAAGAAGGTTTACCCTATACTAGTTCCCTAGATTCAAGATTAACCTAGGGTTAATCTTTAACATGTACCTACTATAGCAAAGCATGAGAATAATGTAAATAGCGATTATAAGAGTAAAGAAAACGACATGACCTTTGCGTATTATATGGTTTGTCTTAGAGGACCTTAACGCTTTAAGGGGGGAGGGGTAAATGTTACAAACCTCTGCCCCTCTACTATATGTAAGTTAGTACTCCTATACTCCGCTTAGCTCTTAAGTCATGCTTAAGCTAAGCTGTCCTGCTTCTTTTGTCTATTCTTAGACTCTCTTAGTTACCTTGTAGACAGTCCTAGTAATACTATGTACCTGTCCCTTATAGGGAGATTCTTTTAGGGAAGGGGACATGCTAGCATAGGCCTTAGAGTACCCCTATAATAGCTCGGAATTTAATGAATAGAAGTAAAGTAAAGTAAAGTTAGGCAGGTAAAGTAAACTTTAGGCGCCCTATAAAAAGGCGTAGAGTCTAGAGCATACTAGGCAGACAAGCGTAAACAGTAGTTGTCTCTATAACACTGCTTCTTTAATTAGCTCTGCCTAGATTTAGACGTAAAAGGCAGGGAAGGCCTTAGGTTCTCTTAGATTCCTCCTGCTTGCCTAGGGACTATAGATAGTAGAAGAGGAGGAAGGGAGGGAGGAGGGGGAGTATTATAAAGGGCAAGGCCCTAAGTCCCTAATATAGGCTAGTAGCCTATACGTAACCCCTAACAAGCCTAGCTTTAAAGGGCTAGATACCTAGCAGATAGTCTCTCTCTCCTTGATTATACTTGTTAAATACTACATAAGCCTTAATGTACATGTTACTTACCTATAACATAAAGGCTAGTAAGCTCTAATAATGCTATTAGTTAGTTAAATAGCTAGTGTCTTAATACTAGTAGCTACCTTGTCTTAGCTTTACTATACTTAGCGTCTTAATAAACACTATAGACACTAAGTAGTACTAACTACATGTACTCCTCAAGTACTATTATAGCAGCATTAAGAAATATCCCTACTTGCTGTTAGTAAAGAAAGAGCTAGCGCTAGCGTAAGACCTACTACAATTAGAGTAACTAGATCTACAGTAATTAAGAGTAATAGCATAGTAAATGCTAATACTATAACTAGCGCTAAGATATTATGTTTAATGGCATGTTTAATAGCTGTTAGTAACAGAGTACTAAATAATCTAATAGTAAAAGGCAAACTGATTAACCTAAAGGGCTAAAAGGGACAAGTTTACATGTCATGTAATAATGAACATAGGTTAGTATAAGTACTACATATGTAGCGGTTATGTAGCTTATAACATTACTCCCCCCTAAAAGAGCAAAAGTCCTAAGAGTAAGTACTTCTTCCTCTCCTACGCGTATAGTGTACTATAGCTAGTCTAGCTATGCCTGCGCTTTCTGCATAAGTTAGCCGCAATCTTCTGTTTGTCCTACCTATGTCATGTTTGCTATAAGGCTATAAAGGAGTCTAGGAACCTAGACCTAAATTGATTTTCAATTAAACCTAGGCCTAGGGTAGTAGTTAAAGAATGCAACTATAGGTAACATGTAAAAATGTAATAGAGTACTAAACAATCTAATAGTAAAAGGCAAACTAATTAACCTAAAAGGCTAAAAGGGACAAGTTTACATGTTATGTAATAGTAAACATAGGTTAGTATAAGTACTACATATGTAGTAGTCATGTAACTTGTAACACTGTTATAGGATACAAGATATAAGGCTTAGTATACTAAGGCGCAATCTAGTTATATACTAACATCTTAAAAACATGCTAAGACTAGCTAACTATACTACTTATAGGTAATTAAGCAAAGCACTATAATTAAGAAGCAACTAAACAGAATTGTTAATTACGCTAATATCTAATTACGCTACTATAATTAAGGCGTAATTAAGCATACTAAAAAGGCCCTTAGTTACTATTACTAGGTATCTAATAGCCTGTATAGCTACGCCTTATAGTCTAAGAAGACCTAAGATTTACTATAGCTATGTTTGTTAGTTCTATTATTAATAGAGCAAATAGATTGTAGAGATTAAAGGTAAGGATAACATAGTATTTAAGATAGCAATTTTATAGTAGATGTTTAGGGAAATTACAGAGTAACATAATAAGAGTATGTAGAATAGAGATAATGCTATTATGTTAATTATGTTATACTCTTTGTCTTTGTTCTATAAAGCTTAGGAGTTATGTTACTAGATTCCCTTCTAGGATCCTAACTATTGACAGCGCTTATAGCCTTAAGTTCACGCATGATTTAGTAGACTATTACCTGACAATGCTTACTGTTGTATTCTACTTCTACTATTCGTGACTTCAGAAGGCGCTTTACATTCTAAAATTTTAACATGATCTGAAGGAGTACTTAGGCACATTTTTTTAGGCTGCATGGCGCGTGAATTTATAAGGACTTCGATTTTGCGTGTACTGAAGACCGCTCCTAACGTCCAGGTTAATAATCAAGCAGACTTTACGCGCGTGTAGCTTGTAGCTACTCTTACTACACTGCTTATGGCGGGTCTCTACGGAGAGATATGCTCACGAGACATGTGAGCAGACACTGTTCGACACTGATGAGGAAAAGTGGCACCTCGTAGAACGCGGCAGACAGTCAGGACTCGCCTTTTGTCATTGATTTGTCCTCAGACAATGTTTCCATTCCACCATCGTTCCTCGCCGGAGTTATGGAGACAACGCTTCACTTCCAAGTTAAAAGCAATGACTCCATCCTCGGCTGGCAGATATTCCATCCTTGTAGCACAGATGGATGGAATCCAATGCCTCCTATCGCAAACTTTCCAAGTCCTAACGCCAGCTTGCTGGTGGAGATCGATGTGGATTTGCCCACGACTCATTTCTATTTCTTAGCGGGCCAGCGCTGTCGGAATGGCACCATTTTCACCTTTCAACCACGTCCCGTATCTGATCAGGCAAGCGCGAGCATCGCCTCATGGTCCACAAATGCTTTTTCAGCCTCGAGAGCTTGCACATTCATTCACGCAAACTTAGTCAGTGCCTCTGCAGATGCACTCGCACTTACACGGACCAGTGCGGCCACAAGTGCACTACGTCCAGCGGTGATCGCGAGCACTGGCCTTGGCTTTGCAACCAGCACTGGCTCACCGCTAGGGCACAGTGCCTCCATTGTACCGACAATCACAAATGACGGGGTCTGTAAGTCCGTACGCGATTCGTTGGCTGATGTTGTCATATGGATGGTGCTACTCGTGATATGTCATATGCTATAGCCCATAGATAGCTCGCAAATATATCGTCCAATCGATCAAAGAAAGCTGCCCCAGGTGGTAACAAGCGTCAAGCGATGGCCAGCCGGACGGACTGTGTGCCTCAAGTGCTGATCTGACCTGAGGTGGACCACGGCTGTAAATGGCCCTGTGACAGATTTCAACCAGCAACTCCTGATTGTTAAGATTACAAAAGCGTAAATCATGATACTGGTGAGCTGGAGGAGCGGCACTATTGAGTGATGATTCATTAAACCGCTTACAATCTGGTTATTGGTCTTCAGGTGTAAGGCTCTCGAACGATGCTGATCATTAGCCGCCTCTAGTAATTTATGCTCGCCAGTACGTGTTGAGGCCCGGGATGAAGTTGGTGCAGCCACGTTTGTCACTCGTGTGCAGTACTGCTCCAATCTGCTCCGTGTCTTGGCGGCAAGGTCGTCGTGGCCTTGCATAGTCAGCACATGATGAATCGATTCCAGGATTCCAACCATGGTGTAGCCGCTGTGGTTCTCAGCTTTGCGAGGGATAGAATTTTCGACAAGCCTGATGGCCTTAGTCCAATGGTCCATCGCGTCGTTCCACTTTCATTGCGAGTGCACCACCCTTGCGAGGCCGATGGCCGTGCGAAGTCTGACAACACCTGCAGCTCCCTGGGAAGTACGGTTCATGCCAGCGACGTCGTCGACCACGTCCACAGCGCGGAATATGCTAGCAGCATCTTCATGATGTCCCTTACGCATGAGCGCTTCAGCGAGAGACACGTTCAATCTCCTGAATCCTATGCGCGATCGCGACTCTTGTGGCTATCTGAGCCAGACGAAAGACAATGGCGAGCTTGATCTAGCTTATGACGTGAATGCTCGTAGTTGTCTTGACGGCGAAGTCGGAGGGCACGCCGCCTGGCGACCCATGCCTGAAGGGAGTAGTCGCCAAGATTATCCGCTAGGCATTCTGCCTGGTTGATAGAAGCATCCTTTTCCATCGCCAGGAAGCTCTGAGGCACACAGAAGAGCACTACATATTCCTTTTTGGATTTTGAGGTCAAGTGATATGAGACGTTCCTGCTATTGAAACTCGGGCAAGGTGTACTTGAGACACTCGTGTACTGGTACACCCAGATTCCGGAACCTAGGACGAATGAGCTTAGCCTTACTGTGTGACCAAATCAACATGGGGAGATGCATACTCTTTGTCTATAGAGGGCCGTGGGAATGTCCAAGAGGTGATCGCAAGCGCTTGAGACATCCAGAACACTTGATCGCTTGGACTAAGCTGTTCCATGAGCGTTTGCTTGATTTCCTTGCGTAGCACGTATCTAGGTAGCCCAGCCAGGGTTGTTTGGTCGTGTTCAAGTAGCGAGTTGGTCACCAACAACTTTATAGATTGTGCGATGCGGGATGGTTGAAAGACGGATGCCGAAAGCCGCCGATCTATTCCCGCATCCATTATTCGCATCCATTCCTGTGCCCTCCCCACAAGCGACCGAGTCCCAGGTGACACAGTGCAAACCGCTGTCGCCCGATGCCTTCCACATGCAGCGGAAACGAAAGCGAGACCATAGCCCTCCAGAGTCATCGAAACGGCCACAGCAGAGCAGACGCCTCACCAGCGGAGCCTTAGAGGAAGTTCGGCGCGCATCACGGCAGCGTGTGTCGGTGCAGGAGACGAAACCCGTCGAGACTCAACGACTGCTACGATCTGATACCGATCGTCTACGCGTCCTTGCACGTCGCGGCGGGCCTGATCTACGGCCTTTGAGAGGTGTAAGCAGAAACTTGCTTGATCAGTGCGTACAAAGAGTAACACCGAAGATAGTTCGCGAAAATGAGTAGAAAGAGGAGCAAGGGCAGTTCTTCTTCACGGGGAAGCCAAAGCTCCAAGAATACCTCTCCCTACGGCCCAGATTTTGAGATGATGATGCTCGACCAGGGCGTATACCCTCCCGATTACGACCACGAAGATCAGGAGCTTCATGAGCCAGCAAACCTTGAGAGCCTACGTCAATGTCTTGCTAGGAGTAGGGCTTCTCTTTCGCCTTCTCGATGCACTGAAGCAGACTTCAGGGAGTTCAAGAAGTTAAATAGGAGAGCCGAGACTGAGTCGGGCGCAATGAGCAGCGTTGTACCTATTATCGCTGGTAGAGATGACTCCAGATGCCGTCCTGCCAACGAAGTACTGTTCAACAACATGCAGAAATTTCACGAGGATCTGACGTTGCCGAAGCCAGACAGGTATTATGGCACACAGCCGTCTCGCATCCACCTCAGGGTTCGACAAGAGCTCGACCAGTACATAACTCCTTCCACACACAACACTAGGCCAGCTGCGCCAAATTGTTTTTTCGCGGGCAAGGGCAGTTCAGGCAGGGCAGACGTTGCTCGGAGGCAAGCTGTGTATGATGGCGCAATCGGCGCTCGTGCGATGCATCGCCTGCAAAATTATGGCAAACCTGATTTAGAGTACGACGGCAAGTCCTACACAATTGCGTCAAGCTACCACCCTGGCACAACCACGCTGCAGATTTACGCGACCCATCCCGGTCCACCAGCAGGTGAAGGAGGCCATGTCCAGTACTATACGACCCAAATTCGTGCTTACACGCTGAACAACAGCGTCGATGACTTCCGACTAGGAGCCCAGGCATATCGCAATGGACGCGAATGGGCGCAGCAGCAACGTGAGTCTTTCATCACGAGTGCAAATGAACTAGCAACGCAATTGCCTAGGCGAGCACCACAGCCTTTACCACGATCCGGTCATCGTCCTGCTAGTACGCAATCACTTGAGCAAGCCCATGAGATCGAACCGGAAACCTCTGCCGATGAGCTTGCTTCGGGCGAATATGGCATAGCCAAACGATCCCGGTGTTCGACTCCGCCCAAAAACCTACCGCGGTGAAACTTGCGACGGCATTTGATATGCCTTCAGCGCGAAGTTCAAAGCTTGCCAGACCCAGAAATACGCAACTTGTAGAAGATTAGCCACCTTTCATAGCAATCTGCACTCAAGCCCCCGATGGTGAGACTAGCTTCAATGATCGACACTATCAGTGCTAACTCGTCGACAGCCAGTACGGTCAAGTCCCATAACTGCAAGCTACGGGGTGGAAGGGAATGCTAAGCGAAGATCTCAGCCCGTTCGCAGATGCAAGGGTCCTCTGCGTATGGCCGCAAAGGTCGCTCGGGGAAGCCTCGACGCACAGACTGAAGCGACCCTTTGCGTTTGCATCCTGAATTCCACGTTGGACCTCCTCCCAGCAGGGATCGATGATGCCCAGCTGGTTGTTCCGTGAATGGAGTATGCCCTGTGAGACCAACATGATTCACTAAGCCAGGTCAACAAGGCGTGGATACGTACTATGAGCGACGTAGTCTCGCCCACGGGCCTCGGCGCATGTCAAAGCTGATCGCCTCGTAGGAAGATACTTCAGACTTGCCGCTGCTGCCTGCACCAATATGGGTCAGACGCCAATGATGGACAGCCATGAGATGAACCAACACGATATGGCTGGACGTGCGATTTTATACATCACGTCATTATATATATACACATATCTCCAGCACCAATGATCGCATGAAGAATAGTATACATCGCGTCATATCAGATATATATATACTGTCTCGCATTTCTATACATATGACGTGACTGGACACCCTAAGACATAGAGATGTGCAAATAACTTGACGGCTGATGGCTGTACTGCATTGATACTTTGCACGCGTCCTCATGGTACAAGTGCAAGAGATGCTACGAGGCGTAGTAGCAATGCTGCTGTATTATCAGTTTGACAACGATCGATCTAAGCAGGACTCTCATCTCGCACAGTGGACAACTCATGGAGTATTATGGAACGTCCACGCAACACCAAGGAAGCAGATCCGTCCGCGAAGACGGTCAGGTCATCACAGACGCCAGTGCGCATGATGTGGTGACTCTGCCAACTGTGTTCCAAACGCTAGGCGTTGTCATACTGGCCAGGAGCGCAGCGCATTGCGGCCGTGTCTAATGCGGACAGTATTTCGGCCGACAGCCTTCGTGCAAGCATTTACAGGCTGTTGGTGATTAAGTGCTGCGGGTACAGTGATGTAGATGCTCGTCGGTAAGTTTAGACTCCTGGAAACCCTTGTGAACTCATTTATTCTGAAAGAGCAGGCAAACTGATTGGGGAATTTGATCTGTTGGGCGAGATCCGATCGTGGACTTGACTTCCAAACGCCTATTGATACACGACCATGCACACCACTGTATCTGCTGACCCTTCGTGATCGGCTGCCAAGGAAGACTCGCCAGAACCATGCCATCCGTCGCAGTCACACTGTCGCCAGGAGCGTATGTAAAGCATGCCATCGATTTGAGGTGATTACGAAGGCACTGCATCTCCCATGTTACCGACCGCTGGATTCCTAGCCAGATCATACCATCTCCTGTTCTTCAATGCCGATCGAATCTATCTTCACAGTAGGTACTCGATAACCATGCCACCGCTCTTTGGTCTTATCCAGCAGAACAGGCATTGGGGCTTCAATAACATTATGATCGACCGAGTGAGGATATAGCTCATCTTCACCATGGCCATGACATCTGCCGTCCTCACGAGGCTCTTTGTCGATTGGCCGTCCCCAGTACTATCATGCGACCGTCGGCATATCCGTAGACCCATTGTCGCGGAGATTCTTGAATATATTGTAGAGAATGACACTTAGCGATCGCAGTGAAGGCCAAGCATATGCACGATTTGTGGGTTATTAATGACACATATGTTGTCAAAGGGAAACTTCTAGTCGAGCTAGAGGGAGTCTCGTGCCACGCATCACAGTTCTATAGAGCATCGTTCCGGAAAGTGCCTCTCTCGAAGTATGCCTGCTAGGTTCAACGCCATGAGCATAACGGATCCGTGACAGTATATTGGCACGCTCAGTAGAAATAGGGTCTTGCAGACATAGAAAGATTGAGCTCTAGGAACGCACTGTAGAAGCCTAAAAGCTTGTCTGGCATGTGCAGTGCTCTCATTCAGCTATGCTGTGCGAAGCATGCATGGACAGCACAGATCTTTCTTAGCACTTTGCCCTGCGCTTGCATGAGGGTTCGTGTACGAAGGGCGAATCTGTTGTGGATCTGCTCTAACACGTGATCACTGCCAAGGCAACACACAATATCAGATGAAATAGCCGCATAGTAGATAGTCTAATGCATTACAATCTACCTTTAGTAAGACACGCTACTAGCATCAACTATGTTGTTATAAGGGTAGGTGCTAATAGCAGGAAGGTAACTAGGTATTAGACTCATAGAGCTATAAAGAATATTAATAATAGTAATTGTCCTTGTAACTAACTATCCCCTAGGAAAGGGAATTAAATTAAGCATGAAGCTCCTAACTACCTATCCTAAAGCTATCTCTATATACTAGAGAGATAGAGTAGCTCTATTAGATCTATTAACAGACCTAATAGATCTATACTTATAGATCTGTAGACTAACCCTATAGATCTAAGGGTCTATTATCCTATAACAGATCCCTTCTCCCCTATAGGCCTATAGATCTGTAGACTAACCCTATAGATCTAGGGATCTGTCCTTACATAACAGATCCTTTTTCCTATGACTATGCTTATAACTTATAGTCCTTAGGACCCTTATGATCCTGTGACTTATAGCACTCCTAACACTTATGACACTATCCCCCTCTTAGCCTAGCTTGTCCCTAAGCTACCTTATTAGTACAGGGTTTCTCTTGTTATTTCCTTTTATGCTATAATGTCTTCTCTTTCTACATTACTACCTTATGTTATCCTAGACACTAACGCCCCTTTAACGCAGAAACGTAAACGCCATGCGAATCGAATATATTGTTAGGGCTAGGACAGCATAAAGTCCTATACTTAGTGTTAAGAGTTAAAGCTCGTTTGTTAGGTACACATTTCCTTAGGGAAATGTTTGTAATGTTACTTTAGTAACTGTCGAAGTTATAACATAAAGGTAACAGAGGTTAAATAGAAGATGTTAGGTAATTAGCGGAAAAGACTAATTGCTAATCTTAATCATGTAAAGGTAGTCCTAGCTAAGGCTTTGTAGAAGATAATAGAGGCGCATGTAAAGGAGATATGTCTTCGAAAATAGTTAGATGCGGTCGACTAGGAGGTTAAGGATAGTCGCGCTCTCGAGGAGCGGGAGATTAGGGAGGATAAGGCTAAAGAATAGGCTCTCTTACAGGCTAGGTTCCTTCTTAACCTAGATCCTTTAGCGGGTCTCGCTCTTAGTCCTATGACATAGAGCGTAATAGAGGGTTTCGCTAACGCCTCGTATTAGGGTTTCCTGGATAGCATGGTAGCCAAGCTAATCGACAGCGTCCTGTAGGAGTCTAGTCATAGCTTATGATCTTCTTCCTAGGTTCGTTCCTTTCTCGAAACTTCGTATCTTTTGCTAACAGTTTCGCAGATGTTCTAGGGGTTCCTAGGTGTTCTTAGTACTCCTATATCCTTCCCATTTTACTAAGTACTCTCGCTGTCCGTCCCGCTAGCAAGTGTTAACAATCTTCTTAACAGAGTACTCGGGTTCTTCTACTTCAGGGTCGAGTAGTAAGGGTTCTGTTTGTAGTATAGTGTCTAGCGCTACTTGTTCTAGCAGAGAGACATAGAACACAGGGTGTATTCTCATCTGCTTAGGTAGCTGTAACTTAAAATTAACTAGTCCTTTCTTAGCCTTAATCCTGAATAGTCCTAGTTTTACAGCGTCTAGTTTTTTACTCGGCTTGTCTAATTTGATGTGACAGTAGAGGAGATATACCTTGTCCCCCTCCTTTAGAATTAGTCCCTTAATTCTCTTATAATTTGCGTACTATGCTATGTTCTGCTAATAGAACTACAGGTCGAGTCGTGCTTCTGTTTGCAGTCAGCGTAGATGTTCTACTCGTCTAAGTGCTACTAGGTTCAGATTACTAGCTAAGACATCCGGGATGTCTTCTATAGCTAATCTATATGCCATCTAAAAAGGCGAGAGTCCTGTTAACTCTGCTAGCGTACTATTATACGCGAGCTGTGCTATTAGCAACAACTCTACCTAGTTGTTCTAGTCCCTATTCACATAGGATCAAAGGTACTATTCTAACGTCTGATTTAGACGTTCTGTCTGTCTATCTGTCTAAGGGTAGAAGGAAGTACTTAGTCGATGTTTGACCTAGAATTGCCTTATTAGGGCTCTCTAGAAGTTAGAGGTAAACACGGATCCTTAATCTGTTACTAGGTCCTATAGCATGCTATGTAGTGCTACTACCTATTTGATAAAGACATGCGCGATATCTTTAGTCTTGAAGTCTTTACGGTAAGGGATAAACGTGAATTAGTTGACTACTACCATGATCCTGTCGAAGAACTCATTCGTAGCGGGTTCTCTCGACTAAGGTAGTTTAATGATAAAATCCATGGCGAGCAATTCCTATGGCTGTTAAGGTACCTTAAGTAGTCATAGTAGCCTATATAGTTTATAATAGTCATGCTTACTTTGTCGGCAAGTTACACATTAACAGACGTAGTCCTTAATTGCCTTACGCATCCTAGGGAAGTAATATTCTTGTCAGAGAATTTGCTTCATTTTAGACACTCCCGGGTATCCTGCCTAAGGTACGTCATGTCAGAGTCATAGTAGCTCTAATTGTAAAGACGTTAGCATGTATACTAATCCTTGAAACAGAAGGATTCTGTCTTCGTCTTCCTAATCCTCCTGTCCATTCATGTCGTCGCGGACAGCGAGTGTAGTTAGGTTGTAGAATAGCGCGTTCTTCAGGTCGTCCTGAAATTCACTAGTCTATGTAACAGTCATGGCCGCGAGTTAGTTGACTCCTAACATGCCATCGCTATTTTCCTAGAGAATAGCGTGTTTCTCCCGCTTCATGCCCTTCATGTAGTCAGTCTAGCGGCTAAGTGCATCGGCGCGTGCGTTATTAGTCCCCTTGTAATAGACGATCTTGTAGTTAAAACTAGAGAGCTCCTTACTCTACTAAACCTGTTGTTATTGTTAGTTTAACTCTTTCGTCATTATGAAGTATCGCAAGTTCTTATAGTCTGTGTAGACCGTGACCTAGTGCTTAGAACCTTCTAAGTAGACTCGCCAGGCCTTGTAGGCGTCTACTATAGCTAGAAGTTCTTTGTTATAGACGTCATATTAGAGTTTAGGTCTAGACAATTTCCTCGAGTAGTAGGCGACTAGCTGTAGTCGTCTACTTGGTCCTAGTTAACTTAAGCATGCCCTGAGTGCTACGTTAGAGGCATCTGTTTCGACTATGATAGGCTTATCTAGGTCGAATACAAGTAAGATCAGCTAATCTGTAAATTGTCGCTTAAGTTCCTTGAAGGCATTTCGTTAGGCGTCATCCTACACAAATAGTGTATCCTTCGTAGTAAGAGTTATAAGTAGTACTATAATCTTCGAATAGTTTGCTACAAATCTTTAGTAGAAGTTAGCGAACCTAAGGAAGGACTATACTTCCTTAATATTAGTCCGCGTAGGCTACTCTTTTATGACTTAGACTTTCTTAGTGTCTATCTTAATTCTATTCCATGCTACTACATAGCTAAGGAATTGTACCTCCTGCTTATGTGTCATGAGTGTCAGGAGTACTGTCCGGAGTACTGTAGGATACAGGATCATGTAGGTCCTAAGTGCTATGAGTCATAGTACCGTCATGGGAGTACTATGAGTCATAGGCATAGTCATGGAAGAAAG
>JADDMT010000021.1:0-386812 GCA_021401465.1 Teratosphaeria epicoccoides | reverse complement strand
TTACCAAACCCCCCCCCCCCCCCCCTCCCCCCATCCCATATCGATCTCCAAACCTATCGTGATGCACGAAGCCCCCTCCACCCGCCCCAGCCTTCTCAGCCGTAATACTCATGTCCATCGTACATTCATACACATTATTGGCCCCCCCCCACCCCCCCAAGGGGATCAAACCTCCGCACCAGAAGTGCCCCTGCCGCCCTCCGACGCTCCCGCCCTCCTCGCCCTCCGCACAGGCTGCCGACACTCGCAAGCCGGATCCCGCATCAACGCCGCCGGGCCGTCCTTGAACGCGACCCCGACCGCGAAAGCCAGCGTGATGGAGAATTTCAGCCACACCCACGGGCTATGCCGTGTGAACATGCTGGCGCAGCTTCGAGACTTGTGGTGAGGACAGCGGCATCGAGTCGCCATACGCTTCTTGCCTTTGCCGGAGATGGGGCGCCGACCTCCCAGCTCGGGTGCGGCGGGGGGAGGAGGTGCTGTAGTGCCGTATGCCGAGGCGCCGGGATCGTCAGACGAGGCCAGGAGCGCGGTGGTCTCGCTCGGGGGCGGGTTTTCCACGTCGGCATCTGAACGAGCGTGGGTGTTGAGCATGCGTCGCCGAGCCATGGGACCCAGGAGCACCCCCACGAGCCACCACTGCACATGTCGCAGCGGCTCCGGGATGGACATCTTGGCGGCCGCCTTCTGCATCAGGGTTCGCGCGAGCGCTACCGGAGACTGCACGAAGTCGCCGAAGAGGAGTCGCAAGCGCTGCCAGAAAGACATCTGAGTCTTGACCATGTCTGCATTAACGTGCCAAGTCTGGAAGTCATGTGGCGACGTGGAAGTCATATGTGCTTCGCCAGCCTGTGCACTCAGGATCGAGTGGACATCGGCGCCCTCCTCTACTGCTTCTCCATAGAGCAGCAGGGTGTCATCGGCGCCATCGACATCTCTGCCTTCAGCGTCTGCGCCCGTGTCGCCTTCACTGCTCGGAGGAAAGTCATCAGTCTTGATGGCGGACAGCTCGTCCATCAGATTGCGCCCAGCCGCCGGCCCTGTAGAGCCGAGTCCAGAGCTCACGAACGGCGAGCTGGTAGACGGCGGACATGGCATGCTGAGCAGGCTCTGTTCTGGCAGGTCATCACCTTGCGCCTGCGGCAATGGAGTTCGAATGAGCATAGCGAGACTCCGCCCATCGGCCATCGTCAAAGCTCTACGATGAGCAGGGCGCGAGCTCGGACTACCATCGCTGATGCCGGTGGACGCCCTGCGCCGCAAGTATGGCGAGCTCAGGCTACAGTGTGCCGCCTGTGTGTCTTCCGGACAGGATGGAATGGCTGACATATAATCTCTCTTGGCATATGGCGGGGGCGAAGACGGTCCGGATTCGCTGTGGGCTGTAGCTGGCAGGATGAGTGGCCTGGGTCTTGTGGACCCTGCACCGAACTTTCGCATCCGCCTCGAAGGTCTGTCTTTGGCAGATCGCACCGCGTGCTGCGTCCACGCGTTGTATGCGATTTGGGACTCCGGTTCCAGACTGGTCATACTATCGCCATCGATCGGAGCTGCGGAGAACACAGACTCAAGGTCGGAGCCCAAGTCTGATGACGAAACGTTGGTGTTTATTGCGAGTCGCGGTTGCTGCGTATCCTGGCGTCTTAGGGGAGGGAGCGCGGGAAAGGTGAAGCCAGGGGATGTTGGCGGATCCCGTGCTGGAGAGGTGACAAGCGAGCTTGCGGTAGGGAAGCGAGGCAGCATCGACTTGGGCCTCCTACGCGTCCCTGGAGTCTCAGGATGCAGGTCAATCTTCGTCGGCGAAGCAGCGAGTAGACCGGACATGATCTCCAGTCGCTTCTCGAGATTGACATTGGCGGCTTCCACAGCCTCCAGGTCTTGTGCGGACGCCTCAGCTTGACCTCGCGCGTCCTCTAGCTGATACTTCATCTCCTCTGCTGTGTCTTCAAGCTTCCTGATATGCGTGCGAAGGCCAGCCTCGATCTCATGGCGCCTGTCCAGTTCCTGCTGAACCCGCTGCTCGTACATCGTCTCCCAGTCGGCGAGCTCCTGCTGCAACTGACGCGTCTCCGCATTCAACGCGCGTACTTTCGACGACTGCTCGCGCGTAATACTGGACGAGGAGACGGCAGACAGCTGGGATTGAGCCAAAGCCAGCTCCGACTCGAGATGCTCAATGTACATCCTCGCCTCTCCACTGATCGAGCGCCGCTTCGGGCCAATTTTCGCGCGCGTCTTCCCGGGCTTAATCCTGATAATACCCGAAGATCTAGGTGGTGGAGGCGAGACCAAGTCACCAGCACAAGGACTATCGTAACTCTGCTCGTCGTCCCCGCTCCCCAAAAGTCGCGTCGGATGCGCTTTCGGCGGCGTATTGGCTCGAGGTCGTGGAGGCATCGTGTTACCAATCTCCTGAAGTACCCCCCCACTCGATCGCCTTTTCTCAGCCTTCACTGAGCCCGCGCGGACGCCGGAAGGCGAAACATTCTCCATCTCTCCAGCAGTCACGATATTATTCACGCCGGTCGCCGACGACCAAGTCGTCCTCGACGGGTGAGACATGGGTGTGACCTTTCGGCTTGGCAACGCAGGACCGCGGAAGCCAGCATTACGCAGGTGCAAACGCCTCGTTTGTCGTGTAGCTCCGGGTCCAGAGAGCGGTCGAGTCGCCGGCGCCGCCTCTTCTTCGCTGACATCGCGCCAAGCAGCAGAGTTCACTGGTGTATCATACATGTACGAACAAGGGTAGTACAGAGTGAGCGATGGTGGTGGTGGTGGTGGTGGAGGCGGTGGAGGTGGTGGTGGTGGGAATGTCGTTTGCAAGATTATTCTAACAACGGGAAAGTGTGAGAGGTCAGTGTTTACAACTGCAAACCGCAACCACCGAGGCTGCGCGGTTGGTTGCTTAGCTCAAATTTTTAGCGGCGGCAATTCGCGGCTGGCAGATGGTGGAGAATGCTTGGCATGGGGGGCTCCACACTGCAGGTGGATTCTTCTATTGATTATTATTATTCTATCCGCGCATCAACTGGACGGCCGGGGGGAGTTGATGATATACAAGACTGCTGGTAGACATGAGTAACCGCCACTTGACTCAGACGACCGCTAGTCGACACGGGTCATGACTGCAAAACACACCAAACTGCCAGTCGACATTACACATACTGATTAATCAAACGCCGAGTCTGCCGAACACTCGCATCAACTCAGACCTATCGACACGAGTCTCTCTTCCCTTCCAGCCAGCGTCTGACGTCTGAAGGACAATCTAGTCCAAGACTCGGGTTCCCCTAACATGGACATCATCACCTTCTTGCTTCCCTCTTTCCCATCCGCCGTGGCCTCTCACTCACAACTCGAGCTCAGCCCCAGACAAACCGCTCCCATCCCGCGAACCCGCACACACCGCCCGCTCCAACCTCATCATCCTTCTAACCCCCCTCTCAAGCCGCCTACGCCCGCTACCCCGCATCAGGCAGCCCCCCGCGCCTGCGGAACCCTCCTCGGAATCCCAAAGTTCCTCTCAACCAAGCTCGCATAAGTCTCGACATAGTCTCTCGGGACGCGCCGACCAGCATGGCCCCCAAACCCGGTCTCCTCCCCGTCCCCCTCCTCATCCACACTCCTCTGCTCCTCCTCCTCATCCTCCTCCTCCTCCTCCTCCTCCTCCTCCTCCTCACCAAGCTCACCCGGCAGCGACGGCCTCGTCTCGATCCACGGGCCCTCCGCCACATAATACTGCCTCGACCCCTTCGCCTCCTCCCCCGGCTTCAGCCTCCTCTTCGTGAGCGCCACAAGCGTCCGATTCAGCACTCGTCTTACAAAGGCATCGAGATCCGGCCGCAAGCCCAGAGCTTTGGCTGATGGATTCTTGCTCAATCGTCGGAGCTCGTAGTGCTTCAGGGAGGAGTGCATGTTGGAGCGGAAGAACTGGTGGTACCAGTCTCTGTAGAACTCGTTCATGATGTCGTGGAAGAGAACCGAGGCGGGGATCTTGACCATCGCGAGCTTGTCGAGATGGATGCCGAGGACGCGGTATAAGTCGTCCAATTCAGGCGCGTGAGCGGGTTGAAGGTGGGCGGGTGTTGATGTCGCGGGTTCGAGCTTGGCTTGCTCGACGAAGTAGTTGAAGTACTGTCCGATGACGGTGATGATGTCTGGCGACAGCGTCAGGACGACTCGGTTGCCCATATTCTCCATCCAGTCGATATCCAGATCCGCGCAACTGCGCTCGAAGTTCTCCCACGAAGTGTAGCGATCGTTCCCTCGCTTGTGGACATGGTATTCGCGGTCCGCAGACCCAAATTGCAGCTCGCGCGCCGTGCGATCGTTGAAAATGCGATGGCGACACTGTGGGTCGGTCGCGTGCGCTGGGCCTCTGGACTCGCACCACTGTCGCAGGCAAGCCTCGCAGAGAATGTGCCCGCACTCGAGACGTCTTGGTCGACGAAGGGCGTCGTCGTAGGTCTCGCCGCAGATGTCGCAGAGTGTGCTGTCCGGAGCTAGACGTGCAGGTCGCAACACCGAGCTGACGTCGTCGAAGTGATCCGCGTATGCGGGTACGCGCCCCGGCTTCCAGTCGATCTTGACGTCCTCCACGCCATCGGCCTGCGGACAATCCTTCTCGAGCTGATTCCGCACATGAAGGACTGCGCGGTCGGAGCGCCTCTCGATCGCATCCATCAAGTTGGCCAACCACAAGGAGTCTGGCAGCTGTTTTTCGAGCTGCGGAAGGCACTCGAGGGCCATCTCGTACAGGCTCTCAGCACGGCCGTCTTCCCTGCCGCCCTCCCCGACCAAGCGGGTACTCCTCACGATGGCGATGACGGGGAGCCTCACGCGGCCGCTCGGCACCTTGATGTGGTAGGTGATGGCCGCCAGCGTGGTCTCGCCCGGGCAGTTGGTCACCACCCGCATATCGTGCTCGAGTCGATCGGCGTCGTCGGTTTGGGCGCGAGGGCGGAATCTGGGCCGATCAGATGATGTCGCGGTGGCCGGGGTCATGCTGTAGAGAGATGCCTCCGCATCGTTGCACCGGTCCGTGTGAGCCGTCACTGCATCGTGAGGTACCAGCGGCCGCGGCTCATACCGGTTGCGTGCGTCTCTCGGCGGGAGCAGCAAGTGGTGCTTGATGTCTTTCCGGATGTCGTGCATGATGGAGAAGTCAGGATACTCGACGGTCGTGGTGTGATGGGGCCTGAAGGCGCTGACAGCCGGGCGGTCGCCGGTGTCGTCAGACGCCATGTTTGGCACGCGCTGAGTCAATTGAAGTGTCGGAAAGTCGCAGGTTGTGAGCGAAATGCGGTCGGAGGCGAGGCGAACGTCTCGCCTGACACTCGCGCTCCAGGCGGGACGAGCGTGTGGCGGCGTGTCGTGGACAAGGTGAAGGACATGCTGCACCGCTGTGTTTCTCTTTCACTTTATGTGGACTCTCCGACGCAGCGTGGGTAGAATGTGTTGTCTCACACAATGCTTTGTGCAAGCAGGTGTCGAACATGCACGGGGACACGAGACACGGTGCATGGTCGAGTCACTGGTGAAGCATTGCACCTCCACCTCATGTGGGCGGTCACCTCGACCGTGCGGTGAGTCGAAAAGCTCATTTTAGACAATCGGCCAGCCAGCCGTGGCAGCTTCCAGCATTGTGCACGCCTGGACATGATTCATGGTATCAGTGAGAGGAGATGGACATGATGGCGAATGTGACAGGAGATGGACATTGTGGCGAATGTGAAAGCGGATGGACATGGTGCTGAAGGTGAAAGCAGATGGACATGGTGCAGAAGGTGAAAGGAGATGGACACGATGCCGAATGTGAATGGAGATGGACACGATGCCGAATGTGAAAGTAGTTGTTGCCGTGTCATGAGAAGTAATAAATAGGTCGGTGCTCGAGCACGTCGACCTTATCTCCGACGCGCCTGACTGACATTAGCGTGTGGGTGGGTGGATTCAATGTGGAGCGCGCCGCAACGTGGGCCGGGGATGCATTACGGTCATGTACGGTCATGTACGGTCAAGAATGGATGGATTCATCGTTTTGCCGGGACACTGACACGATTAGTCTCGTTCGCTTGTCCCCACGGGGTCGTATCGGCGTTCCGGTCGGGCGGCTCGTCACCAAACCGTGTAGATAGACGAGAGCGTGAGAGGATCATCCCGTCCGTCGATAACGTCACATTGTTGCCGTCGTCAGATTCACTGGACGAGCCATCAGGAGGAGGAGGATCATCATAATCATAGGCACAGTCATCATTATCCAGATGCCCGGCTAGAGCGGCCGGGCGGGAAGAGCGATGCGCGTGGTCTCGCGCCTGCAACACCGCATCAACCCATTTCGGCTCTTCAGCAACCATGCCACACACTACCACCGACTGCCCGACCACTCGCCCTTCACTCCCCACGAATCTCCATGCCCGGCGACGCGCGAGAGGTGGTGCTGGACGCGCCGCGTGTCGCTGACCAAGCTGCTCGGCCTCGTCGCCGGCGCGTTCCTGTTTCTGGCCGTGGTCGCCGGGGGGGGGTACCGTCATGTCGCCCAGCAAACGGAGCACGAGCCCCCGCTGGAGCCTCCACCCTTCTTCTGGCAGAACTACGCTCCGTTGCGAGGCTACTACAATGGCATCCAGACGTTGGTGAGCCCGCAGCGCCATGAGCCGGAGAACCGCTACAATCGCTCCATCCCGCCCGCGCAGCTCGCCGGCGAGACGGATGCCGTCGGGAAGACTGCCACCGGCGCGCCTCCCTTGCGGCCGGTGCCCTTTCGCCCGTACCCGGATTATAGCTCGGCGGGGTACTTGCGGAGGCACGAGCAGGTGCACACCTGCTATTGGGATGCCGAGGAGAAAGTCCCGGCCCCCGACGTGTATGTCTACCCGGGCCTGCCGCAACACATGCCCGAAGCTTTCTACGGCTCGCACAAGATGCTGGGCATGGACGACGGAGTCTGCTTCGACCGCTTTGGGAGACTGGCTCCCTACGGATACGGTCACGGGCCGGGCGCGCTGGGCAGTGGGTATGATTCGGAGAAGGCGGGAAGTGAGGAGATATTCGACAAGCTCGGGCCGATCAACCACACCGACACGGACTGGGCCGATGCGCAAAAGCGGTGCCACGAGAAGAACCAGGCACGATTCCAGCCGGCGGAGGGCAGCCAGAAGGAGCGCGTGCCACGTCACGCGTACATCCTGCGCGCGTGGACCGGGTACCAATGGAGCGAGCAGCAGATTCTGACCACGCGCGCCATGGTCAACGAGCTGGCCTTGAAGTCGGGCGGCGAGTACGATGTGCATATCCTGTTGCACGTCAAGGACAACAGGGTCCCCATTTGGGCAGATCGGAGCATCTACCGGCGGACGATCGAGGAGAACATTCCCCACGAGTTCTGGAATCTGACCACGCTCTGGTCAGAGCAGCTCATGATCCTGTACTACCCGGACCCGTTCCCGGACAACTTCGCCAACATGGCCGGCTCGAATCTGCACGGCGTCTACCGTTCCGCACACTTCGCGCTGCAATGGTTCAGCCAGCAGCGCCCGGAGTACGACTTCTACTGGAATTGGGAGATGGACCTGCGGTACACCGGTCACTACTACGAACTCAACACCGCCGTCGGCAATTGGGCCAAGAAGCAACCCCGGAAGGGCCTGTGGGAGCGCAGCCGACGCTTCTATTTCCCCCAGTACCACGGCGACTGGGACAACTTCACCAAGTTCGTCGAGCAAGAGACCATCGACCGCGACATCGCCAACAACGACCCCGAGCGCAGCGGGCCCGTCCCCGTCTGGGGACCCGTCCAGAGCTTCCCCCACACGGGCATGATGCCACCGCCCAACGACACCATCCCGCCGAGCACCTACGAGGAAGACAACTACGAATGGGGCGTCGGCGAAGAAGCCGACCTCATCACCTTCAACCCCATCTTCGACCCCAGCCTGACAAACTGGGTGTTCAGCTGGGACCTGTCCGGCTACAACAAATCGTGCCCCATCCCTCCGCGCCGCTGCGCTATCATCACCGTCGCGCGCCTGTCCAAGCGACTCCTGGACATCATGCACGAAGAAACCTGGCGGATGCGGCACACCGGCTTCCCCGAAATGTGGCCCCCGACCGCCTGCTTCCACCACGGTCTCAAGGCCGTCTACGCGCCTCAACCCGTCTACTTCGACCGGGACTGGGAGCTGGGCTACATGAACGACGTGTTCAATTACCCGAAAGAGATCTGGGAATCGCCCTTTGGATGGGGCGAGCACAACCTCCTCGGCAGCTCGTTCTACTACAATTCCGGCTTCTCGGGTGCGCTGTGGCGGAGGTGGCTGGGCATGAGGGAGAACGGCGAGGGCGGCCGGGAGGCGGAGGAGGCGGGCACGGGGAGGATGTGTATCCGAGGCACGCTGCATCATCCCGTCAAGCACGAGGCGGGGCCGGTGGATTAGAACTTCGCCGGGTGGGGGCTGCCGCCGGTGTTTGTGAAGGGTGGTGGCGGGGCGTGGCGGAGGCCGGGGTATGTGCCGGGTCGACGTTGGGTGTAGATGGGCGGGACAGGCTGTGGTGCTTTTTTTTTCTGCTGCGACGGCGTTCAAGCGTTTCCATCTGGGGGTGGTCTTGAAAAACTTTTCTGTTCTCTGGTGGATGACTGGCGGGCTGGGAGGGGCACAAATGTTTGAAGGTATTTTTGGTCGAAAGAAATTGCGATAGTGACATATGCGTGATTTTTTTTTTTGCTTTTTCTTTTTTGCTTTTCTTTTTTGCTTTTGCTTTTTTGCTTTTGCTTTTTTGCTTTTTCTTTTTTGCTTTTTCTTTTTTGTTTTTTCTTTTTTGTTTTCTCTTGTTGTTGCTTTTTTAATCTAAAAAGGAAAAAAGGTTGATGCACCTCCGTACCTACAACACAAACCCATCTAAGGATCCAAAAAGTCTGCGTGGAGTCGCCAGTGAGGAGCGTGCGGCGAGAGGAGGACCAGAGGTGGAAAGACTTGTAAGTGGCGGCTTGCAGGGTCGCTGGGGACGGGACGGTGAGGGGAGGGAGCGAGTGGCGGGGAGGAGGGAGGAGCGGGTTGTGCTTGGTAAGTTGGAGGGTGGCTTGTGTGTGCGTGTGGTAGATTTGCGTTGCTGTTCTGTAGTTTACTGGGCTTCTGGTTCGACGGTACGAGGCCAGGATATCGGCGGCAAGCATGTCAAAACTGCTTTGGCAAGGCGTTCGGGGTCGATTGACAGGGTAAGCTAGCGTGTTGGCTTGGAAGCAACATCACATGATCTCTGGATGCTTCTGCTTCTGAGGCATTGGAATCTGCACATTGGCAGATGGCATCTAGATATCTCGATTGTAGCTCCTCGTTGACATATATCTATGGTACAAATCGGCGGCAGCGAGGCTGCATGACCACAAATCGATAATATCAGGCTCATCTCGCCAGCTCCCGCAATCCGCACCAAATCAAGTGACCGTCTGCCCTGCGCGCCTTCCAAGAGCGCGCTGATCCGCTTCTGCTTCGCAACCATGCCCATTTGAAGCAGCCCACCCCAACGAACTCCGCGCGCATCCTCAAGCAATTCAGCAAGACCAGACATCAGAACGGCGCCCGACCACTGTCACTACGCGCAGCACCGTCGCCATACTGATCAAAGTGATTCTACCGCGGGGTGGCTGGACCCGCGTCGTGATACAGATTCGGATGGTAGGCCGTCATCACCCTACCGGCGCCGGGATCATATCCCATCGGCATCCCAAAGCCCTGCTCTGGCATGATGCAGTAGCCGTTTGGAGGAAGGTAGCCGCCGATCGCCATGTGCTGGTGACCTTCCGGAGGACCCATCATGGCCGCGCCGCCGTAGGCAGGCTGCTCGATGCTGTTCATGACCGGTGGACCGGAGTGCTGCACATGTATTGGTGGCGTGGCGTCGTGAGTAGGAGCGTGACCGTATGTCGGCGCCGCTTGCGCGGGCTCAGGCGTATCAGCTGGAGCATCGACAGTGACGCCTTCTGCACTACTACCAGGAGTCTTGGGCTTCCTTGGGCCCTTCTTGATACCCGCATCCTTTCGCTTGTGCAGGTTCTTACTGCCCGGCGGTCTACCCTTCCTAGGGGTTGTCTTCGTAATACCGGAGCCACCATCGCTCGGGATGGGGGTGGCACTATCGCCTCGCTGGAGCTCCATGATGCGCTTTGGCACGCCCTTGGCACCTGCCACAGCAGCGACGGCGGCAGGCACACCGTTCTGCACAGCTGTTCCCGCCATCGGGGTATTACCACGGTCGGGTGTCACGCTACCAACGCTGAGGCCATTGGCGTTGGTACGTTGGCGCTTCCTTGGCGCATCGGCAACAATGTTGTCGAGTCGCTGAGGCTGGCGAGGAACGCGCTTGTTCACCCCTTCGACAGGCTCGCCGAAGTGCCAGCCAGGGACCGACTCATGTGGCTCAATGCCGGCACGATTGCGACGCTTCCTCAGCTCGCGGCCTTCGGCATCGCGGATGATGCGTTGGGCCTCTGGGTCTTGATAGCCAAGCTTGCGCGGGTCGAAGACATAGTCATACAGCTCCGCCTCCTTCTTGTCCTCGAAGATCTGAGGATCGGCAGGCACGCGACCGCCTTTAGCAGGCTTTCGCGGGACACGTGCGTGCATGGCAGTCTTCTTGTCGAGCTCGAGGTACTCCTCCTGGATCTGCCGCAGAGCTTTCGCAGCATTGTCGGCTATCTGCTTCAAGTTGCCCAGACTTCTGGTAGCTGGGTCGAACTTTGTGAGCGACGCAAGGATGAGGTCCGTGTTGAGAGCCTTGAACGTGGCTCGCAACTGTCTATCAAGCTCATCGCCCTCCAACTCTTCTTCCTCGTTCCAGTCGCGAAAGATCACTGGCAGATCCTCAGGACTAAGCACATCCTCTTCTGGCTCGAGCATGCGTGGCTTGGGAGTCGGCACATTGGACTGCGATCCTGAATGGGTCCCTCCGTGACCATCACCAAATGCAGCGCGTGGATTGAGCCGGCCACGCTTGCGTTTCATCTTGGCCACAGCACGTGCCTCGCCCATGTCTGTATCTTCATCGCCGCCGTGCAAACTGCCGTTAACGGACTGAGCCACAGCAGCTTCTCGCGCAAGTTGAGCTCCCGGGCACTCGCAGCCACTCGACCGATTCTTCCTCTTCCTCCAACCTCCTGCAGCCGAAATTTGCGCTGCCGCCTGCTGCTTTTGCATGTCCTCGACTTCCTGCTTTGTCATGCGACCCCACTTTCCGCCGCCACGATAATGCCAAGTAAGGTGTGGCCACAGTTCCGGGCCCTCCTCCTTTCTAAGTAGCGCAGCCATCGGCGGACCAGGGTCCGGGGTTGGCTCCTTTTGCTCTTCCATGCCAAATTTGGCAGGTCCACGGATTGCAGTCTTGTTGCCGCAAGTGGGTGGCGGTAATCCACGAGCCCATCGACCTTGCCCTTTGTGGTGAAAATTCAGATGTGGATGAGCGTCAACGTACTTAGTGTCGACGAGCTCGTTCGGATCATGCTCGCTCTCCTCGGCGAAGGCCGCTGCGCTAGCCTCCTCTTTACGTGGTTTCTTGACCTCCAGTCTCCGTCCACGAGCGGTTTTGCCCTGGCCGCGATGCTGCAATTGTCGAGTCGGCTGAGCGTTAACGTATGCCTTGTCAATCGAACTGTCCGGCGTCTCCTCGTCGTCATCGTCATCTTCCTCGCTCTCATCGATGGCAGTTGCCTGCACGCCAACAGGTCTTGCACCTTTCTTGTAGCGCCCATTGCCAGAATGGTAATACTCCTCGTGCGGGTGGCTCTCGACCCATGCCCTCGAGTATGTCGCAGACGACTTGCGGCGCCGTGAAGCTGGCGCTGGCGCTGGCGCTCGTGGCGGCGAGTGATGTGTCGGCACTTGTTGCTTCATTTCCGCATTAGACTTGCGTCTATACCGACCATTGCCCTTATGTATCCATTCAAATTCGGGATGCGATTTGACATAGCCTTTGTCGAAAGTCCCGTGCAAGTTCGCGCCCTCGAGCTCAGCTGAGTCGTCGTCCTCCACTGGCGGCACTGTAATACTCGATCGATGACCGTTGGGGTCCGGACCAAGCTTGTACCAGCCGTTCCCGGTGTGATGAAACTCCAGGCCAGGAAATTGATCTAGTTGTGTCTTGTGAACAGACTTGAACCGATCGCCATCAATGCTGTACGAGCCGTCGCGCTCTTGTGTCAGTTTGAGGTTGGATGACTTGCGACGAGCAATGGCTTGTTGCTCCAACTTCTCGGTCGGACGCTCGCCTCTTCGGTACCAGCCGTTGCCCACGTGATGAAAGGTCTCGCCTGGGTGAGCATCTACATACTTCTTGTCATAAGTCTGCTCACCGCGACGGGGGGCGGGACGACGATCGCCGTCCTGTTCGCCACCGCCTCCGCTTTCATCGCTCATATCTTCGTCGTCCTCATCATCTTCGTCATCCTCACCATCTTCGTCATCCTCATCATCCTCGTCACTAGCATCGATGATGGCTTGAGAATTTTGAGTACGCAGTGTCGCACGACGAGAATTCTCCATATCACCACTGGGTCTGCTCCGCCGAGCAAATCTCGTGGCACGATCTTCACTCGCGGATGGTGTTAGCTGATCTGAATAGCGGTGGCGCAACCCATACGTTGGCGGTGTCGACAGCGAATCGTTAAGCTGCTCCTCAATCGCCCTTCGCTTGCGACGTGGCTGTATATCGTCACTGGTCGATGTTCTCTTCAAGCTTGGCAGTGCCGGATCAAGAGCACAAGTCTCCGCTTTGATCTCAGCCTCAGCCTCATCTTGAATCTGACTGTGCCTAACCAGATCGTCAATGTACTCAACTCTGCTTCACATGACAGATTTCGAACGAACCTCAATCGCCTCAGTCCACTCGCACTCACTGCCTCCTTCTTGATCTCAGAGGCAGGCAAATATCTTCCTTGGCCCCGATGCACCCACTTGATCTCCGGATGCCGAAGCGTAAACTCCTTGGAATAAGTACCACGGTCATTTCGCCCTTCCACGTCGCCGTCGCCATTCTCGGTATTAATTGCCGCCTTCTCGCCACCACTCAAAATGCCACGAAGTCGGTCGGCGTCAACTCGTATAATCAACAGCCTTCCGCCGCTCACTTCCGCAAAAGAACTCCTCGCATAGTCACCATTGCCATCTAACATACCTACTTCGCCCGGACCACCGCCGCCGATCAGCATCATCGCTTTGCCGTTAAGTGTCGACGTAGCACCACTTCGGGGTGACTGGCGGGCGACATGAATGTTGTCGTCGCCCGAAGTTGACGAGAGATTCGACGCTGAACCCGCGCGTCTGATCTTCTCGCCCGACCCGACTTTACGTCTGCCCTTGGCAGCAGCGTCCTTTGGCGTCTCCATCATCAACCTCTTGAGTAGATGGTGGTTGATGCTGGCGCGCCCAGAGGCGGATAGTAAGGGTAAAGTAGCAGCAATAAAGAGAACGGCTGGTTTGATGTCCGGGGATCGCAAGTGCCAAGGCCCAAGCGGACGTGCAGGAACGCTAGGGACGAGCCGAGAAGGCTTGTCGCCGATCCGTGGCATTGAAGACCGATCTGCGTGCATTGAAAACACAACGCAACACGACAAGCAAGAAACACTACATGTAGCTGCGAGGCCATCCTCTTCCCGCTCGCGCTAAACTGCGGTCTGCGTTACTGCTCACCTTTCACTCTGATCACAGAAGATTTGCTGGCTTGTCTGCACGCTCGAGACCATGGGGACGAGCCAAGTCTGGCCAATTGAGAGAGCATGCTTAGCAAGAAGGATACACTGGCTGCTTGCTATGCAAGCAGAGCTAGTGTTACGTCCGCTGCTCAAAGGGAGCGATTCCAAAGCCCACCAAGAACGATGTCCAAGTACCTGCGCACACCTTACCACATTGCTGAACACCATAACCCACCACATGATCGTCAAGCCATCGATCCGTAGCATCCCATCACGACCACTCCTATGCCGCAGAGCTCCATGCTAAATCGCCCTCGCCGCCTCTCCACCCACTCCTTCCTCTTCCATTCTTCTCTTGCCTCTCCCGAGCCCACCCTCGCCAACGCCCATCCGTCTCGCCACATACCTCTGCGCCACAACCCCTACCCCCGTCCCCAAAAACGTTTCCACCCACTCAGATACCCACTCCCTCGGATCCATACCGCCGCTTTGCACAATCTCCACAATGCTCTCCGGCAGCGTTTCCGACGCATCGAGCCAGTCCGCCCATTTCTGTGGGAAAGGCTGCGACAACGTGCTGAAGGAGAGCGAGTGGATGGGGTCGTGGAGGTAGATGGCGAAGACGACGAGTTCTTCTGCTTCGGAGGAAGGATTTACGCCGGGGCCTTGGCTTTTCTCGTTGGGATCTTGCGAGCTCTCTGCGAAGAAGTCTTTGTCAGCTGTGTAGCTGATTGCTTGGATCGCAAGGAAGATGTCCGATGATCGTGTTGGGTTGGTCGAGGAAAGTGTCTCTGTAGCCTGCTTCGCCGCCTCTTCTAAGCCGCCCTTCGCATCGAAGAACTCCTTCGCATGGCTCTCTGCGCTGACTCTTGCCAGCCGCGTGCCTTCTTTAAGTCCAGCAACAGTGCCAAGGTCGCGCTTGAAACTGTCCTCCTTCCACCAGGGCCCATCGGTCCAGCCGCCGTTGGTACTGCCTAGAACGCCGCCTCGGTAGCCATGAGGCTCGGATTGGGAGCGGCTTCTCTTCTCTGAGCCTCTTTGGATCACGAGGAGGTCACCGCCTTCCACTTGCTGCATGACGCGGGAGAAGGTGCTGTAGATGAGCGGATCGAGGGAAGGGTAGTTCTGGATGTCGTGGGTAGTATGAATCTGCAGTCGCTCGTGCGCGCTGATAGGCGGGGCAATGTGTTCCAATAGACTCGTGAACGTTGGCAATGCTTGGCTTCGCAGGTTCGTGCCTGCGACACAGTCAGCTCCATATCACACATTTCCCGAGCTTGTGAACGGCCGTACCAAAGCTCTGCAAGTGTCCCAGATTGCCCTTGACCTGCTCCGCCCACCTCTGCGCCTCCTCGTTGCCTCGAATCTCTTTAGCCAGACTCTCCGCCTGCTTGACCGCCGCACTGGCAGCTCCTGACGCATAGCCCCACCATCCTCCCCACCCGCCGCCACCACCACTCGCACTGTTCTCCGCCTGTTTCTCTTCCTGTCCTGGCGCCGAGCTCCGGTGGTAGCTCCTTGCATCTGCACTCGTCCTTGGCGGCGCCTTCTCCTCACTACTCCTCGTACTTCCGACTCCCGAGCTCGCGGGCGTATGCTCAACAGCAGTCTTCTTTGAGCTGCTCTTGGCTGTGGCTGGAGTGCCGGGTCGAGACGCCCCCGCCGGTTTCGCGGCAAGCTGTTTCTGCAGGTCCGCTAATGGATCGTCTTCGTCGTTCGCGGCCTCAGCCTTGGATGCGCTCTTGGTTTGTGACGGCGGAACAGCGCCAGCAGAGTTCTCGACGCCCAGCTGATCGAGCTCAGCCAACAGGTCGTCGGCGCCCTTGTTGCGGGCCATGTCGGTGGAAGGCTTGCGGCGGGTAATTTTGACGTTCAGCAAGGGATTGGTGTGGGTCAATGACTTGTCGCGGCGCACTAATGTGAGCGGTATAGAGTGGCACGGTTGGTAAGTGTTGGGTGCTTTGTTTGGTGGAGAGACCACAGCAACCTGGACCGATTGCTGGGGAAGCTGTTTCGAGAGGGGCACCTCGTGCCCAGAGCTTCGACGCAACAACCCCCGAGGACGGCATTGCGCATGTACAGACACACTTGAAGAACAGCAACAAGTCGAAATGGACGCGGGATGCATTGAATGTATCCTTACGAGAAGTTTGAAAGCCTATACTAAGGACAGTCATCGCCACGCATGCTCCAATTCGTCTCCCTGGTCCGCTCTATGCGCCAGTGCTGTGAGCGCTTTCGTCAACATGATCTCCTCGTTCGCCGCTTGCTCCTGCCCACTCGCGAAAGACAAGTAAGTCGCTCGATCGCAATCACTTTCCCCTAGTTGCTCGTGCTCGCGCTCAGTAGTCCATCTTATATTATGTTTATATCCAGCAGCAAGGGTGGGAGCATTGCATCTCGCTTCAGTGCTTCCCATCCAGCCTTTTTTTTTGTGCACACCATGCCGTTTTCACGCTGCAGCTGCAGGCGATTCGGGAGTGGCTCGCGGAGACTTCTAAGTCACTACTTGCCCCTGCCTCAGACCGCTTGGCTCAGGCTGCTTCTTCCCTCTGCGGCCGAGCAACGTCGCGTTGTCCAATGACAGCTCGAACGCGCCGGCCTTGTTGCGAACTTGTCTCTTCGCCGCCGCCGCTACTTCAGGACTGTGCTGGCCGTATCCTCTCGCCTGCGACGCACCAGCCGTCCTTGGCGCATTGGCTTGCCGAGCTTGTTGTGCTGCTGACAACTTCGTGTCTCGCATCTGGCTGCTAATCCCAGCGACATCCGCACCTCCTGCTTTCGGCATCTTCGCTGGAGGCGCCTGGGCATTTGCGTCATATGGCTGCGAAGAGCCATGGAATTCATCGTCATCGTCGTCCTCGTCGAGAGCGTTCAATGAGTTCAAAGGGTTGCCACCACGGTAACCTTGCTTGAAGTTCTTGCGGCGCTTGGCCTCCTCTTCTTGTCGGTGGACAGAATAGCCGACGTCGAAGACCTCACGCAAGTTGACTGCACCAGGTGATCTGAAGTCCATCCTCCTGTTCGCACCAAGAGGAGTGTCATCCAGATATGCAAAGTCTGGCTTCAGAGGGCTCTGCTCCCTATCGCCAGCGAATCCTTGGCGCGTGTATAACGGCGTGGCAAGCGGCGGTGCATCATGGGCGGCGTACGTAGGCTCGTTGACATTGCGGATCCAAGGGTGGTTGAGGAATTGCTTGATGTCGTAGCGCTTCTCGGGATCCACGGTGAGGAGATGTGATACCAAGTCCTGAGCCGACTTCGAGATGTCGTCCCACCATGGCGACAAGAAAGTGTATTGCCCTCTCGCCACCTTTTCCGTCAACACCTGGATGCTCTCGTCGTAGAATGGCGGGAACCCGCAAAGCAATGTGTAAAGCACGCAGCCAAGTGCCCACATGTCGACTGACTTCGAGTAGCGCTCATCCTTGACGATCTCCGGGGCAGTGTAGCCGACAGTGCCACAAGGCGTCATGGTCTGACTGTCCCAGATCACCTTGCTAAGGCCAAAGTCGGCGATTTTGATGACACCGATGCCACCGGCTCCCTTGCCAGGTATGAATTCTCCCTCGTCAGCCTTATCTTCGTCCTCGAGGCCCTTCGGCTTTGGATTCTTGGTTGGGATGAACGGAATAGGGTAGAACAACAAGTTCTCCGGCTTGATATCGCTGTAATTCGTGAGCTCAATTGTGTGCAGACTGTCGTAAACGCGGAGACATACCGATGCACGACGCCGGCCTCTTCGTGCAAGTACAGAAGCGCATTCGCTACCTGCGTGATCACATGTCGTGATAGGTCCTCGCTGAAATATGTTAAGCGCACGATTTGATGAAAAAGCTCGCCACCCGGACACAGTTCCAGGACAATGTAGTAATACTGCCTGCTCTCCGAGAAGTCGACCAGGCTGACGATATTCGGGTGATCAAGCTGGCGCATGATCTGGACTTCCTTCAGGATATTCGCTCTCTATGTATTGTGACGTCAGTGCTGCTCATAGCAGTATTGCCACCATGCAACGATAGAGACATCGGTAAGGAGAAATGCGCACCTCCACTCCCTTTGGCGCCTTCTTCTCGAACTCCGGAGCAAGAACGCCCTAAGAAGGACTTTTGTTGGTATGGTTCTGTCATCCAATGACGGTTGTTGGAGGGAGTAGGAGCCGAACATGATAACGAGAATATTCAATGGCGACAAAGAGATCACTTACCTGTTGCGAATTCATCTCGAATTTTCGCACCACCTTGATTGCGACCTCGTTGTATTGGTGATGGTTGTCTCGTGCGCGGTAGACATTGCTGAAAGCGCCATCGCCCATCTTCTCTATAAGCGTCCATCGTTCCAAACCTGGGTAACGTGGAAGCTTGCCCTTACTTTCCCGCTCCTCGGCCACAATTCGCTCGAGCACTGAAGCATCGTAGTCCTTCTGCTTCTGCTCTCGTTTTTGCCGGCTGTCGACTGCATCGGCGGCGGCGTGACCGGCCCTCGCTGCTTGATTCCGACCGTCGACCACCGGTGCTGAGAAGTCTCCTTGGGCGGCATTGGCCTGCAGAGGCTTGTGCTCGTAGATGTTCGGGTCGCTGATGCCGTGGTCCGCATGTTGCTGATACCCGCGCTGTTGTTGAGCGTGGACGGGCGAGACATGTGTCGTTGCTTGGTCTTGCGGTGAGCGGCCGTCCCGAGCCTGCTTGCCGTGACGGATGAAGTTCTTGAGATTCTGTATGGTCGACATGGTTAGAGCAGGGAGCCGGGTATTCGCTTGGAAGCTTGTGTGCGTTGGCCCAGCTGCAGCGCAGTGGCTTCAGGATGTTTGTGTGTGATGATGGAGGGCGGCTGTGCTGAGCACGGGCAACAAGTAATAACTGTTGCTCAAGACGGAAGAAAGGAGCGTGGTGACAGCAGTAATGATGAAGCAAGCACGGAGGCGAGGCGCGTGCGTAGGAACGACGATGATGCGTTTGGCAAGAACAAAGGTCGATCGGTGACGTAGCGGCTTCTCATCCCACAGTCAGGGCAGCGAAACGCGTTGAGCACCTGAAGAACCCGGTCTCGAGTGCAAGGACTCCATCATTACCCACTTTCTGCAGCCCTGCTCTCTGCGCAGATTGATGGAAAACTCACATTGATGTGCGATGTCAACATAGCTGCAGCTCGTGTTGCGCCAAGGGCGTTGGCGATTTGGGCTTGGCCAGTACCACGGCGTGTCGCGGGTCAGCGAATCTCGAAATCGTCGGCGGGCAAAGGCTGTGGCTTCTGCTAACTGATGAGAAACCCAGTGGACGGGGTGTTCATACGGATTGGCCGGCTGGTAGATCTGTATCCCTGTGACCTTAGCGAAGCAGCGGTTAGTAATGCGCGGCTCTTTGGCGAGGACGATTGTGAAGCTGTGGAGAGAGCTATACAGCAATGTTAAAAATATAAAATGGCGGCTCTATCTACCATCCTCTTTCGACCTCATACCTCACTCCAAACTCTATGCAGCGGAGCCCGCGGTCCAGCTGCACCATCCAACGGACCGCCCGGCATCGACGTGCCTAAGCCGACCGAAAAGTCTGGCACCAGATACTCCTCTGAGGTGGGAAGCAATACAATGATTGCTTACGGCACGCCTTGTCTCATTCTGCTTCCCTCCTGCTCTGTCTCAGTCAGCACTTGGTGGCTGCAGGTCGCTGTTGAGACCCCGCCCAGTCAGCAAGCGACCTCGAGATAAACCAGGAACGCATCTCGGCCAGCGCAGCTCCTGCAAAGTGAAGATGATGTCGAGCCAAATTCACTGCGCGACACAATGTGTGGTAGCCGACATATAGGTAAAGACCTGTGTGCGCTGAGCACGGCAGCACTACTTTCAATCTTGTTGGTCCCACCCCTGACCACCCACTCCCACTATACGCGACTTCGCGGTCTCTGAAGAGCGAGGCCGAGGGTAAATAGAGCCATGCTTTCGTCCTTCAGGATGCCGCAAATCCGCAATGACGATATTGACATCATTCTGCATTTGCACGGCGAGACAGAGCCGAGCATGACGCGGCAGTGCGCTTGTATGGTTGCAGAGATTCGACCTCACCAACTCGCATCAAGAGATTCATGCTTGGCAGCTAGAATCACCAGGTCAATGGCTCGATGGGAACTTATGTCGGAGATCAGCTACCAGGGGACAAACGGTCGTATACGTCGTAGGTCGCAAGCGCTGCTTGACGTGTTGCTCAAGAGACACCGTTTCAACAATGACAGGCTTTGGTGATACCGAGAAAAGCCCACGGGACCAGAAGGCACCACGAGGCTCGAAGAGAGAATTTGGAGAGAGAGCAATGCTCGCTCCATGACATTCCCATCCCTCGGACAATCGAACGATGTGGACTGCCCAGCAATGGCCAAGGGTTAGGGTTTGGGTCAGCTGACTTCTCGTCCTACCAGCAAAATAGCTTTTATCTTCCCACCAGATCATGTGTCGAAAGGAAAGACAATTGCAGTACTGGCGCTGTTCCAGCTGAATTGCCCAATAGCATATTGTCAAAAGGTCGTTGCGTTGGGCTGAAAGTTGCTGATATTGCGATATGTCTCCCCTGGATTGTTGAGCGAACTCCCATCCAGTTCTACATCCGCCATACAAAATCTGTATTCTAGCTGCTGACCACGGACCACAGCAAGGAAATGCGTTCGAAGTGATCGGTAAAGGGAGACACTTGGCCCACAATCGAGCTCTTGGCGTTGTATGCGTTGCCTTTGAAAAGTCAATTATCAGCACCGTGCCAGAGAAAAAGATGGGTCTGCAAGACGCGAAATGCTATATTACACTCGCAGCGCACTCGTCCTCTTCCTACTACTTTCTAGATACACACGACTACTTCTCCCCAGTATCCAGCGACACCGAAGCATCACAACAACCACCATGCGCGTCGCGAAGACACTCGTCACCCTAGCCGGCCTGACAGCTGTGGTTCTGGGCCGTCCGCATCTGCCTCCAAGCACAACAGAGCCAAGCATCAGCGAGGTCGCCGCTCATGAGCCTCGCCAGCTCGTAATTCCACAGGTCGCCACCGAAGCCGAGGTCAAGCCCGAAAAAGTTGCATCAAGCTTCTCAGCCGGTCCTACTCGTGGTGTGCAGCTCTCCAGCACCGCGACAAAACGCCAGTTCTACCCTCCTCTTCCATGGGACGGCTTCAAGCCTGGCTCCCCGAAGCGAAACCACGGACTGTATCTATCCACAGACGACCACGCCATGCCGGGAGGACGTGAGATCGAGACCAGGACGGAGGAAAAGCCATGCGTCCCGACCGGGCTGGAGGGCGGGCACATGGGCGACGACTGTAAGCAAAGACAGTGGTGATCGCCGTCGAATATTGGACTGACGCCTAAATCAGGGCCAGCCGGCGCTCCGTACAATTGCTGCGCAAACTACTTGGCTCGCGAAGACTGCCCGTGGGAGTCCAATTGGTGCCATGACCCAGAGCATTTCCTGAACCAGACACGACATGATTTTGGCTGGGGACAGTGTGGGGATACCAGGGTTCCTCTGCCTCGACGAGATCAACTAGATGGGCCCGGAAAGCGCGACATGCACGGTCGGACTGACAACGGAGCGCAGGCTCACAACATTACGGGTGAAAATGGTGGTTGGGTGGGACCTGACTGGCCGTCAGGCGGAGACATGTATCCATGCTGTGCGACTTATTTTCATCGACGGGAAGACTGTCCTTGGAGGACTAGATGGTGTCGTCATTCTCATGAGCGTTGATAGCAGGATCGCTGTCAGCAAGAAGCTTTGCATGACCGTTGGAGTGGGTCAAGCTTGTCTTTGGTTGAGCACTAGTTTGCAAAAGTACCATGAGAAAAGTGCAGAAGGTATCCATAATCCTAAGCCTCTGCTTCGTGGGTCCTCAGCAACGATGAATGCCGTAAGCTCATCCGCGTGGATGCACCATCACGGAATATGACCAATGCCTGCACTGCATCGTGACTCGTAAGCCCACCTGCACAAATCCTTGTCGAATTCACATCGCGCTGCAGCCACAACGCGATTGTGATGGGCTCTGGTCTCTGCACGAGATTCCTACATGCACAAACGGGCCGAGCCTTGTTTCAGTGCTGATTCTTCGTTTGCAAGGTTAAGGTAAGGATGTACTCATGCGGGAGCTTACTTTGCGTTTGCAGCCAGAAATGTCTTGCCTCAGTCCTAAGTGGCGGCGCACAACGAGCAATCTGAAAACCACAACGACCGCGCAGTTCGTCAACGGCAGCGATGTTGGGCCAGTGTGTCGGACGAAGGAAAGACGAGACCGACCATACATGTACCCGGATGAATAACTAGCACACCGACGCCCAGCACCGGTCAGTATCTGGGCAGGCGCTTGACGCATCGACCAGTGGCAGACTAGAATTCCCTGCCGAAGATGGCGATCTGTTACATGCGTATGCGCGCAAAGGCGACGACGTGGAAAGTCGCTACCTGCCCACCTTTACCACGGCAGCAGTAGCAAACCAGTGGTGGGTCTTCCTCCAGGTGCATTTCCCAGAATGCAGCAGACCTGGCGCGCAGCTCTTCAGCTTCAATGAAAGTCTGTTGGCAAAGGCATGGAGAAATCCTTCTTTCGCGCATCTCAAGAGCAAGTGGACGTACATTGCGCTTGGCGACACCAAGGAGAATGGGTTGGGAGGGGCGGCGCAGGCTGTCATACCAGTGCAGGATGCTGAGGGCAATACGCTGGCACGCTCGGCGTCTGCGAGTCCAGAGCTTGTCCAGGTGCAGGAGGAGACGAAGATTGTGCGCAACGAGATGTCGAAGCCGGAAGAGTACTTCGAGAGCATGATGGAAGCTGTAGGTAGAAATACGGGAGCAGGTCGCTCAGCTGGCCGCCGAAAGACAGCAGCAAGACTCTCTCGATATGTCGCAGTTGACAGCGCATCTGGATAGACTGCAGCATATCGTAGATCGATCTATCGACCATCGAGATAGCCTAAGGGAGCTTGGTGAGATGAGCACTGTGTCCAGCATCGACCTTGCGCCTTTGACAGACCACTGGGAGAAGGAGCAAGAAGCCGTGGAGCAGAACTCTGCGCTCCTCAGAGCTCTGCTTGATGGAGCGCATGGGTTAGACGTGGCAAAGCAGGAGCATGCCGGCCCGATATACTCCATAGACCACAAGTCTCATCTCGCAGGTCTGGCTGAGAAGCTAGATGAAGTGAATCAGCACCTGGAATCTCTACTGGAATGGACAGAGTCTAATTCCGAGCAGTTCAAAGCCCTCGTCGATACTCGAAAGGACATGCAGAGCGCGATCAAAGGTATCAGCACGATCGACTTCGAGCCAGTGGCCGAGAAGCTCGGCCAGATCATCCAGAGCCAGAATGCTGCCCGACGTCAGCAAGACGCGCTTCCGGCTGCCCCAGCAGGCATCGACTTCACGCCCGTTACAGACCGCCTCGCTCGCATCTGCGACGCGTTTGAAAAGCAATCAGAATCATAACACCGCTCATCCGGCTCAGGTGAATTGAAATATTGTCGGTACTGACATCTCATCTCTCGAAGATTCAAGCTGTGACGGAATTCAACGGCCGTGCACGTCAAAACCTTACAGAACAAGCATTCCGACAGCCAGGACAAGATGTGTGCGGCTGTAGCACAGACTGCAGATCCAGTTCGCACCCTCTTCGAACGACAGATGCTGTTTGAAGACAGATTCGAAAGGGATTTAGACGCTACGAATGGACAGGTCCGAGAGCTGATGGTAGGGCAAAAGGAGATGCTAACCGCCATGGGAGAGCTAAGCAAGGCTATCATGATGCGGGAGAAGGAGATTTGTGGGCATGTTGTCACACCGCCGCTGAGAAAGACTGGGGGAAGGTGGCAGACTTTGTGTATGATGCTAAGGAGGGGAGCATAGAAGGCAGGCGTGGGTGAGACGGATTTTGACCAGCCAGCCAATGCCTAGACTGGCTTGTCGATCACAGTCGTGGCCGTTGACTGGCACTTTATTACTGCAAGGTGACCTAGGCGTCATTCGTGTCATGCTGTCAGTCGCGGCCAGACGTCAGCCAGCGTGGTTTCTTTCACACAAGGCCATCGACGAGGCATCGCATCAATTAGCGATCCGGCGAAATGATCGATGGATTCATTAGCGCAAAGACGTGGGATGGTCTTATAGCAACGATGATCGACACCAGTGCGCGTGCGGCTTGGCGATGCCAGCGCACACATACACTCGGCCCGCGCCCGCCGCAGCCCAATGTCATTGACAGGTGCCATACCAGCTCGCGGTTCGCGCGACTGAACAGCGTGCATGACGATGCTATTGTGAAATTACCGAGTGATCACTTACGGCAGCGCTTGAGTTGCCGGGTGGCAAATGCTGGCTCGCAGTGCGCTGCCCACAAGTATAAGTGACGCTGTGCGAGCTCAGTGAAGCTCGACAAGTGCAATGAATCCGCCCGCTATAGCAGTGCGACAACGCGAAAGAAACCACGAAGAACTCTTCAGATACGTACCAGCACTCCCGATGCCCCCCACACGTACGGCCAAGTCTTCAGCGACCAAGTCCTCAGCGACCAAGTCTCGTGGGAGCAAGTTGCAAGCACGTAGAACGTCTTTCAAGAGCTCCCAGGCAGGGGCAAAGACCGATGCCGATGACGATGCGGCCAGCCTGAGTCCATCCGACAGCTTGTCACAGGCGCACACTCATGTCTCCCGCGATTCTGTCGGATCGTCGGCAAGTGCGAAAAGTGCAAACGGTGGTAGTGATGGTGGCAGTAAGGTTTCGGGATCTTCCAAGGCTTCCAAGGTTTCGAAGGCATCAAAGGCATCGAAGGGTTCGAAGGCAGGGTCGGGTGAGCCAGAGCGCCAGATCTGGTCGAGGACGACTGAGATCGTGATCCCGAAGAAGGGAGATTATGAAGTGAGGATTCGATACGGGAGGTGAGAGCAGGGTCCTTGAGGTTGCTTGGGCGGGGAGATGGGTGGTAGAGGTCGTGTGTCAATGTGTTGAGGAGTGGTGGGAGTCGGAACTGCAGCCGCTGGGTGTGGAGGTTCGAGCAGCCTCGCGTGGCTGACGTCCAGTTGTCAGACAGATTTTGGTATTACTGTATTACGGGATGGGTGGTAGCGGACAGCCAATGTATAACACACACCGATATGACAACAACAAGGTATGATTGTGGAAGAACTTATGACCCATCGCCTAACGGTTGACCGCTCCGTACCTTGGTCATCTGGCCGTACGGACCCAGCAGCTTGTGAGAGTCGCCTGACTTATGGCGGGACCTACGAGACGGACGAGTTGCCAACTGCACGTGCATTAATGTTCGTCGGAATGCCAAGTGCTAAGTCCGTTGGGTTGCGCAAGGTGCATCGCATGGCGCCTTCACATAGTTCGTGATGCCAAATTTAGCGCGCCATCCGCACCACCGCTTGTGGCTTCTAGACGCGAATAATGATAGCGGTAGAGTGCCGAGCCAACGGTTCTCTGTTCTCTACGCGGCCGATGCCCGTTCTGGTAGGGATGGTAGGCCTGGAATAGATGTCTCACTTCCAATCTCGAAGGCTATACATGTTTTCTCGCATTTGAGGATGACGGTCAGAGAATTCCACAACGCGGCTCTGCTAAGCTCCTTCGGCGTGCAGGGGTTCTGGGTGGGCGACGTGAGAATTGTGGCCGAGGCGGACTGCACGACGTATGCGCTTCCCACGCGCGCTGTTGCATGCATGAAGCCTAGTCAGATCGAACAACATCGCCTTGACGGCAGGAGGCGCTTCATTTGAACGTTGGGGTGTGAAGTTGCAGGTCGAAGAGCTTCCCTCTGCTTGGGTTGGGCGGGACGCGGGTCCTCGCAAGGGTGACCATGCCAGTCTCCACTTTCTCTAGTGGTAGCGCAGCTCTCCGGAGACATGGCCGTCTGATCGAGCGGTGGAATGTCACGAGAGAACGCATGGAGCAAGACTCCAGACGGCTGAGCGATGGCACCGTCAACGAGATGGACGGCACGGGCCTGTATGAGCGGCCGAATTGGCCCTTCCCCGAGGAGCGCAGTGTCAGCCCCGAGAGGCCAGAGGAGGTTGAGGCGCGGCGGCGGTTGAGGGAGGAGAAGGAGAACGTGGATCAGTCGGCGGTGGTGAGGAAGAGCGAAGACATTGAGAGGTTGACGGACGATGCTACGTTTGCGCCGCGCGACGATCTCAGCGATGTTGATCAGGACCAAGGGCGGGATGTGTTGGAAGCCAACGAAACGGTCGATCGCCAGGCGGGAGAGGATGCGGAGAGCCAGGCTGATTCGAGACGCTTCTCCTCATCGGCACAAAGATCAAAGCGAGAAACAGTAATATACGATCCACCAGTAATCGAGCGACACTCGCCCGTGGACATCTTTGCAGCAGAGTCCAACGGTTCACCCGTCTCTCCGGCCAAAGTCTCGCCGGTGCGGACCGAGCAAGCATTGCCTGCCTCTGCATCGCCAAGACAGTTCCTGGAAGTGAACAATAACATCTCAACATCCCCTCGAAAAGCCTGGAGGGCCACCCAGGACAGCTTCCAGGTGAATCGCGACGGCTTCGCAGCCTCGGGCGCCACTTTCTATGAGGAGAGCGAAGACGATGATTTTGGTGACGAGGAAGAAGATGAAGAAGCTCGGGATCGTGCTACACCAATGCCCTATGGCAGAGAAGGGAGGTCGTCACATATGAACTCACATGAGCTACTGACGTCGCAAATGGGTGACGTTACGACACCTTCGATCAACAGTCCACCGCGAAGTAATGGGCACACCCGTAATGGCGCGACGATAAAACAGACAACACCTTCGAGAAGTAGTTCGCGGCTCTCAAACCCTCTCACTACTCACATCCCGCGGAACAAAGAACGGGTGCGATATAGCTGGCAGTCCTTACAAGACGACGAGCCCAGTCGACCCCGAATACATGTCATCAAGCTTGTTTCAGAGGTTGCAACTGCATCGGCGGGCTTTCCCGGAGGTGAGGCATTTGGATTCAGCATTTCGCCTGCCGGCAGGCGTATAGCAGCGTATAACAGCGCGAGACTATACGTGCTGCAAACTGCTGCACTGCCGGTTGGTATCAGCCAAGACTATGCTCTTAAGCGGCGGCCCTTGGCTGTGGAAGTGATGGATGACGGTGATGTGATGGCGATCCTAGCGGACGAGCACACGGTCAATTTGTACGATCTTGGACATCAGCGCTTACGGCGGACCAAGACGATAAAGCTGGACTTTCCGGCAAATTGCATAGCCTTGGCTCCTTCTGGTGGATTGCTTGCAGCAGCGTACGAAGGCGGCGTTGAGATCTTTAGCCTTGATCCGACCGCATTGCCTACCGATCGGAGGGCGATACGGAGTCAACGTATGGACCGACTGGCTTTCTCGGAAGACGGGTCAACGTTGTTGGGCACGACTACGCGAATCAACGTCAGCTCTACAGTCGTCGTGTCAGTGCCTGTGTTCCCAGCAGCGCCGAACGGCATTCCGACTCCCGAGGAGCTGAAGGAGGCATGGTGCTCTGAGCTGCTGCATCCAGAGAACATACGCAACAGCAGCCATGCAACATTCATGCGCAATACGAGACAGCCCTGCAATGATAGGCTCTTTGCATGGAACGGTCTGGCAGACACGTTTGGCATGCTGAACATTGCGAATCTCGAGTATGGCAATATTGACTTTCCAGTGGTCATATCGCCTCCACTTTCGACTTGCGGCGGGTTGGGCGCTGCAATTCACAGCTGTCCGGCGATTGACGAGCATGGCGACACAGTAGCGATGATAGTGAACGACAGAACGGTTCGACTATATATCGTGCCACCCAGCGGCGGAGAGAGCGAGGATACCTTGGAAGCACATTCTATAGATCATGAGCTGGACGAAGGATATGGGTGTCCGTTCAGTGAGGCACGGTGGGTATACAGCTCAGCATCCCTATCACCACCGATGTATCATCAGCAGAACGTCCGAGGCCGGCTGATTGTGACGAGCCCTGGAGGTGTCGTAGAGCAGGGCATGTCTGAAGAGTATGTTGACAATATCGAAGGTGGACGCATCATCATGTTTGACTTTGATCCGCAATTTGCTGGACAGCCAGGGCAGACGTTCAGCTTGACGCTGGGGAAGAGTCCACCGCAGATGCTTGAAGAGGAGGAGGCGAATGTGGCAGAGCAGGTTGCACTCGTCAGGAGACGCACCGTAAACCAGAACAAAGGTGTGGGGCTAAGTCATCGGCCCACAACATTAGGCAGGGCGGCGACGACGTTCAATCGGGAGCGGTCATTGCGCGAGCGCGCCGCCAGTCCAACGCTGGGTGGGCATCAACCAAATCGGCAGTCTATACTGAGCATTGGCTCGCTCCCCTCCGAAGCGACTAGGTCACCTCCCGACCTTGTGGAAACGAATGAGACGAGCGAGGTGCTGGAAGAGCCGTTCCAGCCGGGTGCACCCAGGTCTCACGTGAGTTTGCAGCGCGCTGCCTCCAATGCTCAACGATTTCGATTTCAGATGCTGGAGGAGCGTACCCAGGAGCGAACCAGTGCTGCTTCTAGTGGCAACTTTCTGCCTTTGCCTGAGTACACTGAAGAGCCGAATGCGCCATTGCCGAGTCGCTTTAGGGCGATGGCAGGCTTGGATGCGCCGCCGCAGCCTTCGGCGAAGCCGTCGATCCAGACGAGCGTGCAAGGAGCGAATAGCACAGCAGGGGAAGCCAGTGCAACGAGTCCAGCATCACTGGGTGGGCCGTCGTATAACCCGTCAGGTGCGATGACGGCTCCAGCAGCCTCGGCTGAGTCGTTCAGTGCCGATCAAGCTTTCAGGACTGCGCAGGCTACGTTGCAGCAGCAGAGGCTAGATGCCCTTCGAGCAGCGACGAGCAGTCCTGTGCAGCCTGCTCAAGAGACGGGCGCGAGCACGACCTCTTCGCTCCACCACACAGGCGCTGTGAGCCCTACTGGGTCCATGCCTCGCGGGTTGACACGAGCCTACACCAACGCTGCGTCAATCAGTGGCGGTCCACGCATGGGCAATGAGTCAGGGAATGCAGACCCCGTGATACCCTCACGGACCGGGACAATCATGAACGGCAGGCTAACCAGCCTGGTGAGTTCAGAGACGAGCCTTGCGGTGCCAGAGGAGGACATAACATCGCCTGTGTCAGAACGCAGCCAAACGTCTAGTCCCTTCGGGCGGTCCATATCGTCTGCGGCCGCCTCGTCCAACGGAAATTCTGCTTACGTCCCAATACTCGATCAAAGCGCAGTCGATCGTGCGCCTAGCGTCGCTTCATCATACCTTTCTACGATCGCGTCGAGCACGGCTCCACGCTCTCCTGCCATCGCAGCAGCAAGGCATTCTCGTCATTTACCGCCGCACATGCAAGCCTTCCGGAATGCCGCCGCTGCTGCAGCCGCTGCGCAACAGCCCTCTTCCCTCTTCCCTTCGCCTCAAGCCCCGGACCACGTTCCTTACCGCGAGCCACCTGCGACCGCGGGCTCTGTCGCGCACCCGGTCACCGGATGGCATCCGCCTGCGCCGTCTGTGGTGTCGCTCCCGGCCGTTGCTTCGTCGAAGAGTGAGGGAAGACCAATGTCCAGGAAGAGCAGCGTGGCAGGTAAGAGTGCCTTTGCGTCGACTACAAGGGCAAGGAAATTGGCGTTCTTGAGGGGCAGAAGGAAAGGAAACCAGATGTATATGCCGGGTGGATATCCGGAGCGTGCGGATGATGGGGCCCACAGTGTCATGGACAATCGGAGTATGATGACGTGGGGCAAACGGGAGGGAAAGTGTGCTGTGATGTGATCAGGTCATGGACGATGGAAGCGACAGAATATTTCGAAGATTCGCTGTGCAATGTTGTGGTTGAGAGCGTTGAAGCGCGTATGTTCATACACCGGCTCCGGGGTATATTACTATGCTTGTGTATATTTAAGGCACCCCGTTGGAAGTGTACAGATGCAGGGTGGAATGGACGCGGGCGTATGTCGCTCCGCAGTCATCTCGGACGGCGCCTGGTGTTCTGTCAGGGGTCCGTCTGTCCCAGTGGCTCTAGTGATTTGCCGGGGTGAGCACAGTACCTATCCGCTCATCCACAATGCTGAGGGTCATTACCACTCCTATCCAGGTCCTCTTGCACGCGGGTGCAGATCCCGATGCGACGATACGATGTCTGAGATTTCCCAGACGCCGAGCTTCTGCAGCTCTTTGAAAGAGATCGAAGCGAGACATTGTCAGATCTCGGCTTGGGTCAGAGCCACATCATCAGAGGCACGGGCATAAGGATCTGGGTCGATGACGCAGTGGGTTGTGGCCTTCTAGATCAGTCTCTCAGCAAATCTTGGACGTCGGAAGTCCGCTGGGTTGCTATTCCGCGCAGTGCTCAGCCGGGAGTGACTGCGACATTACGTGCATCGCTTCAGAGCCCGGGACTAGAGCCTTGGGTCTTTGGCTCTTGTTTGTGCGGGTTCTGTTCTTGTTGGTCAGCAGCGCCGACTAGTATGTTAGACCATGTCGGTGACTGCTGGCATGGTGGACCTCTTTTCGGCAACCATAGGCCTCGATATCCTTGTCCTACTGGTGTCTCGCCTCATTCGCCGTTGCATTCATCTCTTCGGACCAGCAACTTTGCAGGGGGCAGCTTATTCGCCGACGTGGAGGCTATGAGATCGCTCATCCTCGTCCTTGAATTGCCTACCACCAGCGGCATGAGTAAGAAACAGGCGCAAGTGATCTGGCGTTGTGACAAAGTAGACTTTTGGACAGGGGGAAAACGCCACCGATGGCCTTTCACGTAGCGCGGACCATCGCTGACTGTGCCCCTTGTCTAATAGACCGACGACAATTGCGGGCGGGGAGCTACAAAGACACTTGTCAGTCGATCGTGGGTCATTTTATCGGCACACGGAGGAGTGTCGGCTGATCAAATCTGCATTCTTCACGTCACACGAGGAATAAGCGTAAGACGATGTCTCCCAGCTCGATTGGCAGTGCTGATCGCTGCTGCTTGTCTGTGTGCGCAATCATGAGAGTGGCAAGCGTGATTTTTGTTGTGACTCGTAACGCAATTTCGGGAATAGCTTGATGAGCCTGAAGGAACGTCTGCGTGGGTAACCTCGAACGCCGTATGAGCTCAAATTTCGTAAGTCATGTTGAGAGCATCGTCATGATGCATTCTCAGACAGTAGCTGCATCTGCTCTTCCCGATATTTAAATCCTCCCGCAATCATAAGGCGCATCAATGTAGGGTCGACCACATCTCAACGTCGCAGTGCCCTTCTCCCATTGCCCTCCCTCGGATTCAATGACAAAGTCGCGGTTCTTGGTGTTCCCGTGTGCGCACTCACAGATCATGTTCCATCCAACTGGGCCGCCAGTCATGTTGGTCACAATTCCAGGACCCCACCACTTGTAACCACCAATGCCTTTACAGAGCTGGAGATAGAGGCCAAAGTGAGTCGACATGCCTATGGAATGTGTGCGTTTTGGGTCCACTCACCTGCCAATCCCATTCGTACATCTTGGTATCATTGCAGCCCGTCGCGGAAAATCGGTTCACAGGATCACACGAGAATTCAATTGAGCATGGTTTGTGTTTGCCGTGCTTGCATGATGCGTCGGGCGACAGCGCGAGGAGGAGCGCGAGAATTAAGGTCTCTGCACACGGAAGGTTAGACAAACGGTCGGTGGGTGGTCTAGGAACGGATTTGCATACTCATCTTGTGGTGCAGACTGAAGTCTATTTGACCAATCTTAGGTTTAATGCTGCTGTTGATGTTCACAGTGCCGATGCAAAAGTTTTATGCTCGTGGTGGCAAGGCTAGTCTGGAGCCTTGAGACATGATAACGCGCACGATCCATGTGCCAATAGGACTCACTGCGCAATTGCGGGCAGCACCCGAGACGTTGTCCAAGTCTCTGTCACGCTTGACCAATGTCGATGAGAGAGCATTATGTGTGTGCGAGCTAGGGCTTGCGTCGGCCACTAAGATCGTGTGAGAATGACCATGCTGGAGGAAGTGCTTCGATCCGCCCGAGCATCGCTACGGATGACAGCTTTCTCGTGTACTGCGCCCGAATTGCAAAGCCTGACCTGTGATGCAGTGAACACGTTTGGATCCTCCATTCGCCGCCAATGGTACGTTGGCGTTGCTGGACCAAGATGCTTCCTGCCGCAGTCCAGCTTCGAGGCGACACAAGGCTGGACCACTGCGGCTGGGTAAAGAAAGGACAGCGCAAGGATGGTCACGCATTTCATGGTGAAGGGAAAGCTGATAGGTTGGCTCGAGATGAGATTATTGCCCAAGGGTGCGAGTGAAGGGCGAGCAATGAGCCCAAAAATCGTCCTCGAAGCCTTCGCAATGCTATCCAGTGCTTCTGGCATTGAGGCTTGAGACATCCAACGCGCTTTGACCAAAGGACAAGCCAACGTTTACGATGGATGGGTGGTCTTGAGCTAATGCATAAAAAATGTGAGACAGTCTCGTGTATGAATTGCTCTCGAACCGGGAAGACGTCGCTGGCTTAACTGGGCGATGATCTGGCCTTTTCCACGAGATCCAATTCACTAATCGAGTACTCCCGGTTCCACTCTCCCGATTTCGAGTATCCGACGGTGACGCTAATGTGAATATAGTCTCACATCTCGTCAGGAGTTCGCAGCCACTACGGAGTAGCGGTCAGCAAGATGAAAGCTGCAATCTTCAGGGCTGGGGCAGGGATGGAAGAGTATGTCTCTCTGTGCTGATTTGCCCGCATCGGAAGGCCACAAGGCTGACCATCGCAACGCGAATGCCGTCAGACCTGCGCTGAGCCCTTGGTACCATCGGAGGGTACACATGGTGCTTGTGAGCCGAATGACGCGCTTGGTAATTCAGGACTTCAATCGGGGATGGCTACTTTATGCCTCATGATTAATGTCGTTGTCGTATTGTGGTGGAATTCATGCCGCAGAACGACTCTGCAAACCTTGCTGCCATTCTCTCTCACATCTCTGGATGACGTATCCACGAAGGCGTCCGTTGTATACATACGATCTGGATCGCGCCGCAGTGTACGTTGCACTTCAAGAGGCAAGTATTCGGTCTAGCGCAGAGCCTCGACTGTCGATGCTGGTAGATACACAATGGTGCCTCCAGGATCAAGCACAGCAAGGTACCGATGAGATTGAGAGAGGTAATGAAATTCGAAGCTGTCTATCAAGCAGTGCGCAGCAGCTCGTCTTGATAACCTGTGCGGATTTTACGCCGGAGGTGGTACTGGATTGGAATGGGTCGGGCACGTATCAGCGAAATGATTCTTGGACCAGCTTCGTCCGCTGGCACTCATTGTGTTGAGATCATCTGACTCTTGTATCGTCCAGAACAACAATGCATCCGCCGTTTACTCTCTAACGACATCGCAGGTACGACCTCCACATCAGACAACACCACCACAAACCATATGGCATTGCCTTCCCGTCTGCTCGCGCTCCCCGCTGAGCTCCAAGAAATGGTCCTCGACGCCACCCTCGATCCTTCTACCCCCTTGAACCCCCTAGACCCGGCCGCCATGGAGAATAGAACCCGCAGAGGACTCACCCAGGTCTGCAGATCCATCCGCAGCGAAACATTCTCAAAGAACATCTACCACTTCAAGCCCTCTCGGAAAGAGATCGACGAGGGACATCCGGCAGCCCAAGCCTGGCCAACCGAGGCCGTGGAATTGGGCCAGGCGCGACGACTTGCCGGCATCATCACTGAGGCCCAGCACTTCCAGGTCGAGCTGATGCATCACCAGGTCCCCGGCACAGAGACCCATGGTCTTGCGGTGGAACAGTTGGACATGCCGCGGTATATCAGGTGGAATGGAGACTTCCGCCGCAGAGCCCTTACAGCCATGGCAGGCTCAATCTCCTATGCTCTGAAACAGATCTTCTTCTATGGAGACAGTCAGTCTTGGTACTCTTTCGATAGCCAATCATCCATCTACCAGAGGGGAGAGGTAGCAAAGGATGCAGTCTTGAATCTGACCGGGGCGATAGCCAGTTTCTTGTCGACAGAGCGACCATGGCATCATGATAACTTCTCCGAGGAGGACATGACGGCGTTGCAGTTCATGAAGGGACATGCGCGTCATGTTTGGCGGTCCGGCTTTGGGGTCTCAGAGATCGGTATCGGGGTGCTTGCCGTGAGTATGGCGCGTAGCGTGGCTTACAGAGGGAGTTTGATGTCGTATTTGACGAGACTGAATGGGAGAGGTGGCAGGCCCTCAGGGTTGACTCTAGTGACGATGAGGATGAGGATGAGGATGACGACGACGACGACGACGATGATGATGACGATGGGGTTTGGGAAAGTGTGAGGACCGAGCGTGGAGTGGTGGAACGGCGATATCCTACAAAGAAATAGTTGAGGAAGAGTCCAGTGTGTACTACATGTCTCAGGACGAGTTTGAAACGTCGGCTGTATTGGAGGTCTTTGCAACAGCATTAGCCACTGATCTGAACAATATGGAATGACACTCTCATGGAAATCGCCTACAAAAAGAACGCAGCTAGGCACCTAGACAACATCAGTCGTGATGGCCGATTTCTCGCACAATTGCTCGTGTCTTTTGCCTCTCCTGAAACACAAACATATCTCTTCAGCCATCGATTTCGTCTGCTGCGCCTCTTATTCTGCTCTAATGCTTACCAGTACCCATGACCTCCATCCACTCTGCGGATCACGAAGTCCGTGAGCTCTCGCACGACGGCGGAAAGCCTCGAGCGAGACCGTGCTTCTTGTTGGGGCGCTGGCGATGCTTCTCGATGATCTCGTCGGCACCAGGCGGGTGACTGCTGACCTCTTCAATGGTTTGAATGACGGATTGATAAAAGCTATGTATGGTAGACTTGCGAATGTACTAATCCTTGAAGATTTGGTTCGCGAGCTCCTATGTAGCCTTTGGGTGCTTGACATGATGGATGTACGTCAGACTATGGTTGACCAGGCTGTGTAGTGTGAGGATGTGGCTGACCAGTTCATGGTCGTATGCCAGGTCTGTCAGGAACGTGTCAGACTATGTCTGGGAATCGCCTGCAAAGTCTCGAGATCGGGAGCAAAGCCGGAATCTGCAAAGGCGCGAGTCAGCGCAATGCGAAAGAGTCCCTCGGATCGTAGCAACGTGGCGAAGCGCAAGTACGTGCGTAGAGATCGCCATATAGCCCCTGCTTGCTCTCTGCGGTACCGAACGAAGATGAATTGCTCGAGTCGTGGTATCATGCTCTCGAAGTTGCCGTTCTCGTGGATCCACTTCAGCACCAAAAAGCAGCTCAGCAGGTCTGTGATCGCCGGGCGGACGTTGGCTGAACCGTTTCATCGTGGAGCTGCACAGCATAGCAAAACCAACCTTGCGGCCTTGTGCAGCCACAAATTGCCAGAAGTCGCCTCCAGCACCAGCCGACGCGGTAGCACTATGCTCATCGAAGTTCAGAGGCGAGTAGTACCTGTATCGCAAGTTCCACTTCGCCAGCCGCTCTTCTGCTAATGACGGTACTGTCTGCGAATCATTAGCTTGCTTGCGTACATATTGTAGATCTCGGCCTTCCACACCTTTCCAACCACCAAAGGGTCACCATCTTCGCCCGAGTTAAGCTCGTACAAGTACTTGATATCGGGACCGTATCTCTCCCGCACAGCATCGCCAAATCTGTTGTGTGTCGAGCGTGGGTCAAGGCCGATGCCGAACACATTGTGGCTCTCCTCGAGTGTTTCACTTCGGACAAGCAGGGTATCTTCAAGGTACTCTGACAGCGAGATAAAGCACAATGCAAATCTTACGAGCAGACGGCTGTGAGAGTTCATGTGTGCTTGCTGTGTCCTCCAGTCTTCTTTCCAAATACTGATGCGTGCTAACAAAAGTGACAAAGAGCTGATCCGTGTCATGGTCGGGCCAGAGATCCGGACTGAGTGATAGGTCGCTGAAGCGTAAGTGAGCATGCTTACGATGGTTCGCCGTGATAGTCCGTGACGCATGCACGTCATTCGTATGCGGCGCTTACTCGCGGCATTGGCAGGCGCAGTCCAGGTTGCTAATGGTGAGGCCTCGCAAGATTTCTCTGCAGTCTATCCCGGCCTTGGTTTGGTGAAAGACATATGGACGACTCAAGTGTATTTCGGCGTACAGAATCTATTTCCCTCGACCAGATTTCTGCGTTTCAGTCGCACCGACAGCCGTGAAGTCATCTTGCCTACCCGTCTGTTGAGCAACGTCACAGCTGTGCCCAAGGTTGACATCACCGTCAAACCTGTCTGTCGGGCAGACCTCGATTTGACTGACGGGTCAACAGATAGATCAACACTGTTTTGTTCCAAGAGTCAACCCTAAAGGAACGCAGTACTTAACTGTGGAGAGGAATGCTGCACTTGAGGTCATCGCACTTGTCTGGCGATGCCTTTCTCATCCTTCTCGCAGCCGAGTGCCTGAATGAGATGCAGCACCCTCTCGTACGTCCACATGGTCACAGCGCTGGCTGGCGCAGCCTTGACAAGACTGACAGAGAGGCCTCTGTACAGTCCCCTCCACCCCTCCCGCCCCAAAATGGTGCTGAATGTGTTCGCGATGCCATTGTACTCCGGCATGCGTGCACCACCCATGTACTTCCCTCGATTCGGTCCCTGGATTTGTAGCCTCTTCCTCACAGTGTCCAGCGGAAAGACAGCAGTCTTGGACAGTACACTCGCCGACACACCAGCAACAGCATCTCCCGACCCAAAGGGCAGGTAGTCCGTCGCCGCGGGCACCGCAAAAGCCGGCTTGAGCCCCTCGTAGAAGGTGAAGAACAGTCCCATGGAGGGCACGATCTGACTGACTCCAGCACCCAAGCCTCTAAAGAAGCCAGCGGGACCTTCATGCCTCGTGATATCCCTCACACTCGCCAACAAGCCCTCATACACTCTTTCTGTTCCCTGCGCCGCAAACCGCGTCCTCAATAGATCCAGCGGATACGTCAACGTTGTCGCTGCAGTGCCCGCCGCCGCACCTGCAACGAAACTTCTCACGGCTCCCGGCACCGTCACACCCCCAACCTGATCAATTGCTTGGTTCGTGGACCTGTACGCCAAGAATTGCACCGCACCATAGCTCAGGTAAAGACCCTCGGCGGGAATGTTGCCTTTCCAGAAACCTGTGATGCCTTCATGGCGCAGAATGTCCCGCGCAACGCGGACAACGCCGACGGGAGTTTGCTGTTTCAGGGGGCGAGAGAGTGGATCGGCGAGGGAGTGGTAGTGCAGTTGGAGCCGGATCTTGAGGACGTCGAGGGGTGCGATGACGAAGCGGGAGAGGAGGCCTGCAAGGGCGCCGGCGGAGGCGACTTGGAGGCGGGTGCCCTGGGGAGCGGTGCTGTTAGCGGACAGATTGGTGAGGATAGTGGGTGGCGCATTACCTCATCGCGGAGGGGCTCGGCGGGAGAAGGCATCCATGGCAAGCTGCAATGCTGCTGCTAGACAGTGAACCGTGTCGCGATAGGGCAGCACGCAGAGAGCAAATGTGCAGTGGCGATGTGGTGGTCATATTGATTAGGATTGATGGCATCAGTCAATATTCATCAAATAGCAATCCCTTGATCCATCGCTTGCCTCGGCATGGCTTGAGGCAGTTCACTATGGCACATACATCAGCGAACCGTTCACCCCGGTGGAATGCTCAGATCCCAGGGGCGCATGGCAACAATCGTCGGCCGCCGAGGACTCGCGGTGGCTGCTGGATGGCGCCCATTATGCCTCCCTCACCCATCTTCCATGCCGGCTCCAAGGCTCATGATCAGTCGAACTGGCCTTCGGACACGACAGTTCAGCTCTTCGCCTGCAATCTTGGAGACGAGACGTCATCTATCTCAAGCAACAGCAGTCGCACCATCATCTCGAGTCGCACCCAGCGAACAGCCTTCTTGGCGAGATCTATCGCCACTTCTGTTGCGGGACATGTGCACCTGTCCGGAATGTGTAAACCCGTCATCCAGACAGAGATACTTTTCGACAACAGATATCCCGGAAACAATATCAGCCCAAGAAGTATCCAGTCAGAAACCAGATACGATATGTCTGAAATGGCACAACGACATTCCCAACTACGGCCCCGACCACACCACGATCCTGCCCTTGAGCTCCATCAACACTCTGCTGTCCCACGGCACATCAGACATGCACGCACCACTCCCAGAACGCATCATTTGGTCCGCCACCGACTACAATCAGCTTCCCGACATCGACTACGCAGCCTACATGTCCGATGACCGCACTCTCTCTAGTACCCTCCAACAGCTCCACACACATGGTCTTGCTTTCGTCAGAAACGTCCCCGAATCAGACAAGTCCGTTTCCACAATCGGCGAACGCATCGGTCCTATCAAAAACACCTTCTACGGCTACACATGGGACGTGCGCTCTGTGCCTCAAGCCAAGAATGTCGCCTACACCGCCCAGGATCTGGGATTCCACATGGACCTGATGTACATGAAGCAACCGCCTCATCTCCAACTCCTACATTGCATCCGGTCTTCGTCGAAGGGTGGAGCGAGTTTGTTTACAGATAGCTATCGCGCAATAAGGGAGCTCTTCCGGCAGAGAAATCTCGGGCTGTTCTACGCGCTTGCCGCACTACCAGTAAACTTCCACTACAATCACCTAGACAACGGCAACTACTATCACCAAACTCGCACGGTTATCGAGTTGAAGCCGCATGTGTTGCATATGCTCGAGACGCTCAAGACGCCCGAAGACGTAGAAGCATTCTTCGATCCCTCACGCTGGTCATCCATCCTCGAGGCCATCGAGAATGCAACCTGGGCTCCGCCATTCCAAGGACCTTTCTCGCTGCCAAACGCTGATCACATCGCCTCCACTACCAGCGACAACAAGGCGCTCCCGAATTCGCTCAATCAGAGCGTGCAGCTCTGGCATCAAGCAGCTAGAGCTTTCAACACCCTGGTCCAGCAGGAAGAAGCGATTTATGAGCGCATGATGAAGCCGGGGGAGTGTGTGATTTTCGATAATAGGAGGGTGCTGCATGCGAGAAGGGCATTTGATGTTGGGGATGTGGGGAAGGAGAGGTGGTTGAGGGGTGCGTATTTGGATCGCGATCCGTTTGTTAGTAAGATGAAGGTGTTGATGCATCAGTGTGGGAGTCAATGAGGGTCACCTGGCGAGGTGAGGTGCTTTCAAGGAAGTTCAGGGCAAACTTTCAGGCCTATCCGTCAGGAGCACTCCATGGCTAGGCTGAAGACTCTGCGTCTACAGTCTACTGCGTCTGGTCTTAACCAGGTAGAAGCTATCGCTGGCCTGAGTACTGGTTCTGGACCGCACTGTCGAACTTCGGTCGTGATGAGTCTTTGCGTCTCGCGACGAGATTCCTGCCACGGATTGTCTCGAGCGCCAGAATATGCTGATCGAAGTGCCGTGGAATACCACATGCCGCAAAACATCTTCTCGCTCAGATTTGAGTCGCCGAGATCCAGTAACGATCCTGATCTTGAACCCACTATCGGATCAATCGTGCGCACAGTCTCGTAATGACTCGAGTCCCGGTCAGCTGGGTCGTGCGGTGGGAATTCTACTCCGGACGAAAATGGCTTCTTTGACCCTGCAGGTTTCGCGAACTCTGACAGTCCTTCCCGCACGCCAGCCAGGAGCTCCTGATCGTGACGGCGCACCATCCGCGTTCCGGATCTTACCGATCTCTTCGTGGGCGGCCTAGGCAACGTTGCAGTGGCCCCAAGCCTGGGACTGGCCCCGTGGTACTTTGTTGTCCTCCAGGGTACGAACGGCACATGTCTGGCATATTGCACCCGGTCCAGCTGCGTGAAGAGCGTGTCTGGATCAAGTGTAGGCGCGAATACCGGCAAGTACAGCTGCTGCAGCCTTCTCTCCTCCTCCGCCTCCTCCGCCTTCTTAGTCCTGTCCTACTACCTCGCCTCTGCCCTCGCCGTCGCCTCCCTCGCAACCTCCCAGAAATTCACTACATACAACCTCGCCTGGCCAGAGAATAGGCCTGTCCGCCTTAGGAACTCTCCCAACGCATCTCTACTTCTCAATCCCTCCAGGAATACAGCGTTGACCTGGCGCTGGTATAGAGCGAGTTTGCGGTTCGCGAATTAACGTCGTTGGTCCCGGCAAATTAGCTGCCGGCGTCTTGTTGCTTTCATCATTGAGCAGTCAACGGGAGGCGAAGGCGAAGATGGAGACGAAGGTTAGGAGGAGAGGAGCGGTGCAGAAGAGGGCAAAGAAGAAGTCGGCTGTTATGGAGGTGTAAAAAGAGGTCATGCCTGGTCGCATCAATTCTCGGATCGAAGGACAAAGTGTTAGTGTGTCAGGTGCGTGTGTATGCTCTGGAATACGGAGGTCTGATCGGGCTGGCTTTTGGGTGGTATTGACGGCTGTCTGCTGTCGACTGAGACAGTACGGACTTTGGGCAAGCAACAGCCAAAGCACCCAGACGTCACGACAATCGCCGCCTGTCGCCGGCTGATGTCCAACATACCCTCAATATGTATCCGTTCCCGCCCTCCTCCTGTCTCCCCATCCGTTGCTTGATCTCACAGCAGTTCCAACCTCTCCCTAAGCCCTTTCTAATCGCCACGGTCAACTCAAATGCTCACCTATCTTGTAAACGTTCAACCGCACAAACACAGCTCTCACACCGCCACACAAGTAGCGACCCAATGATCCTCAGGTCATCACACTTTGAAGAAGCCAGCAAGCCAGTGCGACGTCTGTATCGAAATCCCCGACCTTCGTCTATCCATCTGTACCGGGTCTGCGGGTATGTAGGTCTAATGTTAGTGACATTGTTTTGATCGATAAAAGCGTGGCAGAATCTGAAGATCAAGGATATCAGCCGGAGACATTAAGATCGTGTGACCTACAGCCGGAAGACGCTGGAGGCTGGCTAAGATAGCCTTGGATCGCGGTAAGCCACATGATATGTCGAAGACGGCCGGCTCGCTGAGACTGATACTTTACCTCAGGCCTGTCTTATCCCGCCCGTCTCAGCGTGTATGTGTATCACGGGACATTGCCTGATGTCTGGTCCGTACCTCGATTTTTTTGCGGTGGTCGTTCTCGCTCGATACAAGACAATATTTCATGTTTGATTCATGGGACGACGACGCACGAAGTGGGGTTTTGCAGCCCGTCAGCCAGGCTCCAGCAAATGCAACTGACAAGCAGTGGTCCAAGACTTCCTGGCAATGAGCGCCGAGCCAGCAATGAGCACCGAGCCATGCGATCGTATCTCTCTAGACGGGTGCATACGGCGATTTGGCGCCTTATTGTCCGCCTCAATGGGTGACGTTGCCGAATAGTCGCTATGTTCTGTTCAAGGCGCGCCGTCTGGTTCTTTCATATCATGCATATCAACCCGCCTTCTTCAATACATCCTCTACTGCAAATCCGGCAACTTCCTCACAAAATGGCTCGGACACTCATACCCACCCGGGTTATTGTGCAAATACAACTGATGATACTTCTCCGCATCCCACCACTCGCCCGCAGGCAATATCTCCGTCACAATCTTCCCATGCCACCACTGCTCGTTCGCCTTCTTCGTAATCTCCTCCGCAATCCGCTTCTGCTCATCGTTATGGTAGAAAATCCCCGACCGGTACTGCGAGCCCGTGTCCGGACCTTGACGGTTGGAGGTCGTCGGGTCGTGCATCTTGTAGAAGTATTCAATGATAGTGCGGTATGAAAGTTTGGTCGGGTCGAAGACGAGTTGGCAGGCTTCGGCATCTGGGAGGAGGGTATTAGCACGGCGATGAGAGTCCGGGTGGTGGGTGGCACGGACGGCCTGTGGTGCCTGAGCAGACGGCACGGTATGACGGGTTCTTGGTCTCGCCACCGATGTACCCAACGCGGGCATCGATCAGGCCCTTGGTGCCGAAGTCTTGCCTGTAGAGATGCTCGATGCCCCAGAAGCAGCCAGCTGCGATCGTGGCTTTTTGTGCGCCCTCTGGTACGACGGCAGGCTGATCCGGGGTGAAGCGCATGGTGGAGGTGGTGAAAGGCCTCGTCAGGCGCTGGAAGATGGAAGACATGGTGAATGCGCAGAGCAGCCCGCCCAAAAGCAGGAAGACTTGTGTTGTTGGCTTCAGTCTCGCTGATGTTTAGAATACAATCTTTCTGGTTCAACTGGCTTGTTGCTCAGGGGTCGGGAGGAGAGGATCGGGACCGGTAGTGAACAGATAATAAGAGTTCTGCTTTCCATCTGGTCGTTGGAGCTCGAACAAGCGCTGATGTCATCATCCCTCCGTCCCTTGCCACTGTATTCTGTCACTTAATCTCCACTCTTCACCCTCAATTCACTTTGCTCTTGCTATGTGCGAGCATTGTACGTCCCCAAGTTGAGCTCCCATTTGCATGCATGAGGACGGCATCGGCAGGTTGAGATACCGAGCTGCTTGCTACAAAATCCTGATAGTAATCACAACTACTCAAGTGCATTGGCAAGGAATTAAAATGCCATGTAAGCATGAACAGGGACACACGAACGGGAATCTGGCGTTTCCAAGATATTGGACTATGGGTGCCGTTTTTCTGATGCCAGTGTCACTTGGCTTGGCGGAGTGCTTGAGTCGTGCCACTTTTCTGTTGGCTTCAGAGGAGAGGGCTTGCCGTACCAATCTGTCAACAAGAAGACTGGATCCGTTGCTGAGCAATCTTTTCCACCTAAGCACATCAAGCAAAATGCGTTGGTGGTCGCAGTAAGATCATCATCGAGGACGCTTGCGATACTGAACAACAATCATTCGATAGTGCGGGAGATTTTTGGGCGAGCCAGTGTACAACATCGACGACTGGGACGAGTTGCCCGAGCTTGACTTCACGGGCTCCATGTGCCCCTGGCAGCGACGTGAAGTTGGGAGGAGATCGAATTTGACGGAGATTATGGAGGCGCAGTTGGTGCAGTGGGCTGAGAATGAGGAGTTGGAGGAGGAGCCTTGGTATGATTGTTGGGCCGCTGAGCCTGCGAAGATCATGGTGCGCGATGGACAGGAGGTCCACAACACTGTTCTAGAGCGCTGAACTTTGACGTTACCTTTAGCTCTTTGTCAATGCCAACAGTCCGCAAACCCGTCCCCTTTATCCTCCGGCGGAGTGCAAGCATGATTGTCTTCTGCAAAGTGATTGGTAAGAGGTCAGTCTTATGTCGCGTGTCCTGCTCTCACTCATGATACGCACCATAGCACGGGCTCGTATCCTTGCACCTAGCATTGCCATTATAAGGCGTCTTGTCTGCTCCATAAGGCAGACAATAGCTAATCAGGTCAGTCAATGTCTAGAGATCGTAAGTCGACCTCGGTGATCTCATCAATCAACGAGGCAGTCCCTTCGATTGACCAGGATAAGCACTGAGTGAGCGTCTGGCCCGCGTTTTGCTTACCCATGCGTCCATCCGCCCGTACAAATGAGCTTGTTGCAGCATTTCTGGGAGGCGTTAGCGGTTATGGTGCCGGGAAAGCGAAAGGCTGATCTGATTACCCATTCGGCGAGCGCGGGCGGAAAAAGGCTTGCAAGAGCCAGGAGCATTGTTGCGGTGGTAAATTGCATTGCGATCTGATCCTTCCGACTACAGTGGTAGGTTTGTCTTTCGAAGTGGTTCTTTTGAGAGTGAATGCGAAAGCACAGGTTTGGGGCTCGCGGGCATTTTAAGGCCGATGTCTTGGTCACTGACACTGCCTAGATCCCTTGTACCGCTCTTACGCAAGATCGCCAAGACAGAAGTCTCTCCAGAGAGATTTTGCAACCCCAGAGTCCCACGGCATGTTGTTTCGGTACATTTAGGTCCTAATGTGCGAGGATGAGCTGTCAAGAGGAGCTGACGCGGCCGTTACAGACAACTTGTCAGCCGAGTGTAAGACTCCTCTTATTCTGACCACTCGAGAAGTGTCATCGTATGAGCTATTTAGGTCTTGAATTGAGCTCACTTCGCATCGATGGATCCGTTCACAAAGCCAACATTGACCGCTCGAAACATCGTCTCAGGGCTCCCCCTTCCAGCATTGGAATCAATGAAGAACATTCCAGTGAATGAAAAACGTGTAGGTTGGACCATTTCTTGCCAGCTACGCTATGGCTTGGTTTTGTAGCGTCTTAGCTAGGATGCGTCGCTCTCAGGGTGCGCGATGTCGCGGCCAAGGCAGCTTGGCGTGCCTATCACGTGGCGATCAGCGTGATCCGCTCAGATGCTTTACGTGTAGCTATTGAACACGAATGGAGGAAGACTAGTGGTGACTGCTATCCTCCGCGAGCCCGCTCGGTGCTACATGCAGCCGAAAATGAAGTATAAGTGTCTTGCGAGGTCGAGCCAAACCCTCTTTACCGTCATGCTACGCAAGTCTGGTCTTGAAACTCTTGGGAGGCACCCGCTGCGATCCGCCTCTTACCGCCTTCCATCAGCGGAGTGCGCGATCCGGGACAGGCCATTGACGGGCACTTGCGCAGTCTCATTCAGGACAGATCTTGGCAACTCGGGCGATGGAAAACAGGCGTCTCCCGCCCAGCGTGCATTCGCACGTTCGGTTCGGCACAATGGCAACGGAGGACGAGTATACCCCCTCGAAAACCCCGCGCAACCAGCAGTATTGGATGCGTCAAGTATCCTGAGCAACGAAGCATTGTTCTGCATCACCGCTTCGAGCCCTGACTCACGCCATCCGCCGCTCAACCGGTTGACTGATTGACGACGCTGGCTGCCGGTTGGAAATGCTTGCCTGCTTGCTGACAGATCGACTGCCCATTGATACATGCGACTTGACTGATGGTGCTGCTGACTGCTTGACATGTCGGTGGTGAAACTTGACAACAAAACACAACACTCTTCAGAACATTTTTTGTTCGATCATATATTTTCTAAGCGATAACTCACTGTCCTTATCTTGAATTCAAGAGAACGTGCGACGAGTGCGTGCTTAGCCGTTGCCGGTTTTCAATGACCATAGCGAGCGTGGTACCAGGTAGATTGCCGGATGACCCTCAGAAGGATCGATTGTGACTTGAGCAGACTTTTGCCTTCGCTTGATTGACGTGCAGTCTGATGTTCCCTACTGCCTCTAGCAGTCTTGCAATTGGTTGTCTCTAACACAACCCGGGACACCATTAACCCTTGTCCCACATCTGCAATCTGCACCATGTTCGGTACACTTCGCTAGGAACTTTCCAACTCCCTTACGGTCACGACTAATCTGTCGCAAGGCGACTAAAGGTCAGCGATCTCTATCTACCGATCGTGGGTGAGCAAGAGATGAAACGCATCAAATCGAAGCCGGGAGGCTACTGACAACTGTAGTTTTATCCTTACTACAGGCCTGTTACCGCCTAGTGTTAGTCGAGTCTCTTCTTTATAGTTGCATTTGTCCCCTGTAGCTTGCCGGCCCCGCGTCGCCTATTACACATTGTCCTTGTACATTGGCTACAAGCGCCGTTGATAGTAGCAAGAGGCTAGCACGCATCTTGGATTGACTCGCTTGTAGAAGCGTAGGACGTGACTTCTAGGCTAGCAATGAGCTCGAGCATCAGGATTCCACTAGACTATATAGCTTGACAGATGCTAAGGCACGATCTCACAGCCGGATAGCTACGGCGGGCATGTCAAGGATTAAGGTATTGGCGCTTTTCTGCCAAGCTCGGTATCGCCGACAGACCATCAGCACGGGCTGTTTCATTGTGAACAGCCGAGGTACCAAAATGGACGGTCAATTAACAAGGTTACTACATTCGGACGGGATGATAGCGGTCTCGCCAACGCAATCGCACAGGAACCACGAAATGCCTGTCGCTTTCTGGAAATGTCGGCAATATTTGGAACGATTTCCCAGATCCAGAGAGCCAGTCAAGCCATATTGATAGGCCCACTGCAGCCTGCGCCGCCATCTATCGAGACTCAGCCAGGAAATTCTCGCTGTCTGAGTCTGCTCGGAGCGAGACGAATACAGCATGGTCTTTCAGAGTCAGTGTCCCATGTCCTGCCGTCAAGCACGCCGATGCCGAAATTCCCGCAGCGGGCTGGCCGTAGCACCGCGTTCACATCTGACATTGCCCCAGCCTTTTGAGTTCCATTGCGTTGTGCATCCTGCGACCACCCATTTCTTGCTATTCCTCACAAGAGTACGATATCGACCCGCTATGCCTTAGAGAGACACCATGCCGAAGAGGCGCATTTCGGGCTTCAAAACATCGGAAGCCGCATTGTCTCACAGCCTTGCGCGAGGACAGCGAGTCAAAGCCATGCCGAGTCGACGTGAAATCTGATAACAGTGAGTGTATCAGTTCAAATCCCACAACGACAAATGTCTCGCCTGCCAACGGGAGGACCATGACCTAAGTCCATTCATAGAAACCTTCTATCAGCTGGGCATGTCCCCAGAGTCCTCGCATCGATCGAGCATCTGTGACGCTTTAGCTCTATCTTATCTGCCCTGTTTGCACCTCATGCCAGGACTCTTAGGCTGCAGTGTAACGTGCACCGAGTTCTGACGAAATGATCCGCTTGCCTGCCAGGTTCGCAGGGCCGACATACTGCCTATACCCGTCGATCTGATGGCCAAAGCCTAGAGACTCGCATTCTGGAGCATTGACGTAAGGCAGGTTGGCTAGCATATCCATGGGTAGGTTGTAGGAGACTTGTGCTGAGAATTGAGACCGCAGCGACTGCGTTGACCAATCCGTGAGAGTCGACAGGTAGATCTGATTAAGCTCGGTGAGGACCTGCCAGTAGTCGGCGATATGAGTTTGCCCTGCGTCAGCTTCATCGGTATAGTAATGATCAGGAGACGCAAGAGGTGCAGATCTCTCATTGTTGTTCTGGTAGATCAAGGGCAGATACGTTGTCAGATCATAACCTCTTGAGCTCACAAAGGCACTCAAGAGCTTTGGTGTCCACCAGACCAAAGCGCCAGCGCCGAACTCTTGGCTGTCCTCCCATGCGTAGTTTCCGACTTCCTGTATGAGTTCACGGCTACCATTGCCAAGCAAATACTTCTCCCAGAAGTCTATGATGAGCTGTGCACCAGTTGCAGAGTAGTGGTCAACGACCCAGCTTCCATTCTCTCGGTAACTCCCAACAGATGGTTGGGTGACGGTTGTGCTCACATATGACGGCCCAGCTTGTTCCTTATAGTTGGTATGATTTTGGTAGTAGGCGAAAAGTGCATACTCGATTCCACTTCCGTTCAATGGAAAATTATAGCTTAGATGGCCGGTCGATTTGGTCCACAAGATCCGTAATATCCCCTAGAGAACAGGCAGCCAGGGTCTGCATAGTACCATTATATTGAAAAGGATAGGTAAATGCAGGGCTCGCTGAGAAGACAGCCGAGCTACGATCTATGACCAGCCCAATGGATGCCGCCACGAATTCGCCTCCAGTGATGGTGTTTCAACCTGGAATCGTCCCATCGAACGACCCACCCAGCGGCACAGAGATATTGAAGGGCCAAAGATCCCACATGATGCGTGGATCGTCTATCTCAGCAGGTACGCCTGCACCTTGGTTAGGACCAAGAGAAAAGTCCATGGTAAGCCCTTGGTCCTTGGCAGCCTGCAACGCAGTATCTTGCAGTGTCTTCCACGCCTCGGTGCCCCAGCCATACTTCGTCCAGTCGGTAGGAATCGGGCCGCATTCGGCAATGACTCGCGGGAAGTTACCGTAGAGATAGTAGCCCAAGAGCGAGCTCCATGCCACCAGCGCCCACAGCCTTGACCTTTGCGAAGTCCTCTACAACAACATTCAAATCAACCGAAGCATCTGGAATCCAGTCTCTGAAGCGTGGCTTGACTTGGGCCGATGGGTCCTGGAAAGTGCCATATGGAATGTCTGCGCCGACCTGGTCATTCGTGTTATGTGCTGCAGCACAGCTAGCAAAGATGAGGAAATTCAAAGCTCGCCTGGGGCTGTCACGCATCCTGGCCGGGTCGCGACTGGTGTTGTGAGCAGAAGGCAGACCTTTCCATCACCAACCTGCTGACATTATCGTTATGTAGCTCCCTTTAAGCGATACTACATCTATGCCTAAATTGCCGTTTCGTTTTACCGGGCTAATCCCTGCCGCATGCGCCTGCAACGTGATAGCGTGTTCGCGGGGTCCCCATATACTTAAAGCAGAGATCGACGTCAATTCTCTATCGAAAAGGAGCCTCTTTGGATGCAGTGAGATGATTACGGATTAAATTTTCCGCTTGGCAGCATTCTCGGGGATTCGGTACACCTTGAAGCGAAAACGAGATTGCGAGACTCTGGCTTTGGTGTGCATGATCATAGGCTTGAGCATATCTGTGTAAGTCCATCAAAGCCGACATATGATGCGAAGAGGTTCCCTGCAGCCGAAACCAGGTCCGCACACAACCACAAAGGCCACCGGCATTCCAGCTTGATCGGCCCGGCACACGGCATAGCATAGCTTCATGGACATCTATAAGGACATCTCAAGCTCTGCTGCTGCCACATGCTCAAGCAATCTGCACAAAAGGCATGCGAACATGCCAATCCCGTTCTTATCGTGGCTTGCCTGCCCTCATTCTGCTCGGACATTGGCTCGAGACAGATCCCTCATTCTTCTGCCGGCTCAGAAACAGCAGGAGAATCATCTTCAGTGAAGTCGCCACCATCAGCAGAATCGCTGTCGGTCAGACTTCCGGACTTAGAGCCGTCGCTGCCGTCGATGGTGCTTGCAGTCTGCCCCGAATCTGGCTCTGGCGTGGAGAAGCCATAAGACTGTGGCTCGCTGGTTCGAGCATCCGAGCTGCGTTCTGAGGATGCTGAGGCGGGTCCGCTGCCAGATATGATTGCTGCTGGGGTGGCATGGGACGCTGCGTTGGCAGATGTTGGAGGTTCAGACTGCACCACTAAAGCGGTGGGCCTCAACGGCCTGTTTGCGGAGCTTGCGCTCGTGGTGACTGCGCTGGTCTCTATCATGACCCTGCTTGACGGACACCGATCTCGTGGCAGCATGGTTCGGTGTTGGGACCTAGGAGCTGGCACTGACTGTGGTGCGACAACTTCTTGGGTCCATGCACTGATTCCAGCGGCATCTTCCGGCGCCGAGCTCCTCTCTTGACTCATCGTGTTCTGCCGCGAGAGGCCTGATACAGCGTTCACAGTCTGCCGATACTGCTCGAACATGATTCCATGCAGTCGATGATGCCGCACCTGCAATCTGTTCATGCTGAGCCGCAGCCGAAGACGAGTTAGATGATCGCACCAAAGGTGAAACCACGTCTCGACGGCATAGCGGACAGTAATTGGAATATCGACTCCAAGTTGAGATGCACTCACTGCAGAAGCTGTGCGCGCATGGCAGAATGTAGGGAATTCCCTTTGTACCCACGTCGTCGAGACAGATGGTGCAACCTTCTTGAGGCGTAGCGGGTCGTGAGATCGTGGTGTTGATTGCATTCGGGGCTGCAGCGCATTCTGTTATGGGAGAACTTGGTCTGTCAAGTATACGAGCACGTTTTGTATGTTGTCGAGTCGTCGGTGCCTGCGCCGATGTGGTGTCTGTCCGTGATAGCGATGATCGTGGGCGTGACGTTGACGCTGCCGTCGGAGATGTTCTTGAGACCACCTCACGAATCTGCCGAGTCCAGACAGCGAGAATGTTGTCATGTTGTGTCTGATCGTGAACATGCCATCGCTTACACAGCATGAGAGCCGCAAGCTCCTGCAGCACGTGTCGGAGTCTGCGGTCATCTCGAGTGAGATCAGGCAAACTCTGGAGCAGAGTCTTTGCGTCGCTGACATCCTCCATAGCGATGACGTTGCGGCATCGTGTACTGGTCTTTGTCTGACCGACACAGGTGATTGAGCAGGCATCTGGATTGACCAGGAACTGACGTTCGTCGATAGGCTCGCGAGCGTGCCAGTGTCTGGAGGCAGTGAACGAGGAGGCCATCGAACTAGACTTGATTGATGTGTAGCTTGTAGGACCGCGACCGAAGCGAGGCGGAAGATGCTGTTAACACACATAATCTGCGACTTCCTCCTCAAGATAAACTCCGCGCACGCAGAGGGCTGTGCCTTCATTGGAGACCTCAGTACAATTGAAGTAGATATTAGCGCAAGCAGCGCCTCGAGGGTGTGCAGTGCGTTTCAATGGGCGGAGCAGATGCAGCAATTTCGCCAAGATATGGGCCCAAAGTCGTAGCTGCACAATGCGCGAGACAGTTCAACGACCACTCTTGGACGCCCGCGATGCAGATATCGAACGCGGTTGTGGCATCTTGATACAATCTTGCGTCTTGGTCGATATGATGTTGGCTGAGATCCGTTCGTGCCAAGCGAGACTGCACCTGTGCGGCACAATACGCTTCTTCAAGCGCAGGCTATGCACAGCCCGTGTCTGACGAGCGTGGCAACATTCATGTGCGGCAAAGCAGCTGGTAGCAATGATCGACTGGCTGCAACGGTCGACTCGGTGGCGAAGGGCTGTTGCGTTGCCAGCCGGCCTGTTGCTGAGGCGCGTCATTTGCCGCTATGATTTATTATACATCAACTAGGAAGAGACACCAACTGATGGTCACCCTGTCAATTTCGATATTCGAAAAGCACAATTCGCAAACGCCATCGCTCATGCCCTGCCTATTGAGGCAATAAGACTATTGCTGAAAAGCACTCTGACCCAATCATTACACGCAGTATGCACCACTGTGCACCACTATGCGTCTGTACATGGCATTGCTGCCGCATCGACGTGAGCTCGTAAAAAGACCGCCCTGACTTGGAAAGAGAACATTGCTTAGCCCGGGCATTTGTTCGTAGCGTTGGCCCATCCAGTCAATCTGTTGGCCACATCGCTCACGTAGCAAGCCGTTGCACCTGCTGCCTCGGAGAGATTACCGCTGGTCGGAATGTATCCGCTGTTGTATCCTCTTGCAGCCCTGTAGGCGTTGCCGTACATATTGAGATTTTGCACCAGACCATCACCAGAGTCGGTACCCTGTGTGCCATCCTGTATCATGGCAAGGATGGACTCGTTGGCATGCTTGGCACTATACGAGTGACCATTGTGCGTCTGCATCAAGCCTGGGTTGACAACGCCAGTTGATGAGGTTGTGGTGCCAGCTAGTACACAGCCCGCACTCTCCTGAAGGACGATGGCGAGGATGAAGCGGTGGTCCACCAGCGACGCGTTGGCTCGGTTTTGGATGGCATCGTAGATGTCCTTTATGTCAGATGGCCTGCTGCGTGGTTAGCATAACACTCGGAGAGGCAAAGGCACAGGGAGAGATTCATACGCATTGTTCTTTGCTTTATAGTTGGTCTCACAAGAAGCCGTGATGCTGTGCAGGTTTCCCTCCCACATGTCCTGGAAGGAAATCCAGTTTGAGGCATTCGGGAAGTTCTCCCATGTGCCGGAATAGTAAGTGTAAGTGTCGTTGCCTGACCCACTGCCATCATCGACATTCCACACATCCTTCCGGCTGGCACCACCCTCTGCAAATGCTGTGTCGTTGGTAACTTGGGCGGTGGACTCGGTGTAGTCATACGAGCCGCCGGAGCTCAACGCAATGCCAAGTCCTACACCAAGGGCGATGGCGATGATGATGACAGCAGCTATGCCTCCGAACACGAGAAACTTTCGCTTCGGAGTCCACCAACTCTGCGGCGTCTTCAGTGAGTCGCGATCATCCTCAAATATGCCTCCACCGTAATATGCCGGTGGAGGCGAGCGAACCGCCTTGCCGTATGCATGATCAGTACCTGGGCTCAGTGATTGATGGTGTTCGGCATATTGGTCGAGTTCTAGGTTAGAGTCCGAGGGTGCAGGTTCATATTGGCTGTAATTCTGGCTGTAGTATCGCTCGCTCTTCACCATGATGCCAAGGAAGATCTGCTGTGCTATAGTACCAGGGATGTCCGTGGGAATTGGAGTTGCCGGCGGTACACGATAAGAAACGAGTGTTTGTCCAATAGCAATCGGATAGGAAGCGAGTGGACAAATGCAACAGAACAAACGCGAGCATGCAGGGTGAGGTTGCTGGGGTCTTTTCTCTTACTTGAACAGACCCACTTGATGACCCTTCGAAGTTTCGAAGACCCGTTGCAGCCTGACCTACGTTCTCGGCTATTTTCACCAGGCGGCACCAAGGCACTCTGACCTCGTTCCTGTTTCGAATCTAGCAGCAGCCACACACGATTTCTTCCGCTTCGCGCGCCTGCGCGCAATAATGTGACGCTGCCCGCTGCTGCTTACGTACTCCTGCAGCTCTGCGCTGACGCAGGAATCAGGATGGGATCAGATGAAAAATCTGCACTGGTACCGCAGCGGGAAGGATCAACGGGCTCAGAATAGATGATGCACGTGTTGGCTGAACGTTATCATTGGCAGTGGCCCCGATCGCCGGGCGGAACCTCTCTTCGGAGACAGCGCCACCCGTGGAGCATGAACAAACCGGTATAGTCGCCCGCCAATGATGTACCCTGAGCAACTGGACCCCTTGGACGTGTCTATGCCCACCAGCGCCCGACGCTTTGTTCGAGATGTAGCAACAGCACCCTTCTTTGTCCTCGAGCACGCGGCTGAAGGCCTTGTGACTTGGAGTCGCTCCAGGCCTATAGTGCCCGCTGCCCCTGCGCCTGACTTTCTCATGTAGGCCGCTGCGCTCACGCGACCAGAATCCAACCGCGTACTTCGCAAAATCGCACCCCTCCCTTGCAGCATGTCGAGCCTGCGAGGCTGGCCTCGACACCCTGCAGTCTCCAGAGCCGCGCGTGTGGGAATATGGACTCTCAGCCTGGCGGAGAAGCTCATGAGGGATTCATCAGATGCGTTCGCTTTCGCGGTGCAGTAATGGTGTGCATTCAGTGACAGAGGGCGCTGACATCTTTGATTTCTGGATTACCAGGGATTTCAAGCTGCGTGGGGAGCTGCGTTCTTTCTCTCGGGTGCTTCATGTATTCAGACAGCCGCAACAGTCGACCAAAACTTGCGATCGTGGTGAGGTGCGAGGGCGAGGATCAAGTCTGGGCGGCAGCTTCCATGTAATGCCAGCCTGTCTCGATTGACATTCCTAAGTTCTGGGCAGCATGGATTCACTTGTCAGGATTTGACACGATCACCGGTGAGCCGGGACACACGGCTTTTGCAATGCTTCTATTCTTGATACAGGTCATAGCCTACGAGGTGGTTACAGTCCCGTCGGTGGTCAGTTGGTAGAAGCACAAGCGAGGCCCACGATGCCATTCATGCAGTGATTCCTCAAGCTTTCCTCTGCGATCGGAATCTCGATACTTCCACGAGGCGTTACTTACTGTGCCAAGAATACCTTGTCCTTTTGCAGCGCTTGCAAAACATAAAGCGCCGTTCACAAACGAATTCAAACCACGACTCGCTGCGCTGTACACCCAGCTCAAAGCAAGCGGGCATGAGCTATAAGAACAGCCTGAACAACAATAGCAAACCTCGTGGCGCAGCATTCATCTAGCCTGCTGGCCCGCCGCCGTCACCTCCCGTACTCCTGATTCATGTTGAGACGTGTTTCACAGACGAATGCCTACGAGGGAGGCTACGTGTCAAAGTAACAGTTCGTGCGCTGTCTACGCGGGACAGTAGTGGCCGTCCAGTTCTGGTGGGTGAGTTCGCGGTGAGCTCCCCCGCCTGCGACTCGGCTTCTGACCGCCTGAAGACAGCATCGGTATCCCTGGCGGTCAAGCTCTTGGACGGTTCTTCACGCTGGGCTTGAGGTTGGCCTACTGCGAGCGCGATAAGCCCAGCGGGATGGCTCGGGTTGCGAAAGAAGTTCGACCCGCCTCCGCGATGCAGGAGGTATTCGTGTTGCTCCCAGTGAGAGTCATGTCGCGCAGAGGCGACACATGATCAGCGGATCGTAGTGTGCCATCGTGATAGCGGTGACGGTCGTGTGCTCTTTGAGAATGGAAAGACTTCCACTCACTGACCCCAGCTTCCATTTCTGCATACTGACTGGCGCAGGCCGACCAGGTGATCAAGCCGCTCAACATGTAAGCGCAACGGCGCGAAGGATTAGTAAAGCTTGGCTGACAGCGTGTAGGAATTACGCGAATATGATTGAGGAGAAAAGGCTCAAGGTATCGAAGGTCAAGCGAAGCGCGAAATGGACGTTGCTCACCAAGGCATAATGCTTGCAGAAAGGTTTCATCATTGCGACACTGGTCTCGACGCTCGTTGGCACCATCACTGCGTCCATGACATTGAAGGATAAGGTCCAGGAACAGCGGGCAAAGAGCAAACAGCAGGCGCTGGACAAAGGTCAGAGCGCCCAGATCAAGGAGCTCCAAGAGAAGATCGGCAAGCTCGAGAAGGGCGAGGCGGACAAGGATAACAAGGACAAGAGCGACAGCAGATCGCAAGGGAGCTCGAGGTCGAGTAGCAGACGGCGACGGCGGCGACGAGAGCGCGACGACGACGACTATGATGATGATGATGACTTCGACTACAATGCGCGAAGGTCACGAGCCATGATCGAACGCATGTACGAGGACAATCTCCGGCGTGTGGGCATAGATTATGCTCAAGGCGACGGTCAGTCATGCTACGTGAGGTCTGTGAGTCGTGCTGTCTGACGTGCCTGTAGTCGTCACCGAGAACAAGCTACAGGCTCAGATCATCCAGCTCCAGCAGACGGTCATAAACGTTCTTCAAGATGCTCTGTACAGTGGCCGAAGTCTGACGCCGGGCGACATGACCCGACTGATTGAAGCACAACATTCCGCTAGAGAAAACTCCCTGGATGCACTACAGGGGCAGTTTGCGCGGATGCAGGCGGAGAAGAGAGCACCGGAACGGATACAAAACATTCTGCGCCTTGAAGACAAGCCACTACCTCCAGCGCAGGCATTGACACTCCCCATCCGTAATGGTTCCTCGCGTTCTCATTCACCTCCGCCTCCACTCAAAGTGAAGTCACTGACCACAGCACCGCCTCGGCTGTTCTGCAGCTACAGCGAGACAATCCAGTGTACAAAACAATTCCTCTCGCGAGCCTTCACACCGTCTGGCGACGGCCGATGTCCTGGCTGTCGCGTCGCGCTGCCCGTGAACACGCGAGACGTGTGGGTGTTCACGACAGAGATCCCGTCTTCAAGACCAGGCAGTCCGGCGAAAAAGAAGGAGTTTCAGATGGATGCGAGATTCGTCGTAAAGTGCCATACGGAAGATGGACGATTCGCATGCGTCGTGTGCCATCGTCTGAAAGATAAAGATTGCATATGCCGGGATGTTGATGCTTTGATTAAGCATTTAGCGACATTTCATACGCCGGAGGAATTTGAGAAGGATGATGACTTAATAAGTATGAAGAGTGGGAGTCAGGTCAGTACGAGGGCATTGGTGTTGGCTTCATGAGGGTGTCACGAAAGTTGGCTTGTGGATCAGCATGATTAGCGAGACTTCAAATGCTTAGTTGTCCGTATAACCTCTCAGGCCAAGCCCTGACTGAGCTAGATAACTGGATACCCTTTACAAGCAATGAAAATCTTCACGGCCTACCAGCCCTTCCATGGCGCCCAAGTATCGACCACAATATCATTCTCGTCAACAACATAGTACACGTGAAACGCTGCCGCAGTGATGCAGGCATGCTGACAGTAGAGCAGCACATGATCGCCAATGTTGAAGTACTCGCCGACTGCAATTCGCGCATCACCCTCTGCATTACTCTGCAATCCTTGAGGCGGGTCGATTCGACCGAGAATACCATGTTCTTGTGACATGCGGACGACGGCCCACTCCGCATTACCGGCCACAATCGCAAAGCTAGCAATGGGACCCGTCTCTCGAGAAAGAGCGACAACGCCAGCATTGACGATGGCTTCGTTTCGCTCGGGGTATACACTGCAAACTTCGGCGCATACTCGGACGGCTTGTTGAGCTTCACTCACCAGGCCTGTACCGACTTGCTGAAGATCGTTCGCTGGAAAGTTACCTGTGGAAGATCAGCACTGCTCCCGTGGCATTGGATATGGTTAGACATACCGGCATGGAGCTCAAGCGAAACATTAGATGGCAGCTTGGCTTTTAGAGCGCGAACCACATGCGCTGTTGGAGTCGAGCCGATGGAGACGATCACTTTACGCTCGACCGGAAGCAATGTAGCTGCTTCCAGCACACCTTCCAATTCCTGATGCAGAACCTTGGCGGCATCCTCCTCATTTCGACCAGCATAAGAATGCCCCGCATGAGCGTAGAATCCGAGCACATTCAACGCCGTGGATGCTTCGGCTCTTTGCACGATCTGATTGAGCCTTGCCTCGTGGACCTGAACACCAGCTCTCTGTGAGCCCACGTCCACTTTGATGAAGACTTCCCAGACAGGTGATGCATCACCGGAGCCCGGGTTCGCGAACTTCTCAAGCAGATCAATGTGCTGTTCATTGTCAATCATAAGGAGAATCTTCATAGACTTTGACAAGGCTTTCAGATGTGGAAGTACGCTCCGGCAGACGGGAAGACCGTACAGGCACTGCTGAGATATCAGTGTGTTGTTGCTGTGTCACTCGATTGCAGCAATGTACCTCGTCAAGAATGCCTTCTGTCGCTAAAGGAATCAGGCCTCTGACTTCCGCGAGAGTAGACGCAACCGCCGTTCTGTACCGACCATTCTTAAGCATCAGTTTGGTGACTTCAGCGCTCTAGCGTGCGTTAGCAGGCGTATTGTGTAGCATGCATGTCTGCAATGCATACCTTCAATGTCTTGACGTGAGGCCGGAAGCCAATGCCCACATGTTCCACATCTCGATGCAAGTTGTCGATATTACTCTGTATGACCGGTAGGCTTAGTACAAGTGATGGCGTCGGCAGCTCTGAGATCCGCTTGCCAACGAAAGATTTGTGATGTTCCAGAGAGTAATCCATAGCTGCTCAGAGGATATAATGAGCAGCTCTGTCAAAGTCATGCAAGCAGCCAGTGGTGGAGAAGCCATCAAACACAAGTGACTTTAAAATCGAAATGGTCCTTACGGCAAGTGAATCGATCACTACGTACAAATTTCTCTCTTGACGAGCATGTAGGCCGCAGCTAGTGCGCGCGAGATCCTGGACGGAACGCTAAGCCACATCAGCGAAACTTCATTGCTACAGCATCAGGCCTTGAACAATAATAATGCTGCGAACATGCAATGAACTTTAGTCTCCCTGGCACAGCCACGAAGAGCGTATCGTTGGCAAGATAGTCCATACTCGTAATCATCTTGAACCCTAGCGGAGGATGCGTGTTGGCGGTCAAAACGTCTACTGGTCGACGAACCATTGAGCCATAATCAAGATGAGTAGATCCGGAAATCAGCAGAGATGAGAGCCAAATGACAGTTTGTTGTGTTTAAGTTAATGTACTTTGATAATGTTACGTCATTACCTTGCATTATCACTACCACATTGCAGCTTCCGTCATAGACCCTCCGCCCAGAAACGCCACTCTAAAACGCAGCAGGGAGCGCCATCAGGCCAAGAGCACCGGCGGCAGCCCAGAAGTTGGTTGGAGCCGAAGCAGCAGCATTGGTAGCAGCAGCGGCGCGAGTGGATGAGCTAGCAGCGCTGGATTTGGTTGAGCTGGAAGATGTACCGGAAATTGCAGCAGCAGCGACGCTGGAAACGGTGCTTGCCTTGGTGATTGTGGTCATCGTGGAGTTGGATGCCTCAGTGGAAGCTATGGCGACGGCGGTAGCCGAGGTAGTCTTGCTGGACGTTGAGGTGGCGTGGCTGGATGTCGAAGATATAGGAGCCTGGATTTGACCTTTTCAATTGTCAGCAACGGATTATCTGAGGTGAGTGATTGGAACAAGCTTACCGTCGGAGATTTGGGTGACAACGGCGCCAGCTTCAAGAGAAGAAGAGGAGCTCCTGTGTGCCGACGAGGTCGTGGCCGGGGCCCCAGAAATGGAAGTCTTGCTGCTCGAAGATGTCGTTGCATGGCTCGATGACGAAGGCGCCTGGCTCGCAGCTACTATGGAAGAGCTAGAAGCCTTACTAGAGCTTAGAGACGTGGCATGGCTTGATGAAAGCGAGGATGACTGTGTGGTGATGTTCGACGAGGTCGTCAGGGGGATGGTGGAAGTGCTGGTGGTAGCCACCTTCACGCCGCTCGATGATGCGACAGTGGAATTCAAGACGATTGTAGTCATAGGCTTGACGCTGCTCGACGATGCGACAGTGGAATTCAAGACGATTGTAGTCATAGGCTTGACGCTGCTCGACGATGCGACAGTGGAATTCAAGAAGATTTTAGTCATAGGCTTGACGCTGCTCGATGATGCCTTGCTGCTCGTTGAAGATGCTTTTGACGTTGGGGCTTGAATCTGACCTACGAAGGAGTCAGCTTCTATCGTTTTCAGTGAGGAGAACAACTGACCATCCGAGATCTGGGTAATCACTTGAGCTGAGCTCAATGCCAAGGTGGCCAGTAACAAGCTCGATGAGTACTGCATTTGTGCGGATGTTGTCGTATCCTTCCTGCTGTCAAGGCGTCAACGTATCTCGTATCCAGAGCTGCACGAGAGCGATCGAAGGCAGAAATCCGAAGCACCGAGCGAACGAAATCCCTGCATGTCGGTCGACCCATTCTATATATCTATCGACCCAGCCTCACTATCATGGTGACGGCCGTACCTGCATACGCGGGCCAAGGTGCTCTGCGGTGACACAATCCGAGCATAAGTAATCATGATTTGCTTAATCGAGGTCTACTTCGATGTCGAGTGGACGAACTAAAATGAAAAGTGTCTGGTGTCCGGTAGCATGCCTCCGAGTGGTGAAAATGGTTGGCTGGTGGATCGCAAAGCATTGAGTTCAAGCCATCCGTTCGACCGTTGAAGCCGTCGCGGCTGACTGTCGTACCTGACGCCAAGCTTCCGACGAAGAAGCAAATTGGGCTAACGCTGTTCCGTTGAACAGTCAGCAGACAGATTTCGTCGCGATTAAGATTGCTGGTATGCGACTGGGACTCTCCAGCCGACAGCCTACCTTCGGAGGTATGAGTCTGAGTTCTGTTCCGCACGTGCTGTGCCTGGTGCGTTTCGTGGCTGGTCAAGCATCCCCAGAAGGATGCAAGAAAACTTTGCCATGTGTGTCACGATGTTGCGGGCGGCGGTTTGGCGAATATCCGAGAATCTTTATGATTATGATTGCCACTGGTACAATGAATGCGCAAGCAGTTGTTGGGGAACTTATCGGCCGTCAACAACGTTCGCGGGCCATCATCGTCGAGAAGCCTCGTCCTCAAACAGCAAGTCGGCCTATCCGCGAATCAGCGGGATGGCCTATCATGGGATCCTATCAACTGCGCAACGAGGAATGAGGTTACCAGCAATAATCCAGCATTCGGTGCTTCTTCATTAGCTGTGCTGCTAGCTGTCCGCGGCGCATGCTTCCAGGCCATGCTGGCTTAAGACATGATTTACGTTTTAGAGTCATCTTTGTACCAAGAGAGCCGCTTTCTGGCGCCTCGCCGTCTCGTATTCGTCAAGCACTGCATGCGTCGATCATCAACAAATGAAATATATCTCCACTGCGGCTCGGAGAAGCTGTCACCAGCGTCAGCCTCATGGCACCTCTCGTCTAGTGAGCGCGCCTCTTGTAATGGGCCCAAGCATACCAACTGAACTTTGGCTATCATTTGTAACAGGTCGAACGAAAGGCCTCCACCAGCAATCTCGTAGGGCTATGTTGCAGAGATATAATGCGGTGATCTTTGATCTTGCGGAGATTTCAGAGACCCTCAGCATAAAAGTCTTGTCGTGGTCATAAAGGATCACGTTGTCGCCTTCGTTTGTTTGATGAAGATTTGTTCATCACGGTAGACAGGCGGGTCGCATAAGGTATGACGCTCTCAACACTCGCAAAGTTCTTGATCGGCCCCTTCTTCACTTCAACTTGCAGAAAACGGCTTTTGCACCAAGACGGATACACATCGGGCGCGATTGGAGGTGCATTGCATCCACTCGTATGGCAAGTGGCCTTCCGATACCACTGAAACTACCGATCCACACCGTCATTCGTCTTGGATGGACTGTTACCAAAGCTTACTTGCAGTGCGGCTTCGGTTGGCTCACTGGTGGGTAGGGTGGGATCAGCATCGACAACATTCATAATGCGACTGTCTCCATACTCACGGTGGTGCGACTTCTACAGGCTGCGTCACTACCTCCGCCCGAACAATTACACTGTCAAGGCTGTCAGCTTCATGCAGGAAATTGGCATGTAGTCCAGGCTTGACAGTGTAGACCACCTGACGGTGAAGCCCAGCATCACGCCTATGCCTAGAAAGCATTGTCCTGGGGTCAAACAGACTGCCGTGGGTCGGCCAAGTGAAGCGATGCTCGCAGTGGTACGGTGTCAGAATGCAAAGGGCGGCCTTCATTTCCTTTGCCGCGGTGAAGATCGGGACGAGAGCGTCCTTGAATGTTGAAACGCACCCTTCAGAGAAGAATGGGTTCCGTTTCAGCTTGACCATGTCTTTCAGGGCTTCGAAATGTGGATGCAAGGCCATAACCACTTCGTGCGCCTGCAACCTGGCTTCTGCTTGCAGTCTATTCAACTCGTGACCAACCCACGCCTTTTTGACCGCGATTTGCATCACTCGAGGGAGTAGTGCCGGACCAGAATGTCCGTCGTCATCATTAATGCATTTCAAAAGACGATCGAGAGGTTGAGCGAGGTCTGCTTTGGCATCAGTAATTTCTGGTCAGAGCTCGTAAGAAAGCAGCGAACCTTCATGTCCCTCTGAGCGTAGCCAGTCGGTCATCGTAGAACCTTCAGGGATTGATGTATCGGGTGTTGACATGTCTGTCAGAATGTCGTTGTACAATGCGGCTAGCACCAATGCCATGAAGGTGTCGAATGCTGACACAAATGGCGTGTCCGCATGAAAATGTCCAACGGCCGCTCGCCAGTCCGGTCCCCAACAGCGATCATATATACGGTCAAGACTGGGCGTTGCTTGCCAACAGAACGAAGTATCGTCTCGGCGGTGCAGGTGAAGGTCTTCGAATAGTCTCTCCACGGCCACTCGCACGTCATTATACAATTGTTCCAAAGCACTTGAAACCTTGCTGGAGTCCTCGTAATCTTCCGCGAGCGCACCTAATCGCCCGCATTCTCTCGTGTTACCGTCTTCGCGACGAGCTACAGGCTGACAGTCTGGAAAGTCAAAGCACAGTCGAGCAGGCGCCAGTGATACACCTGCTGCCGTTTGCACCGGTCCCTCGCTTGCGGCGCTGTCACGCTTAGCTTTCCTCCTTGCTTGGTTGCTTTCACTCTCGTTGGACATCTTGCGCTTTCGAAGATCTGCTTGGACTGCCGGCGCAACTGCGACATGATTGATTTCATGTACATCACCGCTTGTGCTCCATGGCGGCGCTGTCGATCCAGTCATGGTAGCATGGGGTTCCGCACCACTGTCGTTGAAAGAGACAGCTCTGGCCCTGGCCAGCGCACCTTTCACCTCTGTAGAAAGGCTCAGGGCCTGGCTATGTCGAAGTGGGAACACTTGGTCCTCACCAGTAAAAGACTTAGCTGCGTTTCTGATTTGGTAAAGGTACTCAAGAGGCCAGAAAGACGACATGCGTGAGGCCCATAGCCCAAGATCACTCCTGGGTTCGAAGGAATCCTTTCCATGTGTCCTAGAGGCGTCATTTATGCATTGTAACAGTCCCTGACTCGTGTATTGCACTAATTCGCCATGTCTTGTACGGCGATGCAGATTGTAGTGAAGAATCATCAGCTCCAGTGCCTCCTTCCTCGAGTCATTCGATCGGTACTTGTAATCTGTGTGGTCCCAAGACTGCTGCAATTCCTGAATGTCCCGCAGAACCAGATATATAGAGCGCCATTTGTGGGTGTAATCAGGCATCCTCTCCAGGAGAGAGCTTCCAGCTGCAGGCAGTTGTTGCAAAAGTCGTCTCGGGGGACTCGAAACTTTTTGTTCTGCACCGTACAACGAGTAGCTCGTAGCTTGCCCAGCTATCAAGAGCAGCAGGGTGTGCTCGCCAAATTGAGGCTGTGGTATCGCGGGCGACAAAGTATGGGTATGATGTGCGGATGCGAGTCCACACTTGGACGCCAGATCTGCAGGCTGACATTGTCCACTGTTGATTCTTCTGTGTATCTGCGTGCCACTGAGGACGTCTCTCAGCTTGCGCCCTCATAGTGTATTGGGCGATGAGAGCTGTCCTGAACAGTACAGAGCCTCCGCCTTGGCGCATGCGATGTTCCTGCTCTTTGGTGATATGCACAACAAGCTCCTCGGTCACATTGACTATTTGCATTGCCGCTGCTTGAGTTGACTGGGGATACGAGATGCACAGATCATCGATCACATTGTCAAGAATATGATCTCTTGATACATTAGTCGACAGTGGGGGCTTTGATATAATCGGTCTCGTTAGATTGTATCGTCGAATATGTCGCTCTCGTTGTTGCTCAAATGTACGAGCGCATTCGGCGAACCACAGCCTGCTGACTCCTAAACCAAGGCCACAGCCGGCCATTTGTGTTTTGAATATCTGGCAGTTCTGCTCCACAGTTGCCAGTCTTGCGAATCAACTCCAGTCATTGCGGCGACATGGAGAAGGGTCGAGCGCCAGGAGTGGCGACCAATGCAGCACTTGACCAACAGACCGCAGCAGCCGGTATCAGACTTAGAATCAGCATCGACTACGGAAGTGGTACACTCAAATTGGCAGGTCAGCGTCTGCGTGAGTAGTGTCTTGAGCCATCGCCACAGTGCTTATCACATTGAAATTGTCGGGGTAGGACGTGGCACTCTTGCGACCGACAAAGTCGAAGTCGACAGAATCAAATTCTCCTATGGTCGTCGCGAGGTGCCGCAACGACTGTTGCTCCGCTTCGAAGGAGACACTTGCCAAGGACAGGGAGGCCTGATATGTGACAAGGAACTCGATGAATTCTTGCACCTCAATCCTGAATATCTCCCTGAAGTCCTCAAGTTATGGAAGCTCTACCTGTGCAGAAAATACAAGAACACTGACTCAGCCAGGCGTGTCTGGGAGGTCCTGGACCCGGACGGAGAACCAAACATCCCAGCTGTGCAGGATCTGATCGTCCAGCACATGAAGTGGATACAGGAGACCGTGTTGGACTTCTACGCTCGGGAATACGCCTTGCAGTTCCCTATCCATGAGGCCAGAGCTTTGCTAAGGTCCGTTCCTCTGGAATGTATTGCGACAATCCCGTGCATGTGGGGCTCAAAAGCGCAAGGCATTATGCGCAACGCCTGTTCTGCTGCTGGTTTCTCGAAAGTGAATCTTCGGTTAGAACCTCTGTGCGCAGCAGCAGCTTCGATGGGCTAGTTATCTGCCCAGGGACACCTGAGATACAATGATTCTCTCTGCTATGTGGATATTGGGTGTGGCCCGGTCGATATTGCCACAGTGAGAATGCTTGCGCCGACCACAGGCCTTGGAAAGCCACGATACGTTGAAGTCGGAATGAATACAGGAGACCTTGCTGGCGCTCAAGTCATCAATGATCGCATCTGGGCGTATATTACCAATGAGGCCAATCCCTGTCCCGAGCTCTACTGTCTCGGAGGGCTGAACGCGGCTTTGCAAAGGTTAGGCGGCATGTCTCGTTTCGAATTCGAGCGGCGATGCCACGACGAGATCGAGCTGCGCAAGAGACAACAAGGGGGTTTTCCCAATTGCGGTGTTTTTCATTCGTCGTCAACGCCGACGATGGCTATGACAACGTGGAGGATGGCCTTGCAGTTGTTCACATTCAAGTCCGACGGTACGCACGACTCGTGATCCTTTCCAGGCAGAGGTGCTGAGTTTTTGAAGCGAGCAGTTGCAGTTGATCTACACGGACTGGGCCAACAGAATCAAGGATGTAATCCACGAACACCTCTCACAGCCGGAGCTACAGAAAAGCCTTATACCTGGAGCACGGCAGCCATGCAAAGGCGTCGTTCTGACTGGCGGAGGCTCCCGCAGTGTTCATTCAGAATGAACTTAGTAGAGATCTCACGGACCAGTACAATCTCACCCTGTTTCATTGTCCAATCGATCACCCAGTCGCGGAGGGCGCTCTTCGCCAGTATCCAGAAACCCGGCAGGGCGTACTCCCTACAGGATATTGGTGGATCTCAAGGGCAGACAACTGGGAATCAGGGCTTCAGCAGCAGCGGCAATGCCATGAGCAATCATCCGAGCGGTTGCAGCCGGTACGCCTCATGGCACACACTGAAGACGAGGAGTTCGTCTTCCATCACATACCAATGGTTTTCGTGCTCCGCGAGGACCAAGAGCATCGCATGACCTTCGATATCCACCATAGCAGTGTTCCGCTCGACTGCGATCCATCTCTCCAGGACCGTCGAAGCGAGATATTTCAATGCCTTGATCGTTGGCCACCCCAGTACGTGAACGTCCCCAATCTGGAAGCTCGAGGCTATCGTGCTTCATGTGTGTATCGGGGTCAGAAAAGCTTCGAAGTAAATGCAATCGTGCATTTGAGCGGTACGAAAGATCACCTGGATTTTCATGCTGTTTTGCTGCAACCAAACGCCCGTTTTCTGTATGCGAAAGACCAGACAGACCGAAGTATGTTGACATATCACCCTAGGCGCTCTGCAATTTTACTTGAATGCCTCAGTAGCGCTCGTACTGACCACGGTGACCAGACGGCCAGCCTCTGCTGCGGCCGACCTCCGAACACAGCACCATGATGGACATGGCTGTCACGAAAGAGCTTTGGGACATCAATAGACCGCATGATGTCTTCGACAGATCAGAGCGGGTCTTCGGCAAAAGACCTGCATCTAAAGAAACGCCTGTCATTGTTCCTCGCAAAGCGGTCAAGACGGACGCTGCTAAATCCAGCCAGGCTGTGTGCGTTTCGGCTGTTCCCAAGCCAGGTCCATCAAGTCCAGTTTCACCTAGAGCCGTGAAACCCAAGCTGGCCGCGCCCCAGTCAAACACGTCCAAAGCAGCGAGATCGGGACGACCAGCCTGGTCTAGGACATCGACTCCCGGAAGCACAGCTCTATCGACGCCAACCAGTAGTCCCACTCGGCATCTCACCTCAGTAACCTGCGTGAAAAGATCGCGATCGCCGAGCGAGCGACGCTCACCCACGTTCAGTCCACCAGCCGAGTACACTCCCGCGCCAGCGTGCAGCAGGAGCAAAGCTCCGACATTATTATTAGGCTGACGACAGAGACTGCTTGTGTCGCAGATTCACAGAGCCGCGCAGATCAGGGTAATAGGAGGGCTCCGAATGCGCAGTGCGGCTGATGACAGGGCCCCTATGGATTCCTCGATCATGCAGTTGATGCTATTTCCAATGCTCCTCGGGTAGCCGGTCAATGGTAGGCCTTGAATGACCTCAGACGTACGTCTGTGGAAAGAGGGGCCACTGCACTGGATTCCGTCCTTGGGAACCGGACTTCATAGACATGCTTCATTATCGCTACGGCAATGCTCTGGGTATCATAAAACATATCGCTGCTTGCCTTCGCGCTTGTGCTCTGAGAGGACTTCCGTCCATGCGTGTACCATGTGTCTAACTCCGATGCCTGCTCACTCAACGATCGTCCCTCTCCTGTCCATCTTCACCGCATACCTGACGTACAGCTCGTTGACGAAGTGATCGTGCTTGATGCCCGGCGCCCTCTTCTCAGCAAACTCCGCTATGGCGTCTGCCAGCTTGTACCCCAGCCGCTCGACCAGGTAGCAAACGATGAAGAAGCCAGTCCTGCATGATCTGAAGTCAGCAATCGAGTACCCTCCCGCAAGAACCAGTGAGAGAGATACCTGTTAAACCCATAATGACAATGCACCCCAACTGTTGGGCCCACCGTCTCACCCTGCTTCCTCTGACACAGGTCGGATTGTCTCAAGCGATCAACCAGACCTATAAACTGCTCCACCTCATCAGCCGTCGGCGGCAACTTACTCACAGTCGGAAACTTATGATACTCCACCCCACCCTCCACCAACCCCTTTGGATCATAGACCGGGCTCTCATGACTGATATCTACAACAGTCGCCACGCCATCTGGCCGAGCCTTCGCCCCGAACTCTTGCACGAAGCGTGTTGGATTGTGAAGATCATCGACCTCGCGCATCGTCTTCATAGCGCGAAAGACACCGCCGATAGGTTCCGAGCAACGATCGATCTTGGACCACTTGGCGAGGTTCTTGACGTCCCACTTACCGCTAGTAGTGAGGTGTTGAAGCTGCCAGCCTAGTCCGAGGCGCTCGTCGATGTGTCTGCCCAGGAAGCCTTCGATAAGGCCTGAGAGGATGCGGACGGTGTCTGTGCTATAGAGTAGACCGTGCGCAGCAGGTGCAGGAAGGATCGTGACTTTGAGCGCGATGTTGTGTTTGGGTGATGCGGAGGTATCTTCGATGATACGGTGGTTTTCGGCGATACCGTGGGGCGGTGGTTGATCGGACCAGACGTGGTATTTGGCAAGCTGTGCTTCACCAAGTGTGGAAGGTATGGCACCCGAGTGTGCTGCTGTTCCTTGTACATCCGACGCAATCTCCTCGTCCAAGTGACTGTCTGTGACCACGATTTTTGGTTGCGGCTCGACTTCCATCATCGTTGGTCCACCGGAAGCATTATCGTTCGATTTCAGCCAAGTCGCAATCTGCATGACTTCCTGTGGCGACGTCACCTGGTCAGACTCGCCCGCGACCAGGAACAGCGGGACCTTTATTCCGGCCCAAACCTCTTTGCCAGGCCAGCCTGTCTGTTGACCGCCAGCATCTGTTCTTAGTGTACCATTCAAAATTCTCAGCAAAGTCGCACTCTTCGACTGTGCGTTGTACTTCTGCTGCAATTTCCTTGTCTCCACATCCGCATCGTCGCCTACCATGCGAGTCACACTGCGACTCTGTAGTCCGCCTCTGCGATCAAAGAAGCGCAGTACATCAAATACGAAGGATGGTACTGATTGCAGCCTCTTTGTCATTGCTGTCTCGTGGGTTGACGGAATGGCCTTGGGGCAAATGGCGATGAGCCCGATGATGTAGCCGACGTCAAGGCGTGCTCTCACCTCGGACGTCGCTGATGCCAGTAACGCAGAGATCGCGCAGCCCATACTGTGACCGATGAGCACGATCTGTTGATTATTCTCTTTGTCGCGATACTGATCGATGACGGCAGCAAGCAGCTCAGCAAATGCTGCCGTAGTGTAGGCACTGGCATCATCAGGCTTGAAGTCACTGAGACCGCAGCCTGGAAGGTCGATAGCTAGACACGGTGCGACATTGATCATACTCGTCAGCAGTGGCGCAAACTGTGTTGCATTGCCTCCTAGTCCGTGCATGAAGACCAGCAATGGCAGATCTTTCGGCAACTTGTCAATTTGAGCATGAGCATGGTAGAACACTCTGATTCTGGGATACGTGACTCCGGAAGCGGTGGTCATGCTGTGAAACGTGCTGTATTTCTTGAAGAGTCCCGGTTCTGATGCTTCAAGCTTTGACCGGACTGGGTGGAGTAAGTTGGTGAGTCTGCCAGCTCGCCATGATCTGAAGAGAATGAAGCCAAGCCCTGCTGATAGGAGGCCTGACAGTTGCCAATTCGATGTCAGTAATGTTGCTACAGCAGCTTGCAGCCTCGTCCAGGCTTGCGTTGATGTCACATGTAGTTGATCCATGTTGCAACTCGTGGCAATGCGAAGGTCCACGATTGATGTAAGTCGCTAGCGTAAGATCTCGCTTTCGGTGGAACGTTGTTGGCACATACTCGCCTTTGCGTGCGTGCTGTGTCCAGAGCGACGAGTCAACCGCGCGGTGCAAAGCAAACAACCGCAGCAAGCTTCGCCGATCAGCGTACGTTCTGGAGTTGCTTAAATTTCGACTTGGCGATCTGCTTCAACGATTAGCTAAGAATCATGAGACCGTTGACAGGTTGGCGAGTCAGCGACAGGGCGGTGGTGAGTCAGCGACAGGGCGGTGGCGATGCTCTTTTCCCGTCGACAAATATATCGAAGGGGGCGTTGATAAAAGCGACGAGAAGTTGTTCAAACGCAATGGCACGCTAACATTGACCCTGATGCCACTGCCAAGACCGGAGCGGATGAACTCCATTCCCTAGCGCCTTGCGCACCGCCGGAAATCTGCGTCTTCCAGTAATCGAAATATCGACGAGGATAGACATCGCCCACCGTCTGACGAATATCCCCCCGACCCGCCGTCCACCGCTTGCTTACTTGCCACCGCCAACATGCCTGGTGTCTCCGTGCGCGATGTCCCAGCGGACAAGTTCATCAACGCCTATGCTGCGTTCTTGAAGCGTCAGGGCAAGCTGCCCATTCCAGGTCCGTGAGAGGAGATTACCGCAAGGCTCACCGTCCGCGTACGGAAAGAGATGGATGGCGGGCCATATGACATACACACATACATGGTTCAGAGAAACCTGAATCCCGTGCGGGACGGGGGGCATCATGGTTAGCTGCATTGCATGCTGACTTTGTTGTCTACAGGTTGGGCGGACACTGTCAAGACCTCCCACTCCAAGGAGCTGCCTCCTCAGAGCATCGACTGGTGATCGATATATCTTCCTCACACTCGAGAAAGCTTTGCTGACATTGTGCAGGTTCTATGTCCGTGCCGCCTCCGTCGCTCGGCACATCTACGTCCGCAAGACAGTCGGTGTCGGCCGCCTCAGGAAGGCTCACGGTAGCACCAAGAATCGCGGCTCTCGCCCAGCCCACCACGTCGACGCTTCCGGCTCCGTCGACCGCAAGGTCCTGCAGGCGCTTGAGAAGATCGGTGTTCTCGAGCAGGACGAGGAGAAAGGCGGTCGCCGCATCACCCAGTCTGGCCAGCGTGACTTGGACCGTATTGCGCAGACTACGCTTGAGGCCGAGGAGGAGGACGAGGATGATGAGTAGACCTTTCGCGTGATGGGAGTCAGTTGTAAAGTTGGAAGTCAAGTTCTGATGCACCGCGTGGCGTTTGGGCCGGAATGGTTCACACCAACGGGCTGGCTCAAAGCGCAAGGTACGCAGACCAGTAGCAGATGAACTTCTCTATTATGCATTCAATACCCCCAACAACTTCTGCGCATCAGATGCCTCCTCATATTTCCTGCCGCACCAGATGCGCTGTCCACGATGATTGCCAGCGTGTCACCTCCACCAGACGCATTCTCGGCAAGTCCTTCCACTCCTCTGAGACAAACAGCGTGTTCACTGCAGATTGGTCGCAGCAGATCCTATGACCGTAATGAGGTCCTGTCCAATAGTCGCTGCTCCTAGCGCCAGAGCCCCGTGGGTGAGATTCCCGCCACCCCACGCATCCTCATTTCCATGCAGCATGTCTCACCATTCACTTCCCGATTCTCTTTGACGGCCACCACATGCAGTAATCGTATATCCCAATCGCGCGCTAGCCCCAACAGAGAAGCTACGCCTGCTTCATCACGTCATCGTACCGCCGTGTAGATGGTTCCTGGCGATCAGGCGCGATCAGTTTTATCTCGCGCGGAAATCGCAAATAATGCCATTGACCGACGGCTTGCGATTGCTTATCAGACTTTCCAGTAGTTGCTGCTCCAGTACGTGACTTGCGGCGATGCACTGTGTTAGACTTGTTGTCATCAGCGCTGTCACGGTGGGATAAGTAGAAGCATATCCGGCGTCGTCGTCAAGGTCCAGTTCTTTGTCTTCTGCTGTCTATCTGCATCCTTGGCGTCGTTGAAGCATATTGTAGCATCGCATATCCTGAGGCTCTATCAGCGGAGTTCTTGCAGCAAGATGTGCGGCATCAGCTGTATCCTCTCCCTCACTCCGCCCGCACACCACCGCCACCACGCCGCCACGAACGGCACTTCCGATTCCGACGCCGAGAAGCTCGATCACGAGCTCCGGGCCTCGCTCGAGCAGATTCGACATCGCGGCCCTGATGCGACGGGGACGTGGATCAGCGACGATTGTCGTGTAGGTACTCTGGCTATCATTCTCCCCTCTCCCATGATGCTGCAAGAGTGACCGTAAGCTGATGCAATTTGGTGTACGCATAGCCCTGGGACATGTGCGGCTGAGCATCAATGATCTGAGTCCTGAGGGCGCTCAGCCGTTTCATTGTCGGAGTGAAAAGGGTGGTGTCCATGCGGTGGTGAATGGCGAGTTTTATGATTATGATAAGATCAGGTGAGTCTCTCGCTTCTTTTGCCATCAATGAGACGGAGCTGATGTCGGGGGGTTAGAGCTCAGCTGGAACGAGAGACGGAATACAAATTCACGTCCAAGAGTGACTCCGAGATCATTATCGCGCTCTACCTCCACCATGGCCTCAACTTCACATCCTACCTCCGCGGCGAGTTCGCATGTGTACTTTACGACGAGAGAAAAGACCTACTCTTCGCAGTTCGGGACCGATACGGCATTAAGCCGCTCTTCTACACCATCCAACCCTCCTCTTCCACCGACAGCAAAGGCGAAAGACTCCTAATAGCAGCAGAAATGAAAGCCTTTCTCCCCCTAGGTTGGCAACCAGAATGGGACGTTCGCAGCTTCAAAGAAGGCGGCTGGAACTTCGACACTCGCACCCTCTTCAAAAATATCCGCAAAATCCGTCCAGGCCACTACCTCATGATCCAAAACGGATCAGGCGGCCACATCGAAGAACGGTCCTACTGGGACTCCACCTTCCCCTCTAAACATGTCCAAGACCCTCGCACCCCGAAAGAACTCATCGAAGGCGTCCGCGCCCGACTCCTCGAATCTGTGCGCCTGCGCCTCCGCGCCGACGTCCCTGTTGGCGTCTACCTGAGCGGCGGCATCGACTCCTCCGTCATCGCGGGCATGGTTGCGCACCTCGTGAAAGAACAAAACATCTCGCTTGGCTCCGCACCGCCCAGTGAGCGCGTGACCTGCTTCTCCATCGCCTTCGACGAGGACTCCGGGTACGATGAGTCCGCGATCGCGAATCGTACGGCGGAGTGGTTGGGCGTGAAGTATCTGAAGAAAAAAATGAACGAATCCGAGTTGGCGCGCAGATTTGAGGACGCGGTATGGCATTGCGAGCAGCAGAATGCGGATTTGAATTTCGTAGGGAAATTCGCATTGAGTGAGGTGCCGATGGAGAGCGGGTATAAGGTTGTGTTGACGGGGGAGGGGGCGGACGAGGTGTTTGCGGGGTATCCGTTGTTTCTGCCTGATTACTTGAGGGAGAAGGATGAGGCGTGGGAGGGGTTCAACTCGTTGCCAGAGAGGGAGAGGGAGAAGTGTCTGGCTGAGGCGGAGGAGGCGGCGAGGGAGCATTATAGGGCTATCGGCGCGGATGGGGGAAGTGGGGCGGCGAGTCTTCCGCGACGGATGTTGAATGGGATCAACACGGTGATGGGAATGACAGCGTTCCAACCTGACGTTTTCGCCGAATGGACCGATACTGCGTTCCCCAACGCCGACCCGGAATGGACCATCGCGACCAATGTCGACGGCGTCGCAAGGCAGCAGATGAGCGAAAATTGGCACCCGCTGCATTCAGCGCTGTACACCTGGTCTAAAGGCCACCTCCCCAACATCTTCCTCACTTGCCTCGGCGACCGCACGGAAATGGCACACAGCATCGAAGCGCGCACGCCGTTTCTCGATCACCACTTGACTTCGTACGTCAACAACCTTCCTCCCTCTACCAAACTTCGCTATATGCCTGGCAAGTCCCGCTTCATTGAGAAATGGATCCTGCGTGAAGCGAGCAGACCTTTTATTACAGACGAGCTGTACTCCAGAACTAAGCACCCTTACTCGGCTCCCACGACGTGGCCGAGGGGCGGGCCGCTGAATAGGTTGATGCAGGGGTTGATTACGAGGCAGAGTGTAGAGGCGCTTGGGTTTGTGAGTTGGGACAAGGTGGAGGGGTTGGTGGAGAGAGCGTTCGGGGAGGGCGGGGACGCGGGGAGTTGGAGAAAGGTGTTGGTGGTTGCCGAGTGGGTGGTTCTGAGGAAGAGATTTGGGGTGAAGAGGGCGGAGGGCTGGTAGTGGTGATGATGATGATGATGATTTTCAAGGTGGCTTGAGGAGAATATCCTGTGCTGAGAGGCTCCTGAGATGTCTTGGTTGAGGTTTTGGATTATGAGTTGGCGTTCCTTGGGTGAATAGGTATGCCACTGGCACATTCCTAGTCCTGGTATCGAATTTTGGGTCAAAAATGCTACTCTCTATCTTGCTCTTGGCTGCTGCGATGTTCACCATTGCTTCTTGCTTTGCTAGTGACACCGGCGACGACGCCACTGATTGAATATTGGTTGCGCAATTGGACCTGAGTTGTGCTATTGTTCCACATCCCGGTCCAAACATCAGTTGTTGGGTCTGCAGTACCACGTTGTATATTGCTCTTGCACCTCTGGAGGTTCTGCGCTGCTCCTTGCTTCAGACAGCGATGCTGGAGAGTCTGCCGCGGACTGAGCATCGGTTCTGCGATCGGAACTTGATATGGGCATCTCATGCTGTCGGTCGTTCCGGGGTCTGCTTCAGCCTTGCACTTCCCAACGTCGCTGTGGGTTCTGCCCGGAAAACTACCATTCTCCTTTGTATGCTTTGGCTTGGCTGATAGTGTTGTTGATATAGCTCGTCTCTTGATGATGTGAGAACTCACCTTGAATAGCTCCTAGTTGCATTGTACGTGGACTTCTGCCTGCTCGAAGTCGTCCGACATTTGATCTTGCCCTCGACACGTGCTCGCCGCTCTGTTGAGGCTGGCATTGTCCGGGGGGCCAATTCTCCTGCAGGTGAAATTCCATGGCATGCTTCATACCTTCGCTCGATGAGGGCCTCTTTCTCTTTCCCAAGGACAACGATGCCTCGCTTCGAAAACTTCCGCAACAGCGTGAGGTGCTGGCTTCGCCTCAGATCAAGGGCTCCTCCGCCACCGCCACCATCGCCGGCAGCACCAACACCATGGCCACCACCACAGCAACAGCAGCAAAAGTAGGCGGGCTGGACGGCCAACATTATCATCATAGTGACAGATGTTTGCCGAGATATTCGATCTTCCTATCGTGAGAGCGATTGCTGATAAGACTGTAGCACGCGGATGATATGCTGTCGATTGACTTTGAAGTGCTCCGGGACGGCAGGGTCACAAGAGCCAACTTTGTCGATATGATGCGTCGATGGAACGGGGCCTAGCGCAGCAGAGTGGTGAGCATCGGGATGGTGAACGGGAGGGCGATGGAGGAAAACCTGGATGGACGGGAAGAACCACAGTGCATCGAGCCAAAGTTACACATCGATAGGCGAACGAATGAACATCCATTTATTGTCGGACAAACCAATGTGACAACGGACAATCACCGATTAACAGTACAGAACAACACCAATTAGCCATAACCCGATCGAAAACCACCTCCAAACGCCTAATGAAAAAGCAAGACACTACCTCTCGAAGCCCAACAAGTTGATCATACAAAACACCACCGTTTGTCACATTCACCGCCAGGATCGCTTCGAGGATAAACGAGCCAGTAGCCAATTTCAAAGCTATGTATCAGATCAGCAAACGGCCTTGAGATCAAGTTGATCGCATCCATGCAGAATTACCCAGTGGACGACCACGCCGAGTGCTGACTTGCCGTCATCTGCACCATCGCACTCTTACGTCGGCAACATGTAGGAGGTCGTGCACTCGGTGGCATTGATGACTTGGGTGCAGTCTGGGAAACCCCATCATCAAAATCTCGATGTCGACTGTGATGGGTATGCCGATATTTGCCTGCTCGGAGATGGTCACGCCGTTCGTCGCGTTGCGAACGCCGTCGCTATACGTCAAAATATTCTCAGCTGTCTGTCAGCGCAGTTCTACGCTCAGCAGGGTCGTCGCGTATGCTGGACTTACCACGTCGTCGGCGTATGCATCGCCAGCAGTGTTATTGCAGTCAACGAGGTGATTGCAGACGGCCTGTTTCAGGCTGGTCGTCCGTTAGGGTAAGGCACTCAGTCCTGTCTCAGCAGCCTGGACAGACTTCCGGACTTGCGTGCGGTCCGTGACATCGGTCTGGCGCACCATCACCTTGCCTTCACGGACGACCAGCCTACGCGTGACATTGTCTAGAGCATCAGTGCGGCGTGCTGCAGCCTGCGAGAGCCAGGTGGCAGCTCTCTAAGCAAGATTTGAGGCGATCGCCGCTCTTCCTCCATCCCAGGTGCGCTCCGCGCAAAGCCGGCCCCCTCCTCGCCCAGCAGGGACTTACGCCGAGCTGCCCTGAGGGGTCATGGGAGACGGCGGCCCGTCGTCACTCAACGCCTAAGTGTGGTGCATTAGCGTGTGATGGTATGTGAGCGCGGTCGTGAGTGAGTGGAGACATACCTGTGGACAACGTGGCATCCCGCCGAAGAAGAAAAAAAGGAAGTGAAGGAGGAAAGTGAAAATTCTTATACCAGTTTGACGGACTAGAAAGAGCGGACCACTCCGTGATGTGGGTCTCCTAATAGCTACCACCAATTGAAAAGCTCCAACGGAAGGCATGATCAGGCAGCTGCGTGTCAGTGCTTCGTCAGAGCTAGACAGGCTGCTAGTCTGGCTCTCCCGAGTGTCGATACGCACGCCAAACGTTTTGTAAAGCAAGCATGGCAAGGGACTCGATCAAGATAGTCTCGTCTGATCCGTTCCAGAAGCTATATATATCCTACAACTTGCTGAGCAGGACTGTCGCTCGCATTCTGCGAATTGGAACCAGGAAGCCACGTGAACCGGACACAGCGGTCAAGCGTTTTGTAGCAACTCCATTGGGGCCCCAAAATCTGGTAGACCCTACCACAGACAGTAGAGTTGCTGGCCCTTCCCTCACTTTGAGACAACGTCTACAAGGGCAAAAGATCACAACCTGACTCAAATGCACACGAAATTGGCAGCGCAATCGGCAGCCATGCCATCAGTCGGTGATGCGAATCGATAGATTTGTTACATGGAGATCATTTGAACGAGAACAGCGTTGCGCTGCGGTTGTTCGTGAGCGTTTGGAGAGAGACTCTCTGTATCACCTTGCGAGGTTATCAACATCACAACGTTAGGTCTTGAGACCACATTTGAAGCGATACACGCCACAGATGATGTATCTACACTATCCAGAATCGTGATTGACACCTCTCTGACGGGCTGCAAGGCGGTTCGTAGTCGTCTTGCATCGGTTTGCTGGGTCGCGCATGACAATGGTGCGGTGCGCCGTACCGCCCTTCTTAACGCCTCAACGCGAGCCGCAAGCTCCCAGCATCGCTTTCCCGAACCTTTTGATCAGCTCTGCAAGTTGCGCGAAGGCCATATGCCTATTTCTGCACCTGTATGTTGCGTTGAAGGGGAGTCGCTTGGCAACGACGTCGATCTGGCTTCCCTTGTCCGAATATCGTTCATTCTGCGCTCGTTTTACCAGATAGTCACGACGCCTGGGATTTCAGCAGCGGAGGTTGTTCCAGGCAAGATCGAAGCTAGAAGAGCGTGTTGTGGCCGATGAGTCTGACCTGCTAGGCAGGCATGCGATTGTAGGGTGCACTCGCCCCTGTCGCGATGGCGCGGGATCGAAAGCGATCACTCGTCATGTGATGTTCGTCGGTCCATTGCACTGATCTCGACGGGTGGCCGGTGTAGATATGCAGGCTCTTGATGTCTTTCTGAAGCTTCAACAGTCCATAGCGGGACGTATTACCAACACTTGCAAGCGCCCCGCCAACGTAATCATTTCCACCATACCTATATGCGCTGAGGTTCAGCAGCAGGTCTTTTGCCATGCACAGTTGATGTTCGACGTCGAGTTACTGTCGCGCCCATCGGCACATTATCTCTCGTTGCCCAAGACCATCGGTCAGACTGCTCCTCCTCTTGTGCTTCTCAGATGCCGACAAAATCTACCTGCCGACTGACCAGCATTGGACGAAGTTGCCGACTCCTGCCAGGATCGCAGCGCTGCAGCAATCCCAAGATCAGACCATCGTGCTGCTTAGAGACAAAGCTATGACACGTGTCAAGCTTCGCGGTGTAATAGGAGCAGCCATCGACGATCGCAATCGTGATGGGTGTTGTGTGGTGATTGCTGTAGAGATGGTGCCTTTCAGGTCTCAATCGGGGTTCTAAGTTCGGTGGCAAGGAGTCTGAGGGCAAAGCCTTGGGCTGTCGACGTGCCGCTGGGATAGAAGGCCTTGAGGCGAGGGCGGATGATGTCCTTCGCGCGGATGACAACTTGTGTGATGTGTGCGTTGTTTCTCGTGATTCGCTAGACGAGGTGGTTCAGCTGTTGCCTGTCCTGGACGAGGTCGAACATTAGGGCATGAACGACCAGGCGCGATAGGGGTCGAGTATGGAGAGAGCGTCTCTTATAAGATGGTGAGCGTTATGCTGGTGGTCGACTGATGGACTGATGAGTTTTTCCTTTTTTTGAGAAGAGGTCATGTGTCAGAATCTTGACTCGCTGGAGGAGCGCAAGCTGCGAAGGGGATCAAAGCGCAGTAAGGCAGGTACACCCACACCTCGTGCTTCCACTGCTCTCCAAGGAACCTCCTCTCACGAATCAAAGTGCACAGCCTTGACTAAAATCTATTGCTGTCATCCACCCATGGACCAAAATCATTGTCACAACGCTTCCGCCATCTCTGTCTCGCTGCACTGAGATGCATGATCGGACAGCCTCCGCGAGAACTATCGCCCAGCAAACAAAAAACCCGTCACTTCCAGTCCTATCAAGGGCGATGCGGATGCACGACTAGCTAATATTGATCGCACATTCCCCTACCAGCTCGACAGGGCTGCATTTCTGATTGGTGCAGAAGCTCTACATGGTAAGCGACAGCGGCGAAGCCATGTCTGTCACTTCGCCCGACCCTGAAATTGGTTGCAAGCATGGAAAGTGGTAGACCGGATGCAGAACCTCCGCCTCTCGGATTCGAGCTTGCATTGAATATAACCGTGCGGGCAGCGTCATCTCTATATCGTGGGTCTTAGAGTCTCATGCTTGTTTCCTGCATGCGTAACATTGATATGGCTTCTGTCGATGCTTTCCGTTCCTCCAATGATTGAGCTCGCCTTTCCTTGACGTGAAGACCGCCATGGAGCAAACCTGAAATATCCTCGTGAGCAAACCGGTGCCAAATTGCAAATAGCATCAAGTAGACCAGATGAAGAGTGGAAATTTGTTGCAGACGCAATCGGGGGCTTGTGGGCAGCACAATTTGGTGTTTAAATACTATTATTGCAGTCTCGGCTCTCACACCCAATTACTGAGGGAGGCGTATGACACAGGCTGGAGGCCGGGGCGTACCTCAGGAACGGAGTGTGAGATGAACATGTGCTAACTTGTCTCTTCCACTCTAGATCGCTAATCCGTTCAATTGAGATGATCGAGCTTCATCAACTTGACTTTTTGCCATATTTCTGGAGGCTCCAGATATGGTGTTTCGATATTCTCTTTTTGCGCAGTGGTAGCACGTCGACCTAAAGCTTTGGCCAGGGGACTGTTCGGATGAGCCCCTGAACTGAGGAAAGCACATCACCAGCTTGCCTCAAATCAACCCCACGTATATCTTTTTGGGCGCCTTGACCTGTACTCATCAACAAAGCACTTGCCAGAGACTCCCGATGGCCATAGTACGCCTGAGGCAGAACCGAATGCGATTAGGTCTCACAGTCTACATGGCCGAGCCCCTTCTAAATTGAACATAGGCGGAGTGAGCCCGTTTCATGGAACGCGTCGTTTCCCCAGCGAGCGTCCAATGCCCCAGCAGAATGGATTGGTAGGCCAATTGCATTTGTCCCGGTAACGATGGCAAGTGGTCCAGATGGTCCAAGCTCGGCACTTGCCCGTATTTTAGCACAGCTGCCCTGCCTGCTGCTCTTTCTCCTCTGCCAACCACAACAACACAACAAGCAGACAAACTGTATGCGAGCAGACACCACTACAGCCACCGCCGACCACCATCGCCGGTGGACTCGCTGGCCCTCTGCGAGGCTCACTGCCCTGTACAGGCCCTCCGACGGCGCCCGCGGTTCTTCGCCTGGCTGTTTCGCCGCTGGCGCAAGGTGAGTGACTCATTGGAATCCCACAAGCGTCATCACGAACGCCAGCCTCGAGAGATGAAAAGTCTCAAGAGCATGGCAGAAAGAAAAGCAAGCATCGTTTGAATAAGCCTCGTCAACGAAGCTGGATCGAGAGCATTTGCCTTCACTGCAAACGACACACAACGCCCACAACTCCAACTTCACACAAGACACGTGTAAGCATCTGTGCAAAGCTGACGCAAATTCTGCAGGCCGAGCGCTCGCCGTCGGCGCTCCGCGCAGTGCACGATGGGCGCGTGCATGAGCAGCGATAGGCGGTGCTGCTGCCACTGTGAGGATGCTCGCGTTTCGAAGACCGGGGGAGCCAATCCCCTCCCGTCGGAAGAGCGCGACCGAGCTCACAGTGGCAGCAGCACTGGCAGCAACAGTCGCTTCGAGAGTCCCTCTCCCTTTCGACCGCCGCCGCCGGCAGGACACCATACATTAACAGCAAGATGAGGTGGAACGACCTCGCCTAAGGACCGCGCAGCAGCCTGGCTTCTGGAAGTGGACGCAGATTCTCGCCAGCTGCCTCACGGGCAATTTCATGAACGAATTTATGAGCGATTTCAGCTCTCTCATCCCAGTGCACCAGCTTGGCCACCTCACGGCAACCGACGTCGCGAAGAACAGCACTCTATTGCTCGCGGCTGGTATCCACACCGATCCCCGCTCCAGCAGCGTGCAGCCTGCGTCGAGTGCCGCGACACGAGGTGCGTATGATCAACAGTCATAGGCATCGAGAGCACTGCTAACAATGTTCGCAAAGCACAGATGTCCACAGCTGGACATGTCAACGACCACCTTTGGAACGGCTCGTCACCACCTCTACCTGCAAGAGCGCCTCTGCAAGTCGTGGGCGCAAACAGCAAAGGCGGCGTCCTCGATGTCAGCCCAGCGGTTCGTTTTCCGACAAGCACAATTTTGAAGGCCTGATGGCATCAGCACGCCCTGGGAGGTCTTGAACAGCAGCATGGACACTTTCTTTTGCCTGTTGAGCACAGCGTGACGGCAGTAGCAAAGCAGAGCGCAAACGTTGTTTCCTGTAGCAATCATAATGCAAAGCCAATTTTTCGCAGGCCGCCGGCCAACGTCAAACTTGCTCAAACACCACCATGTCTTTTGTGCCATCGTCTGTCTAAGCTCATCCAACGTCGCATGCAAGCCTGAACGGCACCCATCCCAGCTTGATTGTCGACACGATCGTGCTGCAGGAACACGGAGGGCAAGACAAAACGATTTCGCATCGGATGATCATCAACGATGGCGCCAGTCACATTTGGCGCCCTTCAACAGTCATCGCATGCCTGGCTCCAGCCGAAGCACAGGACTTATCGGCCAGCAGCCCACGATACCTTCTAAGGTACTGCCGCGGGGGTACTCAGGACCCCACCACAGATGGTACGCCGCTAAGGACGGCGAGGTGTTGGGGCAGAAAGAGCAGAGATGCAGCAGCCGATAAACTACATAGATGTGGTCAAAAGGGTGGGCAGGCACAAGAGTATGGATGCACAGCACATGAATAGGGACCGGCGAGTGCAGGTGCGCTGAGCCAGCGGATTGCGATGATGCTCGCTCCGCCGTGGGATGCTTGGTAGCTTGCAACCATCGTAGGACGAGTACCAGAGACCACACCACGGACATCATCTCATCGCCATGCATGTTCTATACGCTCGGCAACAGCGCTCTGCGTAAGACTTGCTCTTCCCTCAACGCGATTGCAGAGTGCCCGACGATGGCACAAGGCAATTGACGGAGAGCTTGCGGACCTGCGGGCAGACAACGCGGCCGGGACTAGCTGCGCACAAGATTTCCAGCCTGCGGCTACGCCCAGTCCAAGGCCTTCCACAAGGATTGTCATCACGCGCTCGCTTCACCAGAAGCAGGTCCGGGCACTGTACGCTTTTGTCCAAGAGCAGACAGCAACACTAGCTGGACTGGATGGCCTGCACAGCACAGTGTTTCCGCAATGACATCGAGGCAGGAGACTGACAGCTCATCCGCACTATCGCAGTTGATCGGCTATGGAGCTCTGCTGCGGCCCCACGCAGCCTCGTTACTCTGGACATCATCGACGCAGCTCTACTCATGACGAGGCTCTTCCGAATTCTGCCAGCATCGACACCTCGGATTTCCTGAAGGCTGCAGAACACCTAGTGGATGGTGCAATCTTAGCGCCAAGTTCTTGCGCATCGCTGCGGTTTGGAGTGCTTCAAGGAGTAGCACGGAAAGTCGCGGGCTGCTACTGCGCCTGTCTGCCATCGTGGAAATGCCTTAAATCCGAACAACCACAGACCACAACCACATGATTCTGACCCTTCAGGCGGCCAGGCATAGCAATTCATGTCTGCTCATGGAGCGTTGAATGCATGCCTGGCGGTTTTGGAGCTCTTGGTAGGACGCCAGCCATGGCTACCAAGCCTCGCCTGTCATCATCTTGCGTGTAAAAGCGATGAACACAGACGGCTGTAATCACAACCATTCAGAGCAGTCAAGGTGGTGTTGCTGTCAGCCTTGACGTAGTCATGTCTCTGGCTGTCTGCAGGCGCCCATGACCTTCCCAAGCCATAAGCTAAAAGGCCTTGGACTACTGACATGCCGCTCCAGCCACCAGGAGCGGGAGGCCCTACACTCAGCTCTCAATTGCAGCAGCTCACACCGACGATTATGATCAACCGCTATGATGAAGTCCAGAAGCTTGGCACCTTAGCTGACCTCGCTTGGTCGTGTCAAGACTGCAGCTCGTGGCCTCGCATGCGTCCTTCGGGCACAGTGTATGGTTCAACGGGTAATACTGGAAGGCCGGGAGTCAATCAGAACACTCTGATCGTTGCAGCAAGACTTGCGATCTACGCCGGCCACATCAGCATCCATTTCAAGGCTGTAAACGTGGTGACAAGCGACAACACCTGCGCCAAGGGCATCATGGTCCTTGGGTGCCTGCATCCCGCATGTGTTGCATCCCTGGTGCAGCCAGTCTTGCATATGGCATCATCGATGGTCAAACTCGAGCCTAGGTCCGGTATTAAAGTGCTAGCCACTCTTCCCTTGGTCGCATCAAGGAGCAAGCATCTCCACATACTGGCAGAGACGTGCTGCGCTCCAGTATAGAATGCCTCCGGTGCTGAGGGGATCACCATCCACCACACTCAATGCAAGCTCAGAGTCCGGGCAATGTGCAATCGACCATGATCGCCTGTGGCTCGCTGTGGACCGCATCGAAGGGGTTTCTGTCTTCATCGTGGCGACAGGGCTCCATCTGACAGACCTGGGCAGCTGCCACTGTCGAGCTGAACAGCGCACTGCAGCCTCGAGGAGCTCTGCCGATAGTATTATCATCTGAATGATGTTCGCAACGGGCTGATCTTCAGAAAGCATGAACCGTGCTGGTGTTGACCAGCCGGGTTTTCTCGCTGGCTAGGAAGTCTTTACACTCGAAGATTCCGTAGTAGACAGTCTCTAGCCATCATCGCTCAACTAGCGGGCAGTCTGCAGCCTACACATCGACATTGAATAGCTGTCAAAACCGCAAACCTTGTATGCCAGCCTGGATGCCCGCATGAGCAATGGTCAACATGACGTAAGGCATGTCTGCTTGAGCTGTGACTGTGTGTTGGCCAGCAGGGTTGCCATCAGTTCAGACCGGAATGCTTCGCCATTTCATGCGCCTGGGCGTTGAAAATCGGGGCCTGCAAGGCTCGCCCTGGCCGGAGACGTTCATCCACCTGTGTAACTGAAATGCCAGAAGATCAACGGGATCAACAGAGAAGCAGCATCACTGAACTATTAAAGCAGCGGCCATTGTGAACGAGAACAGAAGGACAGTAGAACGCAGCTTTTGGTATGCTTGACCTGATTATTCCAGAAGTATTAGCCTCGACAGCGACAGGCTGGAGCATTTTCGACGGCTGCTGGGACACATCCACATCTGCTGGTCCAGATCAACGATAGCCGGCAGACACGCAGAAGGCTTGCTGAGCACAATGTAAGGCAGCGAAAGGCGCATATGGTGCAAGACACCGACGACCTAGCGACCTTTCACGCTTCGAGCCGGTGCCAGCGACCTCTCAAGCATGGTCAACTGCAATCCCGTGAATTCAGCCGCGCTTTCGCATAGGAGCGCTGCAGTAGTCGATCCTTTATGCACAGCTAGTAGCGGCGGACGCCAGTATCAAGGCGGCCAGACATAGCGGCCGCATGCTCTGTTGGTCAAGGGAGTGCTCACTGCAGAGCTCGTACATGCCGATAGGGCATCATTCACTGGGCAGTACATGCTCACCAGTGTACTGTCGTGTATAATCCGATCTGTCGAGTCAAGCCGCGATGGGGCTTCATCAGACGTACTGTGGACAATGTCATGAGCCATGCATGGAGCGGCGCTGATGCTTACACTAGTCATGCTTCTCTTACGAGGCAAAGGGGACCGATGTATCAACAAGTCGTCGGGCACGATGTGCTCTCCGACATGATGACAATTGCTATCATTCAGTTTCCGGTTCTCTTGTTGTCCTCGGTAAGGAAAGTCCTCGCCGGCGCAGTGCACTCCTTAAGTATCAGCAAGCAGTGTTTCTCCGAAGGAGACGAGACATCTCGGGCCATACAGGCTCGCCAAGGATGCCCAGTGTCCCGATGAAGAAGGCTGTGTTTCAGGGCCTCGCAATTTGGTCGCGACGGCGGGAAGATTGAGCATACGTCGCCATGTTTCCATTCTCCGGCTTCTTGTGTGGTCGTGAGCTGGACCACCAATTCGAAGCTCAGACATACGGACGGACGAGTGAGAGCAAGACACGAGCATGTCTATATAAGCCTGCCCGCATTGTCTGGTAGCCGAGGTGGAGTGCCGGTGTCAGCAAAGCCAGCAAAGCATGGTACTCCGCAAAGTCAAACCTAGCGCCCAGCAAAGCCCCAGGCAGAGGTCAACAGAGTGGCCAGACCAGGACTGATGATCCACTGCAGATGCACGGCAGATTACATTCGCTGTCGATGCAGGCCATCAAGCTCACCGCATGACTGGATGTGTTTGGGCATTTGAGGTGGCCAAATTTTCGTATCAGCTGTTTGGCATGTGCCCGACCTACGGCGCCGGTATGCAACATCCGCCAAAACATGAGCGTTGGTGCGGGCTGTGAGGCTCACCGTAAGGCGCCGTACTTGTATGGTGATGCTGTGAGGTGCCCGCGTTTTCGCTACCTTCGGCGTTGTCTTGTGCTATAGTGTCACACTTTTGCTCTAACCATGCCCGGACGAGGTATTGTTCTTGTTCATCCTGCTCCTTCTGCGTTTGCATGCCGGAGCGCGGGCGTTTCTGAAGCATCCAAGCCAGTGCCTGTGCCACGGAAGATCTGCCGGTGGGGGTTCTTCGGTTCCTTGCGCGGGTAGTTGTGCAGAAGCATCTTTGTGCCCACGATATGCATCGATCGCTGCTCTGTAGGGCGGTATCAGCTGCCACCTGGTAGGGAGGAGCTGCAGAGTGCTGCCATGGCCAAGACGCCGGTCGTTGATGTCGGCTGAGGCTACGACCTGTTGCAGGCGCGGCTTCTGGCCTCATCGCTTGTCATGTGTCTTCTCAGGTCCGTTGAGGGCTCGCTGAGGATCCCGTGATGGGCCGCCACATGGCTGGCTCGCCATCGTGGAAGTACACGCAGCCAGTGAAGCTGGCGCTGGCGGTGAGGGGGGAAGGGGTGGTGCAGGCTGCCGGCCGCGCTATGGTGCAGTGGCACGCCGTACCAGAACATGATCATGCTGTGGACGCTGAGAGCGTCAGTTGCAAGCTGGTGATGCTGCGCAATGATGTTTGAGGGCATGTGTGTCGCTGGCGACCATGTTGTGGGCGGTAGAGGGAAGACGTGAAGCCAGTCGAGGCAGTCACGAATCGTGCGCACGGGCCCGGGAGAGAAGTCCAGCCTCTGGTAGCCTCAACACCATCGAAACATCGACGGTGAGCTCACAAATGCTCGGCGGAGCTCACACAGACCATGGTCATGGCGCTCTAGCAGCCCAGGCGGTAATGGATCAGCTCACTCACCGACAGATGGCGGGCTGCCGTGGCAGCGTCTCACTCCCCCGGCGGGCAAACCTCGCCTGCCTCTCGAGCATCTTGCTCTTCTCTGCACTAGCAGAGCACCTGAACAGATATTGCAGTTGAAGTTGACATGACTCATCTGAACATCACTAGCAGATGAATAAGATCTACCAGTCGTGCTGCATGACCTCTGCCACGCGGAGTCCTATGGCACGTCCGGCGCCCGATGAATCCGGTAACAACATGGACATCAGACTGATGAGGATCTCAGGCCGCGGTTCGCAGAGTCTTCCGCAAGAGTACTCGGCACGATATAGACGGTCGACTGAACACCACACTTGGATTGACGAGCATCGCGAGGCCGGCAGCTTGATCCCACCGATCTGTTATTGGCAGGTCTTACTAGAATCACGGCCCAGCGGACAAATGGCCGTGGACTCGATACAGTCAATCGCTAGCCCGCCAAGTGCCAAGCCTGCCCAGGTCCGCACCCGGTGAAACATGCCGGATGCTCGTCGGAACTCCCTACGAACATTTCGCATGAGTCTCCGACATGTCCGACTCCGGAAGCAGCGGAGCCGCTGCAGTCTCTGAGTAGATACATGTAAGAAGTGTTAGCTAGCATTCACTACAGCCTTGCCCGTATCTCTCACGACCTCGTTCCACTCAAGGCCACTCCAGCGCAACACCAACGCCTGGAGAACACCCAGAGCTACCGAAAAGATGCATTGTCCACCCCTCACGACATACGTCCTAGCTCTCATCACCTTCCTGTCAGCATCAGGGCTCGTCTCTGCAGCGTGCAAGTCCTGCGACGGTCAACCAGAACTCGCCAGTTGCTGCTTCGTAAGTCGCCACACTCCACACCCAGACGCTTCTTCCCCGTGATCTAACCGGCGCACAGAATACCGACCTCAAGAAGGGACCCTTCGAGGAACCATGCAACGCCTGCGGCAGTTGCAGGGGCGGAGTTTGCGGTTTCGCACTGTAAGTCGGACGCGGGTGCAGGAGGTGATGGGTCCTGGCCGTCCCGGCTGGCGGGCTGTGGCATCAAGCGACACTTCAGAAATGTCATCGAGGATACGGTCGCGGGCGATACTTCAAGGGCACGTGACCGGTATGTCAAGCATGTAGAACGGTTTGGTTTGACCAAGCCTCCCCACAGTCACTATGACCAGCTTTGAGCGCAATTCAGGTGAGCGCTCTGCTTTTCTGGACGCGAGTCGGAGTGCAGTGGCGTGGACATTCGTGCCTTCATATTTGCACCTTGAGCGTGGCAATGTGTTTCTTCCAATGCTGATGGTGGGGACGCCGGGTCTGAAAGGAAAGTGACAGACAGGACGCGAGGGAAGTTCGGGACTGATTGAAGGTCGCTTGAACCGAGCAGAACGAGAGATGCAAGAACCGAGCCTGATGCTAGACGTTGGGACGATGACACTGACTTCAAGAATGTTGAACGACGCTCTCTTCACAGAAAGGCAGCGACGGGCGATTGCGAGAGTTCACTCAATCATCATGGTTTGACGTTGTCATGCAGCGTACGAGAAGCAAAGTCGCACCGAAAGCCAAAGCGAAGTCGATGTCAGGAGCAGGGCGTAATCAAGGTGAACAGCAAGAAATCTTCTCAAACACCTCAACGCACCCCACCGACCACCTCTCCACCTACCAAGGAAACGTACCCTCCCTCTCCTCCCCGTCCATCTACCAAGGAAACGTCACCTCCCTCTCCTCCCCATCCACCCAATGCGAGAACCTCCCACTCTCCCCCTCCCTCCCACTCAACGCCAACCTCACTGCATTCCTCGCCCCGTCCTCCAGCTTCCCCGGCGCTGTGCCCGGCGGTCCCCCCAGCCCAAAATCATTCAGACTCGTCGCCTACCCCACACCCACACAGTGATCAGCCACCCACACCACCTCTCCAACGGACAACAAAACGGCACTCACCCTCCACCCGGGACAACACGCATTCAATTTCCACCCGGGAAACCTCCTCCAGAACCACAGCATAATCATATTCAGCGCCGCTTTGCTCGCAGAATACGCAGGCCAGGGCGTGTTGTCCTGGATGGTAGAGACGCGGGTCAGACTGCCCATCCCGGACGAGATGAAGATGATGCGAGGATTCTCGGCTTGCTGGAGCAGAGGGACGAACGTCTCGGCTGTCTGCGCGGCGCCAGCGACGTTCGTGGCCATGGTGACGTTGATGATGTTGCTGAGGGGCTCGCCGGCGGGGAGGAGGGATTTGTCGGGCGCGATGCCGGCCTGGAAATAGGGTTGGGTACGTTCAGTGGAGACGGGAGGGGGGCGGAGTGGGAAGGGCTTACGTTGACGTAGAGGATGTCGAGGCGGCCTTTGTTTTCTGAGACCGACTTGGCGGCGCGGGTGATGGAGTCGTTGTCTGTCACGTCGATGGGGATGGCTTCGCAGTTTGTTTAGCCTTGAGCGTGGAAGTCTTGCACTACGGCTTCGCCTTTCGAGAGCGTGCGACAGCCTATGAAGACGTAGAATCTTTCGCCGTGCTCTTGGAGGAGCTTCTTGGCGATTTCGCGGCCAACGCCGACGTTGGCGCCGGTAATGAAGACGATCTCTTGGGCTGGGGAGGACATGGCGGGTTCAGAGAGAGAGAGAGAGAGAGAGAGAGAGATGCCCGTTGGTATGTGGAGAGTTGATTCTCTGGCAATGCAGAGCGTATATAGGTATGTACTTGGCAGAGGAGCAGTATAGAGTGACGGAGAACTGACAGCTAAGTCCGGTCGGTATGCCCCGTTGGGTCTTCCCGGCTGCCTCCGCTCGGATTTCGGAGTCTCAGCAGCATCTTTCATCCGATGCTCCGATCAAGCAGATCTGGTCAGTGGTGCCTCGACGGCACGGTCCGATTCGTGAGAGCCGGAGTGCGTCCCGCGCGGTCTCAGCAATCCTCCAGCATGACTCGTGCCTCGACCTTGTGAGCACGGGCATATCGCCGAGCGGGATGGCTCCAGCGCATGCTTGCTCGCTGTCCCAAGCACGATTCCGCTGCTCCAGCCTCCCACGCGTGTACTCTTCAACACGAGCACACAGCGTCCGAGCAGGCATGTGTCTGCGATAGCTGCCAAGACATGTGTCTGCGATAGCCGCCAAGACATGATGGATGTGAGTCTGTGACTCCAGCGGTATCGCATGAAGAAGGAGCGAATGCAATTCTCGTCCCACCATCCCGGGAGCTGCAGGTTGCAGGTGCAGGTGGCTTGGGGATGCAGCCACACCCATGGCGTCATGCATATGCCGTATACACACATCTGAGGTGGACTCTGAAGCAGGGTTTGCCATCGATCAAGATGAGTAAGCACACAGCTGGAGGCGACAGTTTTCTGTGAACACCAACATCCCTAGTTGACCTTGTTGATGTCGCTGCTTCTGATCGGCTGTACACGGCATTGGGAGCTGGCATGCTGCTGTAGGCCACGAGGTATCGACGCCACAGGCTAGAAACGCACAGCCACACATCAAGATCGTGCTTTCCTTCCTCACTGTGCTCTTGGAACTGGAGAGCTCCCACGTTGAACAGAGCGTGATCATAAGTTCCAGTGGAGATGTATGCCGCCAAGCACGTGACAAAGTACAACAGTCGGTGGCTGATGAAGAACATGGAGCGATCAAGCTTATTATAATAACGACCCGAGCTTGACGCAAGACTACCGTATGTAGTGCCTACGTTACTAGCTCCAGCCGCGCAACCAATGCAGGCAGCCCCCAGCTCCCAGCTCCCAGCTGTACAAGTCTGTGGCTGCGCAAGCAACATTTCATGTCTCCTCCTGCACACCATCTTGCCCTGACGCCTGATGTGCACATGATGCTGACCGTCTTGTAATCCTCCACCCCCGACATCGCCTCCGCCGCCTCTCGACACATACACGACGACTCTGGACGCGACCATACGGCGCGGGGCTCGCAATGGCAGCTTACAGCGCCGCCGAGCTCAAGTCTCAGGGCGCCCTGGACGCTGCCAGAGATCCGAGCAGCCCGGTGACCGCGCAAGAAGCGGAGAACGAAGCACTGCAGGAAGCGAGAAATGCCGGCGCTCCCGCGTTCCAATTTGATCCCAACGCCAGCCCGGCGGAGAAGGCCAGGCAGCTGAAGGAAGTGAGTGCTTTCGCTTTCCTATCAGCGCCACTGTACGCCATGAAGAGCAAGCGCCCCTCTTTCCATGAGCTGCTGAACCATTGACACCATCTGCAAGAAGACCGATCAATCAATGCTAATCGAATCTGCTCGTGAAGGCAGGCGCAACCCGACCCCACCGCAAGCACCAGACCGCCGCTCTGGTTTCCGACCAGGATGACGGCGAGACTGCCGGCTACGACCTCCCACCCCCCAGCAAGGAAGGAGCGGTGGCCGAGCCTTCCACACCGGCGACTGCGACAGCCAATGGCCACGCGCCCGAAGATGACGATTGGGCCAAGGTGGGCTGGGCGCCGCGGTTTGGCAATCCGGGAGATAAAGATGACGAGGGCACGTTACTGGATCATCAGACCCTGCTAGAGGGCAAGCTGGATGAAAATTTCTATGGCGATTGGTACCACAATGCAGGCGTCATCGTCTTTGCCTGTCTGAGCACGTACGTCGTGACGCTGATTGGTGGTGGCTTGGGCTCGGTCTTCATCATCATGGCGGTGTGCGGAACATACTACCGAACGTCCGTCCGTCGTGTACGCCGCAACTTCCGAGACGACGTGCACCGGGAGCTGGCCAAGGCGAGGATTGAGACGGATACCGAGTCGCTCGAGTGGATGAACAGCTTCTTGGTCAAGTTCTGGCCCATATACGCACCGGTGATTTGCACCACTATCGTGCAGTCGGTGGATCAAGTTCTCAGCACGTCCACACCTGCCTTCTTGGACAGCATGCGCCTCAAGTCGTTCACGCTGGGCACGAAACCGCCACGCATGGAGCATGTTAAGAGCTACCCTAGAGCGGAGGACGACACGGTGATCATGGACTGGAAGTTCTCGTTCACTCCCAACGACACTGCCGACCTGACGGCCCGACAGATCAAGAACAAGATCAACCCGAAGGTGGTGCTAGAGGTTCGCATCGGCAAAGCGATGATCTCGAAAGGCATGGACATCATTGTTGAAGATATGGCTTGTTCCGGCATCATGCGTGTGAAGCTCAAGCTCCAGCTGCCGTTCCCACACATTGACAGAGCAGAAATCTGCTTCCTGGAGCGCCCGAACTTCGACTATGTGTGCAAGCCGATTGGTGGTGACATGCTGGGCTTTGACATCAACTTCATTCCTGGTTTGGAAGGTTTCATCAAGGAGCAGATCCATGCCAACCTGGGCCCGATGATGTACAATCCGAATGTGTTTCCAATCGAGGTGGCAAAGATGCTCGCGGGCACCGCGGTCGATCAGGCCATCGGTGTGCTTCAGATCAGCTTTCACGGTGCTCAGGGCCTCAAGAACCCAGACAAGTTCTCCGGCACGCCTGATCCGTACGCGACTGTCAGTATCAATGGGCGCGACGTGCTCGGTAAGACCAAGACCGTTCACGAGAATGCCAATCCACGGTGGAATGAGACGGTCAACATCATCATCACCTCTCTCCGTGAGCCACTCACAATCGCCGTGTATGATTGGAACGAATATCGCAAAGATAAAGAGCTTGGCATTGCAACTTTTCCTCTGGAGCAGCTCGAGCAGGAGCCAGTGCATGAGAACCAGCAACTTGAGGTCATCGCGTCCGGCCGGGCTCGTGGCGTTGTCCAGGCTGATGTCCGTTTCTTCCCCGTGCTCGAAGGCCATAAGCTGGAAGACGGCACGGTGGAGCCTCCGCCCGAGAGCACGACTGGTATTGCCAAGTTCACTGTCGAGCAGGCGAAAGACCTCGATGGTAGCAGGAGCATCATCGGTCAGCTGAATCCATATGCGGTACTCTTGCTGAACGGCAAAGAGGTGCAGATCTCTCAGAAACTGAAGCGTACCAACAACCCAATCTGGACCAACGCCTCCAAAGAGCTGCTTATCACCGACCGCAAGAAGGCAAAGCTGGGTCTTGTCATCAAGGACGACCGCGATCTTGCTGCTGATCCGGTCATTGGCACTTATCAGATCAAGCTGGATGACCTGCTTGAGCTCAGTCAAAAGGGCCAGGAGTGGTACAATTTGGCTGGCGCGAAGACTGGCCGCGCCAAGATGATGTTGCAGTGGAAGCCCGTCGCCCTCAAGGGTGCTGCCGGCGGAAGCGGAGGATATGTGACTCCGATAGGTGTCATGCGCTTCCACTTTCAATCTGGTCGCGAACTGAAGAATCTCGACACTGTTGGCAAGTCCGATCCGTATTGTCGTGTCCTGCTTTCTGGCATCCAGAAAGGGCGCACCGTGACGTGGAAGAACAATCTCAATCCTGACTTCGATGAGGTATTCTACGTGCCTGTGCATTCCACCCGCGAAAAGCTCGTGGTTGAAGTCATGGATGAGGAGAACACAGGGCCAGACCGCACAATGGGACAATTCGAGATTGCCGCATCTGAGTACGTGCAGCAAGGTGGCGATGGCGAGTATCTGATTCACGATACGAAGGACAAGCTCATCTCGGCGCCCCTGCGAATCGGCACGCACCCCCCTCGAGGCACATTGAACTTCACAGCCGCATTCTATCCAACTTACAATGTGGTCGATCCGGAGGAAGAAGAAAAGAGCGAAGAGAGCCCTGCTAGCCCAGTGGCCAACGGTCATGCGCGAACTGACAGCACACCGCAAACGCCCACCTCGACTGCGGGTTCTCGGGCGCCGGCTCACACGAGGAGCAGAACTGCCGGCACCATCAGCAGTCTAGCGAGCACGAGTAGCACCAAGCTTGAGGAACGCGAAATGCAGAAAGCTCTTGCTGCCGGTGAGAAGGAGCAGACCGAGGCCGATGAGGTCAAAAAGGCAGCTGTGCCCAAGATTCGCATTGGACCCGAGGATCTCGTCAAATATGGTATGTTTCTACGCATGTGTTCTGATGCAGACAGCTACTGACTTTGTTGCAGAATCTGGCTTGCTGATCTTCAAGATCTTGGAGGGTCAGCTAGCTGAGAAGAATGTGTTTTTGGAAGTCCTTATGGACGACTTCCTGTTTCCGTCTTACACCAGCGCTAAGGCTCGGTCTACGACCTACGCTTTCAATGAGACCGGCGATACCATGGTGCGCGAGCTCGACCTCTCACGCATCACACTTCGTCTCGTCGAAAAGGTCGATAAGAAAGGCGACGAGAATGGTCACGAGGTCGTGGCTAAGGTTACGGGCCCGACTCTGGATACACTCAAGCGATGCCTGTATACGCCGCAGCAGATCGCGCTGAAAGACAAGGAGGGCCGCGAGAGCAGAATCACCGTCTCGATGAGGTATCTACCCGTCAAAATGCAACTGGATGCAAGCGAAAGCTTCAACAACAGTGGTACACTTCGTGTCGAAGTTCTCGACGCCGCCGATTTGCCTGCAGCTGACAGGAATGGCTACTCCGACCCGTACTGTCGCTTCAACCTGAATGGCAAGGAAGTCTACAAGACGAAAATCCAAAAGAAGACTCTGCATCCGGCGTGGAACGAATTTTTTGAGGTGCCTGTACGCAGCCGGACGGCAGCAAAATTCGACGTCCATGTTATGGATTGGGACTTTGGCGATAAGGCAGACTTCCTCGGTGCTGCTGGTATCAACCTTGAGATTCTCGAGCCCTTCCAGTCGCAAGAAGTTGTCCTGGGCTTGGACGGCAAGTCTGGTACGGTGCGCCTTAAGATGGTGTTCAAGCCTGACTACGTCACACGCTCGAGACAAGGATCCTCTACCTTCTCTGGTACCTTCGCTGCGCCCGGCAAGGTGATTGGCGCCCCTGTAAAAAGTGTGGCGAAGGGCGCCAGCTTCCTCGGACGCGGCTTTAAGCGCCGCACCAACTCTGGCATGGTACCTCAGACGCCTGTCGATGACTCAGCGGCCAACAGCTCCGAGAGCATAAGGGACACTCACCCAGACGCCGCTCCCGGTGCTGTCGCCGCACCAATCCTAGGTGACGGCTTCGCCGGCTCTCCAGCCCGTCTCTCGAGTGGTCTCGCCAGCACTCCTACAACCCCCCATCAACGAGACATCTCAACAGCCTCTAGCAACTTACCCTTCGGCCAGCGCGGCGAAGTTGGCACTGCTACCATCACCGTGATCAGCGCTTCAGGTTTCGGCGAAGACAACAAAATCGCCGTGCACGTGGTCCAAGACTCCGGATCGTCTCACAAAGAAGTCTTGAAAACCGACCACCCGAAGTGTAAAGACGGCATTGTGCACTACCGAGACGAATTCAAGCAGGTTCAATGCACCGCTGATGCCGCGTTCAGAGTGAAAGTCATGCATCATAAGACTTTTGGCTCGGATCTGTTAGGGGAAGCACCGTTCTACATCAATGACTCGGGTTCTGGTGGCGAGAAGAGTGTGAATGTGGGTGATGGGAGCGTGGCGATTGCGAGCTCGTTCGCGCCGGCGGATGGTGGAAGCGGGAAAGGGTCGCCCCAGCGATTGAGGTTGGGTGGCTTTAGGAACCGGAGGGAGAGGAGTGTTACGCCGTCGGCTCGGTAGGGCTCGGCGAGGCGGTGGTAATGCAGAAAAGCTCGCTGTTGCGGTTTAGGTGAATGAGGGTTGGTCTTGGCGAGGCTGCGGAGATCTGAGGGGATGAGCAGCGGGGGAATGTGTAATTCTTGGGAGTCTCGTAAAAGATGATACCACTGCTGTATAGTTGTAGAAATTCAAAATGATTCTGACTTGCAGGGCGTTTCAAGATACACGATCGTGTGCAGGCTTGCGTTGCAGCTGAGTGACGATGTGCCCGGGTCAATCTTGCTTGATGGGTATGGCTCGGCGCGATCGCTCGCGGCATCTGAGCAATCGAAACTCGAGCCGTCTTGGGCGCTTGGATCCTGACACACATGCTACAGCATCCATTGTGACATTGGGGTATAATGGTAACTACGCTGTGCTCCACGGGGGAGGGGGGGGAAGCTTCAAAGGGACTTCGATTCGCTCCCGTACACATGATGTTTTCACATCTGCGACTGATGGTATTAGAAGCGTGTCCTGGGACAGCTCAGATTTCTGGTTTTGGCTGCATCTACTGTTCTATGAGTTTACTGGAGAACGGACGGGATTGCGTATAGAGTGCTTTTTTCTGCGACAACGCTGCGTTGCAGTCTGGCTGCGACATTTTCTTTTAGGAGCAGAGATGTGATGTGGTCTGACCGACGCTTATCCCTCGAGCTGGCTGTGCAGTCAATGGTCGTGTTAGGCTTGATACTCTGTGTGGTGGATCGAGCTGGGCAAGATGCGGATGTGGCGCTGGTGCGTGGCTGGCTCTTGTGATGCAGGAATTCAGCGCGTTGATGGTGCCAGCGTTCGTTGTGATGCGAATGGCGTCCCTGAGCACAGGGCGGATGCTCAGGAGCCCTTGATTGCCATCGACCCTAGCACGTAGCCTTCCGCCTGGACACCGACTTCCTCGACTTTTAGGGTGTCCTTGATTCTGGCGAGATCTTGCACCTCTCGGAGAGTCTCGTCGGTGAATTGAGTCGGCTTGCCTTCGACGTGCTGGAACAGATGTTCTTGGATCTGGGATGCGTCGCCACCGACTTTGATCGCTACGATGTGCTTGGTCGACTCGCTGATACCGAAACGACGGAAGCTCTCGGTTATCTGGGAAGGGAACTGTCAGATGGCCAGGATGGCGAGGTGAATTGTGCTTGGCCTACGTTGTTGTTCGACGACATGGAGAATACGATCTCGGAGTGGACGTTTCGGCTCTTCATTCGTCCGGTAAGCTGGTCATGGATTGCTCTGAAGCAGGCAGCCAGGACCTGATTGCGCGAGAGCAATACTGCCGCATCCAAGAAGGCATATTCGAAATCGCTATTGCCGTCCAGAAGTTGTTGTCGGAGAAAAGGGGCATTGCTAACGTTGGTGAAGAGGCAGGCTTGCAGCGGGTGATGCGGCAGATGTGGCAGTTTGATCCCTTCCATCGTCGGAATCACAATCGATCAATGGTGACTGCGATGGCACGAACAGAACAGGCCGGTCGGACAGGGATGAATCGGGTGGCAGATGGATGGCACAGCTAGGCGCGATTTTGTCGTTCTGCCGATCATATCCCGAGCCGAAGCTAATACGCACCTTCTGCGGCGGTCTCCCAAACGTTGCTTGAATGTCGGAGAGTGCCACGGCGAATGCCACCATGGGCGACCGCAGCGACAACACATTAAAACGCCTGGCCGACTCGCTCGAGCCTGCTACACATAAAAAGTCGCGGACGGGCAATACGACGCGGACCGGACAGGTGCGTTGTTGACTCATGTGTCCAGCTGGCTCTGGTCCCGTAGCATGCACGTGCATCACTAACGTGCTTGTCATCCTCAGGCCTGCGACAGATGCAAAGTCCGCAAGATACGGTGCGATGCGCGTCCGGGGGGCTGTTCGCCATGCTTGCAGAACAATTCAGAATGCAAGACGACCGATCGCATCACTGGCCGTGCTGTCCAGCGCGGGCACACCGAGAACCTGGAGAATGAGAATACGCAGCTGAAGATGTATATCATTGAGCTGCAATCGCAGTTGAGACAACATGGTGTTGAGCCGGGGGCACCCCCTCCGCCGCAGCCAGGCTATGCGCCGATACAGATGCCGTACGGTGGATCGTGGGACTCTCCCCAAAGCAATGGATATCAGGCTGTCGCAAACGCGGATAGGCTTGGATCTATAGCTTCATTGCTACCAGAGTTCAGATCCGGATGCATTGGCGACAACTACCTCGGTGTCGCGTCTGAGAACAACTGGTTGAGTCCAATCGAGGGCACATCACTGGCGCTGTTTGGCACGAAGATCGACTTGACCGAGTTCATGCCACTGGAACCCAACCCCGATGCCTCTGCAATGTCTTACCAGACCTTCCTCGGTCATGGCTTCGGAGGCGTCCCGGCCAAGGAACCAGAACTCCCTGAATATGAGAACTGCAGGGTATACGCCGAGTGGTACTTCCGGTCGATCCAGAACTTTACCCCGATCCTGCACAAGCCGGATTTTATGAGTCTGATCTACCGCATGTACCATGACGGCTATCAGGCGGCGCCTGCCGAGACGGTGATGGTGCACATGATGCTAGCGGTTATGAACTTCCAGTGGTCGTCACGCAACGGATCCGAAACAGCTAGGACAACGTCGTTTGAACATTACCACTTTGCGCTTACGTTCATACCACAACTCGTCACTGGACACAAGCTCGAGGATATCCAAGCGCTCACGCTCATCTGCTCCCAGCTTCGTAACCAGCCGCGACCAGGCGCAGCATGGATGTTCACAAACATGGTCATTGGTCTGGCCATCGAATCCGGCTTACACCGCTCCGTCAAATCATGGTCGAACACAGCCACTGAGCTCAGTGCCCATACAATCGAGATGCGCAAGCGAATCTTTTGGAGTATACTGCTCTTCCATGTTGCCATCAGCAGCAAGCTTGGCAGGCCAATGCCGTTGCGCTGCGAAGACTTCGACATTGAGATACCGGAAGCTGTCGACGACAATTTGCCAGGCGAGCAGGACATGACCAAATGGAAGAGGTGCTCATGGCGTGCAGCCATTCAGGGCTTCAAGCTGCTCAAGATTCTGATGCAGGTGTGTAGCACCATCTACACAGTTCGCTCGTCGAGTGTGCCCTACGAAGTCAACGTGCGCCAGTTGGAGAAGGACTTGCAAGCCTTCAAGGCACAGATACCGCCAGAGTTGTCTGGTGGCCCACAGACACGCGAGGAGGATCGTGTGTCCGCTCTGTATCTGGAGGTCTCTGCTGCTGAATGCGAGCTGTTGTTACATCATCCCGCACTGTGTCGAGCTAGTTCGGCTCAAGTCATCGCAAGCAACCTCGACTTGTGCCTGGCCGCTAGCGAAAAGATGTTGCGTGCTGCGGCGCAACTCAAGCAACTGAAGAGTCTGGACACTACCTGGTACTATGGGACTGACTTCTTGGCCGCGATCTTCACCACGCTTTTTGCCCTCACACAGAAGCGCGACCAGGTGGGCTCGGCCGATCTGCAGCATCTGAGGCAAGACATGGAGACATGGCTGGAGATTCTGGGTGAAGTCGGCAAGCTGCTCGGTATGTGCTTCGCTTCGGCGTTTGAGCCAAGCTGCTAACTTGTAGTAGGTACAGGTCCGAAGCTGCAGGAGGCTGTCGGCAACATCATCGATTACTCAATCAGCAATATCAACCGACATTTGACGGCGAGGACTGCCTCCGCGGCTATTGCTACTGCCACAGCTGTCTCTCGGAACGGTACAAGCGGTCAGGAGGAGGAGGAGGAGGAGCAGGATCAACAACAGACGTACGAACACAACAATGACTATTACAGCGGCGGAGGCACTGCTGCAAACAACACAGACCGACAGCGGCAGTATTCGGTAGACGGGCAAGCACATGCTGGAGAGGCTCAGGCGGCGCCATTTACGCCCATGCCACAGTACTACCAGCAGCACCAATATGCTGCTCAGGCAATGGCAGCTTACAGCAATGCGACATACGACGCCGACGCAATGAAATCAAATATCGAGGCCCAGCTGAACACCGACCTAGGTACCGGCGCCGGTCAGCATGATGGCAGCTCATCATCACAGACATCTCCACAGCATCCTCAAGCAGCAACTCAGTACATGGCCACATTCCATTCCCCGGCGCAGCAGACCGCATTTCAGCCCCAGTCAACACCGGCGGCGATGCAGCAAGGCGAGTACCAAAACAGCGGGCCAGCTGCCTGGAGGCATTTCGCAGACAATATGCTGGGCAGCATGGGCGTCAACACCACGACCACAAACGACTATGGCATGAGTCCCGCGGGCGGCATGATTTTGAAGACGGATGGGAGCGGGCTCGCAACACCTCAGGGAGGGACGTTCGGGGGCATGCAGATGCCTGCGGATGGCACGCAGTCGTGGCCTCTGATCCACTATCAGGGTGCGGAGGGTACTCAAGGATGAGGCAAAGGCTCACCCAAAATTCTGTCTATTGCTGTTCATCGAGGTTCCCATGTGTCAGTATGGCGGGCATTGTGAGCGTTTAGACTCTAGCGGTTTAGCGACAGTTCAGCCTTCAATACTGATCACCATTGCAATCGTGCTACGGTCTCACAATACTGTTCATCTGGATGTTCTGCCTCCTAGCTCATGATCCGAAAGATGAGATACGGAGAAGCGGTGTTCTTCTTCTGCGTAGCAAAAGTGGAGTGACCTCGGCTTTGCCCGAGCCAATGACGAACTCGTTGCTTTCGGCGTGGGACGGGAGAGCTTTCGCAGCAACATCAGTGTGAAGCTTCAAGCCTGACACACGCACGACATACCTCTCCAGTCCATCACCCATTACCCACCACCCATACCCATCGCCCACCACCCATCGCCCACCACCCATCACCCACCACCCATTGCCCACCACCCATTACCTACCACCCATTTACCCACCACCATGTTCCTCAGACGGGTCGCGCCGGTGCTTGCGCGCCGCACATTTGCGCAGCCGGCGATCAGGAGGAGTTTTGCGACCACGGTCGCGCGCTGTACGTTTTCAATGCCTGCGGGAGAACACGGGGCACAAATGGATGGAGGAAGGACATTATACTGATGGGCGTGCGCAGTCGATGCTAGGCCGAATGAGGGCAATCCGGCACCCGGCGAGAAAGATAAGCTGTTGAAGCCGTTGAGTGGTGAGTGAGGTGTACACTCGCATGGGGCATGGAGCAGGATATGGCACGGGGCCTTGAGGCTGATATCACACCGGTACAGAGATCCACAGCGAAGCCGACCTCCTCCCCCCCGGTGCAGCCCCGGGCACCGTGCCCACCGATCTCGAGCAGGCGACCGGTCTGGAGCGTCTGGAGATCCTCGGCAAGATGCAGGGCGTGGATATCTTCGACATGCGGCCACTGGATACCAGCCGCAAAGGTACATCACACTTTGTCTAACTAAGTCTTCAGGCAGGCGCACACTGATGACTGTGAAACCAGGCACCCTTGACAACCCTATCGTCGTCAAGTCCTTCGGCGACGAACAGTACATCGGCTGCACCGGCTCCCCCGCCGACTCCCATGTCATCCTCTGGCTCACGACTTCGCGCGACCGCCCGATTGAGCGCTGCCCGGAGTGCGGGAGTGTGTATAAGATGGAGTACGTGGGGCCGGAGGATGAGCATGATGTTCATGCGGATAGTGATGGGAGTCATAATTATGGGGGTGAGCCGAAGACTTTCGCGGATTACGTGAGGCCGGAGTATAGGTGGTAAGTGGGGGTGGGGACGCGCTTGCGGTGGTTGGGGGTAGAGGTGAGGTGAGATGTGAAATGTGAGATGCGGCAGAAAGGCGGCAGGCTGTTTTGTACAGTACGTTTGCTTCGTGGATGGCAGGCTGCGAATACAGAGCATTGGCCGAGCATTCTGTTCTACGCCCGTTGTACACTGACGGTGAAGGCTGAGACTACACACATAGACCACCAACATTGGAAAGCAGCTTCTGAAATGCGCCTCGGCTCATGACTGCAGAAAGTGATCGCGGCCCGTGACTCTTCGGCATCACGGCGTGACTGCCGCATCTGCGTCGGCCCAGGGGACAGGGAAGCTGCAGAGCAGTTCTTCGTTGTGCCGAAAGGTCAAGAATCGGCGAGTCCGAGTCCAGAACAGCAAGAGCCAATCTAACAACAAGAAGGCCCACAGCGGTCGTCTTGTTTACTTCTCGAGGACGACAGGAGCCAGAGCACTGACATAAAGAGTCCCTGCTGCCTCCTTGTCCCGCTTCGCCCAGCACACTGCAGCTTTCATTCGCTTTCCACACATCAACATCAACATCGTTCCAGCATCACTGCTTCGGCCTGCCACACTTGCACTACCCACAGTCACCGACCTCAGACACCTACACCACAAGAACCACCAAACACCAAAGCGAAACCATCCAGGCCGACCAAAATGCGCACCACCACCACCACCGCCCTTACAACGTTGTCCACCCTGCTGTCGCTCGCCGCCGCCAACCCACACAAGAATTTCCCCACATCTCTCTTCGCCCGCCAAGCCGCCACCTCAACCTCGACCTTCACAGCCACAGCCGCCGCGACCGTCATCACCGGTCTAACCCCGCAGCAGGAATCCTGCCACGCCGACTGCGGTACTCACAGCCCCTCCCTTGCCCCTCGGCACACCACCACTGACACTTTCTGCTCCAGGCTACTGCATCAAAGACGCGCAGACGCAAGGCGCCCCAGCCTACTGCACCAACGGCACCTGGCTCGGTCTCCTCGCGGGCTGCGAAAACTGCGCCAACACGGCCGACATCTGGCCCATGTACAGCGCGGGCGTGCAGAGCGCCGTCGCCCCGTGCAGCATTTCTGTCTCTTTGGCTCCTTCTTCTTCGGCGGTCGAGACGCTCGCGGCTTCTGCCTCGGCGGTGCCCTCGAGCGCGGCGGCTTCGACGATCACGGCGTCCGCGTCGGTGGTTCCTTCGGGCGCGGCGGCCTCGACGATCACGGCGTCCGCGTCGGTGGTTTCGGGCGGTACGACGAGTGCGGGCTCGAGTGCGACGACGGTGAGGAGTACGAGCACGAAGTCGAGTGCGGCGGAGGCGACGAGGGGGGCTCTTGGGTTGGGGATGGTTGTTGCTGCTGCGGCGTTGGGGGGTGTGATGTTGTGAGCGTTGATGGGTGAGGAGGGCGGCGGAGGGCGTCGACCTAATTAAGTATGATTCCAGAGATGGTGATGTTTTGCTCACGCGTATGAGGCTGCTGGGGATACTGTGTTGTGTTTTGTAGCCTATGGTAGCCTAGGTCTGATGAATCGACATTGATATATCGAAGCTTGATACTGAGCTTTCTCTGATGACGGTCATGATCCCTTTCGTTGTCTCAGGCTCACGACTAGCAGCATGGACTCTTGGCCAATCATCTACATGTCTCTGTTCCAAGCATGTCCCATTTGCCAGACTCCTGCGCATTGTCAAGCTCCAAGCCAGATCTTAGAACTGCTAATCGACATGTGATCTGCGGCGTGCTGCCGCTTTGGCTCTGCATAGAGCATCCATCATGCAACGCTCGCGTCCGACGACGCCCATTGGATGTTTTCGAGGCCAAAATGGCAATTTGTGTAAGTCTCCCAGGTCGCTTTTCGTTGGTTCACTTGCTCGCAGAGTCATGCACGTTCTTGCCATCTTGCTCCTGAACATGCGCGTCGATTGGCTTTGGCTCCTGCACACCTGATGACCAGAACGGGATTGTCGAGGAAACCGATATTCCTCGAAAGGGCCGGGCAGCCGCAGGGGGAAAGCATTTTGGATCACACGTCTGTCAAGAGAAAGCCGCCAGTCCTTTTCTGAAGCTCGTGAAGCAGGGACCGTTGTCCCACTCGCCAGTCACGCTGTGCTCGAGAACCACCACGATTTGATTTATCCACACCGCGGCCTAGCTACCAGTCGACGCCTTCAGCTGCTGCAGCTCTTTGGCATCCGTGCCGATAACGCGCACCCCGGCATTCTGCAACGCCTTCTTCGTAGCTGCATGTCCATCTCGGCTCCGATCTACACCCTTCGTGGCCTCCTCAATGACCTAGGAGTGCGTTGTCAGTGCCCCGCCAACACCGCCACGACATCTCTCAACTCAGACTGACATATGTCCTGAACCCACACCCGGCAGCATCAAGCGCGGAACACATTACGCAATAATCCCACGCAATCCCTACCACAAACACCTCCTCAATCCCCTCCTGTCGCAACCTCTCCTCCAGCCCACTCATCGCGACTCTCGGCCGCCGAAACGGCGGTCCAAACGCCGAATAAGACTCCACGCGCCTATCCATCCCCTTATCAACCACGAAATCCAACTTTTCCCTATCCAGCTCCTCCACCAACTCACATCCCGGCGTACCCTGCACGCAATGATCCGGCCATAAGCGCGTTGTCTGCGACTCCTCTGCGTTTTCCGGGTTGGGGATCGTGTGTTCGGAGGTGAAGGGCTGGGAGCCCGGGTGCTGACTTGCGAAGGAGATGTGATCGGGCGGGTGGAAGTCGCGGGTTGCGAACTTGAGGGCGAAGGGATAGGTGAGGAGCTCGTTGATGGTTGTGGCGATGTCGCGGCCGTTCTGGACGGCCAGGGCGCCGGAGGGCGGGCAGAAATCGTTTTGGCTGGGAGGCTGGGGGTCAACTGTGCTGTGGATGGGGAGGGCTTGGCGAGTGCGTCTTACAAGTCGATGATGGCCAGAGCAGCTTTGGACTCCGGTGCCATTGTGGCCCTCTGTTGGCAGTGCGACTTTGATGGACTTCTCGAGATGGATGGATGGATTCACGACTTCGTAGCATTCTTACCTCTGAGCACAACTGAAGCGGTTATACGCAACGAAAGCATAGACACCAAGAAGCTTGTGGCGCTAGCATGGCCAGCCATTTCCTGAGCAGTCCGGGTCAGGACACACTCGAAGGGCATGACTGTCCGACATTGAATTGTTCTCCTTCGTCAATGTTGGCGCCAAGCCGCATGACGCAACTTTCCTCGATGTACCCGTGGACCTCCCACCACAGCAGCAAAGCACATCACTCACCACGTGATGGTTCCTGCCTAAACCCGCTTCTCTCGCTCCTCTACCTGCCTTCCTCCTTCTGAATCTCGCCATTGCCTGACCCGGATTCCCGGCTGGAGAAGGCCTCGCCACTCAACTCCCTCCTCGACGAGAACTTCCCTTCCCTCTCCCCCCGGAGCGATCATGGTGCTCGGACACCGGAAGAACTCGCAAGCGTCCAACCGCTCGTCCATGGACGCGCGGGGCGACGGCGAGGCGGGCGAGGACGAGACGGTGGTCGATTCCGAGCAGGGCAACGTCCTCTCCCACATCATCTCCCAACTGCGCCCCGGCGCCGATCTGTCCCGCGTCACCCTCCCCACCTTCATTCTCGAGCCGCGATCGATGCTGGAGCGCATCACCAACTTCATGAGCCACCCGGAGGCCCTGCTCGAGCTGCCCACCATCGACGACCCCATCCAGCGCTTCGTCGCCGGCGTGCGCTTCTACCTCTCCGGCTGGCACATCAAGCCGCCCGGCGTCAAGAAGCCGCTGAACCCCATCCTCGGCGAGACCTTCACCGGATGGTGGGACTACCCGGACGGCACCCGCGGATACTACATCTCGGAGCAGACGTCGCACCACCCGCCCAAGAGCAGCTACTTCTTCATGGCGCCCGACCACCACATCCGGATCGACGGCACCTTGAAGCCACGCAGCAAATTCTTGGGCAACAGCGTCGGCAGCTTCATGGAGGGCATAGCAGTCATGAGATTCCTGAACCGACAGGAGCGGTAGTGAGTTCACCCTTCGCCCACCGTGAAGCCTGCCTGCATAGCGAAGCCGGCAACTGACACCGCCATTCACAGCTTCATCACCCAGCCAAATATGTACGCACGTGGCATTCTCTTCGGCAAGATGAAATACGAGCTTGGCGACCATGCCTTCGTCCGCAGCCCCGAGCTCGGTCTGGAAGCCGACATAGAGTTCAAGGTCAAAGGATGGGTGGGGGGCACCTACAACGCCATCGGCGGCTACATCAAAGACACAAAGACCGGCAAGAACCTCTTCGAGTTGAGCGGTCTCTGGCACGGCGAAATGTTCATCAAACACCTGTCCACGGGCAAGAAAGAGCTGCTCTTCGACGCGACACGGGCAAAACCGAGCATGGTGAAGGCACGATCACTGAACGAGCAGGGTCCAGAGGAGAGTCAGAGGCTTTGGGACGCAACGACAAGAGCAATCAAGAAGGCCGACCACAAAGGCGCCACCGACGAGAAGAGCAAGATCGAAGAGGAGCAGAGACGAAAGGCCGCAGAGCGCGGTGAGGATAATTGGCATCCGAAGCTATTCAAGCCGGCACCGCCAGGCGACGAAGAGAAGCTCGATTGGGTCATCAACGCAGATGTGGACAGCAACGCGCCGCCAGAGAAGCAGGCGCAGCAGATCTTGGCGATCATCCCCATATTACCAGCTGAACCGCAAAGCAATGGAGGCACCACAGGTGCGGAAGGAGGTGCAGGAGCGACCGCAGCACCGACCACGAGCGCGGCTCCCCGCGCACAAGACGAGAAGAACATACCGTCGAGATATCAGACGGGAGGGACGGGCGATCTGATCGATTTCGGTCAGCACGACAGCAGTACAGGCTCAGCTGTACCGTCTCAGCCAACGGCGACAACATCACGAGCAAGCAACGACCTTGCACAAGGGATGTCAAACATGAATATTCAGCAACAACCACAATCGACGGCAAGAGGTGAGCCGATAAGACGACTGGACAGCTTGGGCAATGAGGACGTGTTCATTGATGCGGAGACTTGATTACGCACGAGCGCGTTGGACAGGAGACCTGAGCATGGAATACCCGTGACGGTTGCAGAATGAGAGCGTGGGAGGCCGAGGGCCTGAGCGCATGCCATTCGAAGGTCTGAAGTCGAGCATACGGTATAGGGGTTTCTGAGCCTTCATGTCTGTGCATAAATGACGATAATACCTCTGACGATGGCGAGTGTTAGAATAGGGCAACCTGGGACGACTGCAGCATGGACGACGACGACGACGACGACGACAAAATAGATAGCTGCATTTCACGAAAATTAAAAAAGCGTGTGTGAGTGAGCTTCCTCCTGCCAATCTCATTTATTCTGTCAAATAAGCCCGTCTATCTATATACCCTCCTCCACCAACGCCCTAAACCCCGCCAACAAGTCCTCCCTCAAATCCTCCCAGTTTTCCACACCCACACTCACTCTCAACAACTCCCTCTCCACGGTACTATCGCTCATCCTCCTCCACTCAATCAAACTCTCTGCGCCACCCAGACTCGTCGCATGATGGAACAAATGCAGTCTACTCGGTAACCGTCTCGCCTGCTCAGAGTTCTTACACCAAACACTAAACACCGGGCCAAATCCATTGGGCATCTGCACCTCCAACCACTCCATCTCCTCCTTCTGCAAGCTCGCATGCGAGATCCTCGCCAAAACCGCCCGAACCACCTCCACCGCTCCCTCGGGTCCCTGCCCCGCGAGCGCGGCCGACAGAAACGCAACGAGATGATCCGCGTTCTGGCTCTGCCGCCGTATCCGCAATTCGTACGTGCGCAGCGATCTCACGCCCAGCCAGCCTTCCAGAGACCCCATCACCGAACCCAGGTGCACGCGCTCGGAAAACATGCCCCAGTAATCTTCCTCGTAGCCCTCTCGAGCCTTGGAGACGGCGAGCACGCCGCAGAGCATGTCGGAGTGGCCGCCGATGTACTTGGTCCCGCTATGCATAACGAAGTCTGCGCCCCATCTGAAAGGGTCGAGGAGAGGCGGTGGGGCGAATGTGGCGTCGACGGTGAGGATGGCGCCTCTTTTCTTCGCTTTCTCGGAAAAGGCTTGGATGTTGTAGGCGGTGCCGGTGGGGTTGACGGGCGTCTCGAGGTGGAGCACGGAGCCGGGGCCTAGGCCTGCGGAGTCCCAACTCGCTTCGTCGAAGAGGTCGACGATTTTGCACCTTGTCAGTTTTTGGTAGAGTTTCAGGACGCCGTGGCATCCGTGGTAGCCTGCGCCGACGGCTACGACTGGCGGGTTGAGGTATACCAGCAGGGCGTGGAAGGCTGCGAGGCCGCTGCTGTAGACTAGCACGGGCCCTCCGATTATCTTGCTGAGGAGGAGTTCGAGACGGCTGGTGTTGGGCGCAGTGAGGCGGGAGTAGATGTGGGAGTCAGATGCTGCTGCGCCATCGGGGGCGCGGAGGGAGGGGAAGTCGAGCTCTTCTTCCGGGATGAGGTCGGTGGGGTTGGAGGAGTAGCGGAAAGTGGTTGCGACGTGCAGAGCGGGGGCGACGTCCGTGTAGCTATTTATGGGGTCATCGCCGTGGATTCCGAGGGTTGCGAGGGAGTAGTTTTGTTTGGTGGATGGTACAACGAGGTTGGTGGTGTTTGGGTTGCCGTTGTGGTTGGCGTTAGGTGCGGCCATGAGGGTGGTGAGGTGAGTGAAGCAATGTCTTCAGGAGAATGGAGATTGCAGCAAGAGAAGGGTGGAAGGGCTTCTTCGGTCTACCTGTATTGAGTCTTACATCCGACTCATAGAACGCGTGAGCTTGGTACCATTGTAAGTCCAAAGAATTTCAAGCAAGCTCCATCCCACTTCGACCCTGTCACTCCACCATGAACTCAGTTCGTGCAATTCGTGCCCCGCTTCCTTCCCAGGGCTGGGTATTCTATCCCAGAACTCCAGGCAATGCTCTCGATCCATTTTGAACGCCAAATGCTATGCTGATGCCAGAGCGCTGAAATGCGACGATAGTCAAACTGATCCGCCCAAACTCGTAGGCGCCTCATATTCGTCGTCTTAGTGACAAGCCGCGACCAGTCGATGTGGCTGCTGGCAGAGCTTGCGCGAACTTGTCGCGCTCTGTACCGTTGTCAGTCATGGCAACAGATGCTATCCATGTGCAGAACTCACCTTCTTCGGTATCAAAACCGATAGTTATATCATCATGTTCCTCCGCATAATCCAAGCCCTCCAAATTTACAAACCGCCTCTTCACCTTGTCATCCACCGTAAGCTCGCCCTTCTCTTTGACAGGCAGACTGAACTTGGCCTCCTTCAACTTGACAGCCCACTTCTTGCTCTTGTTGTCGCCTTTGACACTTTCAAAGATGTCCATCGACTTCACCTCAAAGCAGATAGCGTCCGCGTGGACAAAATCCTCCATGAAAGCCAGAATCTTGGTCGTGCTGGACTGCATGACAATCTGAAGCCGAACGTTTGAAGCCTGCCATTTATGGTGGATGCTAACGACCATCATGCGGCGAGATATGGCGAAAGTGCTGGCGATGCCGTCGTATTTGACCGTGTAGCCTGTGATCGCAGCTTGGAATGCATGCAAATCGTCGTTAGTAGCAAAAGTGTATGTGCGGATGGTCTCTTGTTCTTGTGCTAACCGCAAAAGTCCTGCCATGCTATCGGCGGTCTGTTGTGGACATTGACGGGTGTCGATTGAGATATTCAAATCCTCCTGAGGTTGTCGAAGCATCTGCACAGATGGCCGGACCTTGTCTGAACACGGTAGACGAATCAGCAGCTCGCCTTTGCCCAGATTCAAGCGATCTGTTATGCAGCCACCGGCATGCCTGGAAATGATGCGTAAGCTTTCTGATTCGACCGTCTGTGGATTGTCCAAAACGTCTGAGCTATGATTCGTGATTCCAAGCCTCTGCCACTGCAATGCATGTAGTGCAGGATGGCTTGTTGGCGTGAAGCCTTCAGTCTGCGTCGCTGGCTCGATATTGATGCCCGCACACTTCACCTTCCCAACGATTGTCTCGTCAGGCCCAACAGTCAGGCCATTCAATACCTCGTAAAGCGCGTTACGGCTTGCTGCGTTCGGAAAGACCAGTAGAATCCTACACTGCCTTCGATTTTCCTTGACTCTTAGGACCATCGCAGTGGTGCCGTTGGCAGAAGCATCCGTTATGAACTCAAACAGGAGCGGCGAACGCCTACAGACCTCGTGACTGGCGTAGCTGAGAGATTTGTGTCCTGGACCGGTAACAAGCAATAGTCTGAAACCACGATGAAACTTCCGCGTGCCGCTGCCGTCGCTGTGTTTTACGTGGCGCTCATACACGAGTGCACTGCAGCCTCGGACTTTATCTTGTGGAAAACTGGACGTGCCGGAAGAGTCAGCGTACTGCAGCTCGATCAGACGCGCCTCATGCACCAGCTTCTCGTCCCGTTCCGGTCTCAGACTGTTCTCAACTTTGTGGGAGTACTCCGCCAGGTTCCACATTGAGCGGAAGTCACGCTCTGACATTCGCACTGCCAGATCTAGCCCGCGCGGTAGATGGACGATGAACATCGATGAGTTGGCTTTCCAAGCAATGTTGCGCCAAGTGATGCCTTTATGAGTGTCTTGCTTTGGAGCCACCATGATATTGATAAGTTCGTTCTGGCTAGAGACGAGCAGAGATGTCTGGTAATCGCGCCGGGTGCGTACCATTGTTACGACGCATCGCAAAATCATGCGATCCGTATCGGCATCTTCTGTGTTGACACGAGCTTCGGCTGCACAGCGAGTGTAACAGAAAGTGTCTTTCGTATCTCCTAGTGGTAACACATGCAGCACGTTCGGCGCCGAGTTTACTGACTCTGCAATCAACGTTGTAGGCGTGCTGCCGCCGAGAACAGCGGCAGCATTGGCAGTAAAGCGCGGATAATCAATCCAAATATTCGTGTCCTGGCCCTGAATGAGTGATTGGCTTGGCGGCATCAGTTGACTCTTCTGCACCGATGCCAAAAGTGACTTCAGATAGCTCATCAGAAGCGTGACAGAATGTCTCATGGCTTCTGTCCTCACACTAGCCTGCGCGTCACGGGGACTGCCACTCTCAGTCATGTCATATACCTCGAGCGGGTCGGTGAGGATCCAATGCGCCTTTGCCAAATCCACGTGGGGCTGCATCAGCATTTCTCTCGGGCGCGCAGTGGCCTGTGACCTTTGCGCGAGTAGGCTCTCGAGACCAGCTTTGCCTAAGAGATACCACCATACAGCGGTCCTGAGCCACGCCTCTGGGGTGCACTGATCTGCTGACCGCTCCTTCTCCGCGGTCAATCTGAACACGCCTTTCATGTACGCAACGCGAGCCGCGAAGTCAGCCAGAGCCAGCTCCGCGCCTGGGTCGCCACGCAACGGAGGCACAGGTGATGATGTAGCTCTATGGTGCGACCCCGCTGATCCTGGCCGAGCAGTCTCTTCGTTGCGCAGGTTCACCATTGGCGAGTTTGCCATTCGAACCTGAAGAGATGCCGCCGGCGAGGAGCAATCTGCTGGACGTGGGCTGGAATTGCGCATGTCTGGTGAGTGTCCATACGTGATAGGAACCACAGGTTCAAGCAGGGAAGAACTGCGGCCAGTGTGATTGGGGCTCCCGCTGGAGGTCGGGTAGGAAGGCGAGGGTGATCTCTGATGTGTGGTACTGGCTCGTTGCATTTTTCCCAGCTGTTCGGCGTCCCGTGGACTTTGGCGCCTGTGGCTGGCCACCGGCGAGCGTGATGCAGTCGACTGAGAGAAACGGCTGAGGCTGCCACTTGAAAGATCAGGGTGCGAATACATTATCGTTGAACTGTCAGGCCTGGCATCCGAGTGAGACGCGATCACCTCGTCACGCAAAGGAGAGCGGGACGGCATCAGTGGTCCGACGTCTGCCATATTCATCGTCGATTCAGGCGCGACGTCTACAGCGGCGCCAGGTCTGCTCAGAGGCTGCATCGGGCGCGCGTCAGATGGCTCTTGCTCCGCGGACGTTAGCTTTGTGCCTTCGGTGGGGCGCGAACTGCTGTGTGTCTTCTGCATCCCGGTGGCGTCTTTGATTGCTTGCGCTTCGATTACAGGATCGTCCTGAGACGGGCGAGCAGGAGCTACAGGCACATACCCGTTCGTCCTATTCGGCCGCCCGCCTCTCATATAAGTTGGTTGATAGTCGTGTTTGCGTTGTTGACGAAGCGATTCGAATGGCATTTGGTGAGGCCCTCGTCGTGGTTGCACCCGCATTTGCGCTTCAGGTGGAGGCGGTTCTGGAGCCAGCATTGAAAAGGGATCTGACTGCGAAGCAGCCGGCACCTCATTAGATCGCCGCTTGATATAGTTTGGATCTGCAAATGGCGATGGCCCAATCTGGCTGACCGAAGATCTCTCAGATTCCGGGTACAAGCTAGATCCGTCTGAAGCTCGCTTCACATCTGGCACTGCTTCTGCAGCCTCCTTATCCGTATATTTGGGATCCGCAAACGGTGATGGTCCCAATGGTGATATGGCAGATGCCGGGGACGAGCTGTCTGGCGGCGAGAGGGCATCTGCAAGAGCGTCTGCCGGCGCTTGTGACAAAGCATCATAGAAATCAGCTGACGGCTCGAAGCCTTCATTCAGGTCGTTGATTGGGCTCTCGCTATTCATGTAGATCGCGCTAGCTCTTCGGAAGGCCATACCTTCGGTATTCGTCATGTCTCGTTGCCTACTGGTCGCTGGAGACGCTGTGCCAACAGGCGACTGCGAGAGCATGCCATACTTGCCGCGCTTTTGACGCGGTGGAGCGTCATCTGCTCCCGTATCATCCATTACCAGGTCCACGTCATCAAGATTCGTCTCAACTGTTTGCCTGGACGCTGACAAGTCGTGTTTGAGACCGTCGTCGAAATGCGCGTGCTGTTGCTCGGACTCTTCGCGGAACCCATTCGGTGTCCGGCTGACGCTAGGTCTATGTGGTTCTATCGGCTGCAAAGGTGGCGATTGGTGCTGTCTCTGCAGAGGCGGAGAGAACTCGTTGTTCGTTTGCGCTCTGCGCAGAGGCGGAGGTTGGCAGTCATCGTCCGGTATGCTGGGCGGTCGCGGATCCCGCATTGTAGGCTGTCGTTGCTGTTGATGACTGGGGAGACCTGGGGTCATCGGGAATGCGCCGCTGTAGCCTTTCCATCGGTCGTCAGGTCCAGCAGGTAATCCCGGGTCTTTCGCATACTGCCCAGGTCTTGACATTGATGGTTGATTCTGCACAACGTTCAGGGCCTTTGCATCCGACACCGACCTCGCCATCTTGCTCTTCATCCTCGACACCTCGCTGGGCGGACCCGAAGCCTCATCTCCACCCTCCCCTATCACCTCCGGTGCAGTCTTGGCGAACCCGACCACCAGCCCCTCTCTTCTCCTGGGCTTCGTCCAGCCATTAACAGGTAGACCTGCACCCCGTTCTGCATGTGCCCTCTTGACTTCGTGTGCCTCAGGCCATCTCTGTGCGACCGCGATGTTGATCTTTGGTCGCGTGCTCGCGGCACGATCGGTCGAAGGTTTCAGAAAGTCCGTAACATCATCGCTCAACTTAAACGAATCCACCCTGCCTGCTGCCGGAGCATCATTCTCTTTGAAGACTTTGCCCCACTTGCTCTTGCTCAAGAACTTCGACCTGCCAGACTGCTTCCCACCGTCTGCTCCCTCAGCCATAGTCACGTGATCCCACGCGGATGAAGTTACTCCAATGTATTCGACTATGTACGCAAGGACTCGACCGCTCGCATGCCCAGCACCGCAGCAGGCGCGTCGAATGGCCCAAACTCCTACGGGCAGCTCGCATGAGTCGGCCCTCGAAGGAGTGCTCTCCGAACCAGAGTGACTACGTGGATGGAAGCGAGGAGTCCAGCGCTCAATCACTCTGAAACCAAAAGCTCTCGAGCTGCCCGAAGCCCAGCAACCGCATACTACCTCCTACCGTAGCGGATCCCAGGCCCGATTTGCAGCCTGGCTGCCTGAGCCCGACAGAACACCTTTCGTAATTCGTATTGGCAAAACAGTGAAACACGAGGCGCCAAATGGCTGTGTCACTCCTGACGGCTGGGGCGTTAGTGCTGAGCCGCCGGCGGATACGAGGCGGCGGTGGTATCTCAGGGTCCAGCGATCCAGATATGGAAGTGGGGGCGCTGTATTGTAGTGGGGTTTACTTCAATCAAAGCGCACGCGTCTCACGTTGCGAGTCTACACTGCCGCGTTTTCCCGTGAAGACGTATGCAATTCGACGGAAACGCCAAGAAAAGCATGATTGTCGATGGCAAAATGACCGAGTGGCTTGGTGCCTTGTTCTACATCGGAATTGACAGCCTTGACTGCAGCACGCACCGGAACACAAGCTGCGACCTGGTTACGAAGGGCTTGCACCAGGACCCTGTGCAGACATACAACACGCATAGCCGCTGATCGACAGAGATTGAAGCGAGGGGCGGTTTTATCGCGCAGTGGACCTGCAAAACTTCTCGACGATCGCTCATGAGTTGAGGCGCTGGTTGGCAGTGCCCGGCCGACCTCTTGGCTTTAGCTATTGTGTAGGAGTACAAGCCCTAGATCAAGCAGTGAGCCGTGTCAATCAGTCAATCGACTGCGCAACATGTCACTGGCAATCACTTCGTTGATGATGCACCGTGAAGAGTGCCCACGGCGGGCGGCGTAGGTAGCCTTTGTCGATGGATCCAGGAGGATGTTCCGGCTTCCGTCAGACGGTGAAGACAGGACTGTTTGGTACAACATCATCTTTCAATTACAGCCACTTTTGAGCTAGCTACAGCGGGACTATAGCCAACGATCCGCAGTTACTGAAAAGTTCCGCCGATCGTCAATGCATATTATCCATGGGTCTGCAGGACTGTATGATCAAGCAACCGCACCGCTGCCGAGTATCAATCTGATCCAGTATGTCCATGTGGAGCCATTTAGGCGGCACCGCTCGAGACGATTGTTGGCGGCGAGGCCTTCTTGACCGCACCACTGGAGCTACCGCAAGCCTCAACAGACTTAATGACGCTCATCGACTCGATGTCACCGTCTGGCACAGCGCCGAAGACGACGTGACGACCATCGAGCCAGGAAGTAACGACGGTGGTGATGAAGAACTGTGAGCCGTTGGTGTTTGGGCCAGCGTTGGCCATCGAGAGCATGAAAGGCTTGCTGTGGGTGAGCTTGAAGTTCTCGTCGGCAAACTTCTCGCCGTAGATCGATCTGCCGCCAGTACCCTGTCAAAGACGTCGTCAGCATGTCCATGTTGTCGGCATCAGCAATCATCGGTGGATGGACTCACGTTGCCGCGAGTGAAGTCACCACCCTGAAGCATGAAGTCTGGAATCACGCGGTGGAACTTCGAGCCTTGATAGCCAAAGCCCTTCTCGCCGGTGCAGAGAGCACGGAAGTTCTCAGCGGTCTTTGGGACGACATCGTCGAAGAGCTCGAAATTGATGCGGCCGCTGCGGGCTGTTGTGATTGGTTAGCCATCGAAGCTCTTTCCTTTTGATACACAGCAATGACTGCTTACCCTTATCGGCGCTATCCTTCTCAACGATCTTGCCGCTGGCGTCGGTCTTGTAGTAAGGACCGGTCCACTCGATGTCGAAGTAGGTCTTGATGGTCATGTTGGCGGCTGAAGCTGTGAAGGAGCGGTTGAAGTTTGTTGATGCTCTGGTTGCTGATCGAAGTGTGGAGGTATTGGTGATGAACTTGGAGAAGGGGATTGTGGTAGTAGTCGAAGAGAACATGTTAGAAGAAGAGACTGTATGGCGGGGTCAGTAGTTGCCCCACTAACAGCTATCCTCTGCAAGGGTCAAGCAAAAACGTCACTGGTTGTTGCCGAGCTGCCAGTGAATGGCGGCGTTTGCTACGTACTGAAAGCTCATCACAGCCTCATTGATGGCCAATACATCCCAGCATGACATTGCACGTGCTTGTCGGGTCGATGGAATGATTGCACTTACAGTATTGATACAGCTGAATACGATAAACTGCAAGACTGAGTGATAATTTCTGTTAGCATGTGAAATTTCTCCTGAGCCTCTCTTGAGCCGGCGCAGAAAACAGTGTTTGCACGTACATGGTGATGAAGTACAATAGTGCTGCAATTCTCCTGTTGCTACTATCGCGCCCTCAACGATGCTGTGATGCTCCTGTTGATGAAACGTTGATGGTGGGGACGGGAGTTCTCTACTGTCCTCATCTCTCAACTTTGCTACATGTACGGAGATCGATGCGGAGCCGGGATGTGCCGAGCCCAATTCTCAAAAGGGTCGCGCATTGACACTCTCCTCCAAATAGAAAATAGAAGAGCACCCACATGCAACCGAAGTGGCTTCTTCTCAATAGAAATCCCACCCAAAGTCCAGGCTCGGGTAAGCTGAGTTGCTCGATCTTCTCTGCTCCATACACATCACGCACCGCTGGCCGCAATGGATTGGAACGATCTACGCAACCAGGTCAGCAACCTGTCGCTTTACGACCTGAAAGCGGGCGTCAGGAAGGTGCAAAATGGTTCGTGCCAGCAGAGGCCTGATACGGGTGTTGCGACTGACTGGACACAGCTGTCATGAATTATACCGAGATGGAAAGCAAGGTGCGAGAGGCGACCAACAATGAGCCGTGGGGGGCTTCATCCTCGCTCATGCAAGAGATCGCAAACGCCACATTCAATTAGTACGGTCTGCTGTGGAGAATCAGCTTGGTGTATACTGACAATGTTTCCAGTCAGCTTCTGAACGAGATCATGCCCATGATATACAAGCGCTTCACCGAGAAGTCGGCTGAAGAATGGCGGCAGATATACAAAGCCCTGCAGTTAATGGAGTTTCTGGTCAAGAACGGCTCCGAGCGAGTCATCGACGATGCGAGATCACACCTTAGCCTGCTCAAGATGCTCAAGCAATTCCACTACATCGACCAAAACGGAAAAGACCAGGGCATCAATGTCCGAAACAGGAGCAAGGAGCTCACAGATCTGCTGAGCGATGTGGATAGGATACGAGCTGAAAGAAAGAAGGCGAGGGCGACGCGCAACAAATACCAGGGCGTCGAGGGTGGTGCAGGCCTTGGGAGCGGAAGCAGCAGCAGATACGGGGGCTTTGGCAGCGAGAGCGGTGGCTATGGAGGGACGTTTGGTGGCTCAACGCGCGGAGTGTACGGTGATGGTGGTGGCTTTGGGGGTGAGAGCCATGATGTATATGATGAGGGTGGCAGGCAAGGTGGACAAGAACGGTTTGATGAGTACGACGAGTACGATGATGGTGGCGCTACAGCCTCTTCTGCCGCACGAAGGCGACAAGAAGGCTCTTCGTCTAGCCAGAAACGGACAACAGCGAAGAAAGCAGAGCCTCCGAAGCCTAAAGAGCCGGAAGTGGATCTGTTCGACTTTGGGGATGAGCCCGCCGCGCCATCGACTGCCACATCTGCTATGCTCAGTCCGCCTGCATCGAGTACTATTGCTCCGCCCGAACCAGCAGCTCCTGCGGACGATGATGACTTTGATGATTTTCAGTCTGCCGCGCCCTCGGCAGCCGCCGCACCAGCGGCGGCGAGCATACCAAAACCGAACTATAGCTCATTCTCGACCACAAACGCTTCTACGCAATTCGCACAACCCACACCACAGCCAGGTACGCAGAAATCGAATTTCAGCAACCTCTTCTCCACGACTTCGCCACCACCTGGCAGCACTGGCACGCCCTCAGCGTTCTCTCCGCCGATCCAACCAAAGACAACTGGCTATCAGCCGTCCGGACCCAATTACTTTACATCCGTCTCTGCTGCACAGCACCAGTCGGCAAGTACGCCAAGCTCGGGCTTCGCATCACCTCCGCCCGGTATTGGAAGTGCGCCAGCGGCCAAGAAGTCTGCTGCTGGTGGTGACGCCTTTGCCAGTCTGTTAGCAGGGACGAAAAAGGCCTCGACGCCGAAGACTGGTGGCATGACGATTGCGGATATGGCCAAGCAGAAAAGTCAAGCCGGATTATATGGCGCAAATGCTCCAGCGAGCTCGTCAACTTTCTCGCCCCCTCCGGCAAGCAGCAATGGCACGAAGCCGAGTACAGGCAGCAGTGGATTGGATGATCTGTTGGGCTAAAAGCTCATGTGTGTTCTCCAGGAGAGCTAGTCTGGTCATGCATAGCGAATATAGGACAAAAACGGAAGCAACTCTGGGACATTATTATTCAGAGCAGGAACAGACAGAGTCCATGCACGAGACTGACTTTCATGCACTCATCTGAACACTGACTGAGATGGTTGGCAGATTGCACCACCCATTGCTATGATAGATCGTGATTCAATCACAGCTCCCACACCTGTTTGCGCAGAGGATCGACCAGGATATAAGTAGGACCTTTTCGTTGTTGATCAATATGTCCGAATATTGCATCTCCCCTGTCCTGCATAGCAGGTTTGTTTGCAATTGCGGTCCGAGCGTTCATTCATGACTCATTCTACTTGCGAGCTTTATGACTGTAATTATTTTGGGCAATCGAATGCGACTAAGGGGACGGCACTCGCGAAAGATACAACATCATGGCAGGCGGTCAGCGTGGACCAGTTCCAGTACCGCTGGCGCCCAATGGCGCTCCCAACCGCGATCTCACTCTCGAGATCCTCGAAGCCGTCGAGTTGCAAGAAATTCGAACATCGGAAGCCTTTCCAAAAGACACTCAGGCAGAGTTAAAGGCTGCGCTCGACAGACTGGCCAGTCGGTCTATGGTAGAATATGATACGCTGGACAAGGAAGAGGTTGTTCTAACGCCAGAGGGCCAACAAATTGTGGACGAGGGCAGTCATGAGTACAAAGTCTGGGATGCTGTAAAGAAGGCGGGAAAATTGAGCTTGAAGGATCCAGCGCTGGCGACGCCGTCGGCGAAAGTTGGACAAGGCAATGCTTTCAAGCTGAAGTGGGTGAAGAAGGAGGGCGACTCGCTCGTGCCGACTGCAAACAGCGTCTCCGACAGCACACGAGAAATACTGCAGCACGTTCAGGAGCACCGCACCTTCAAGGACCCAAAGCAGACGAAAGACTACCAGAAGAGGAAGCTTGTCACGACACAGAAGATCATCACATACAATGCCCGAAGAGGACCGAGGTGGGCGAAGGAGATCCCAGTTGAGATTACAGACATCACGGCAGAAATGCTTGCGGACGGTAGCTGGCAGTCGGCAAACTTCAAACCATATAACTTCAAGGCCAAGGGGGAGCCGCAACTTGCAGGCTCGTTACATCCGCTGAATAAAGTCCGACAAGAATTCAGACGGATCTTCTTTGACAATGGCTTCACTGAGATGCCTACTTCTCGGTGGGTCCCATGACATAGGCTTCCCATGTACTACATTAGCTGACTCGCGACAGCTTCGTCGACTCTGGTTTTTGGAATTTTGATACTCTCTTCGTACCTCAGCAACATCCGGCCCGCGATCTCCAAGACACTTTCTACGTCTCTGACCCTCCTGTAGCTGGACCTCCCGGCCCTGATCCAGCCTTCGATGATGCACTTGCGGCAATGGAGAAGGCGGCTGGTGTGGATTCGAGCGAAATTGAGGGCAAGCTCGACTATCAGAAGTACTACGACAATGTCAGGGCAGTGCACCAAGATGGCGCTTTCGGCTCTATAGGCTATCGATACCCATACACCGATTCAGAAACCACTCGTCTCGTCCTGCGCACACACACTACGGCCGTCTCAGCATACTGTCTTCATCGCCTTGCAGCGGATCCGCGACCTGCCCGATATTTCTCGATTGATCGCGTTTTCCGAAATGAGACGGTCGACGCCACGCATCTTGCAGAGTTTCACCAAATTGAGGGCGTGATTGCAGACTACGGCCTCACTCTCGGTGGTCTGCAGGAATTCCTGCAAGGCTTCTTCTACGCCAGTGGCATTCAATCACGATTGCGCTTCAAGCCGGCATACAATCCTTACACCGAGCCCTCTATGGAAGTCTTCTGCTATCACAGCGGGCTGGGCAAGTGGATAGAGATCGGCAACAGCGGCATGTTCAGACCTGAGATGTTGCTCGCGATGGGTTTGCCCGAGGACTTACGGGTGTATGGATTTGGTTTGAGTTTGGAGAGGCCGACGATGATCAAGTACAAGATCAATAATATCCGTGAGCTGCTGGGTCACAAGGTGGATCTCAGCTTCGTCGAGAGTAATCCGGCGGTCAGGTTGGACAAGGAGTAGATCTGGGAGGCAGGCAGAGCGCTTTGGTATTTTCACGATTGCAATGCACTGACGAGCATCAGTGACGGACAACGCGACTGGCGAACGGTCAATCAAGCAGGCGATAGATGCCGCAAATACAGCGCCCTGTCCAAAGGCCTGGAAGTTGCGCTGGCCCTTGCTGACGCGCGGCCTGCAAGGCCATGATCCAACCGATAACTTCAAGTCACATCCATGTCCGACTTTGCAAATCTCACCAGAATTCCCGTACTGCCGTGGAGCTTTGCAGAGGAAATAGAGTAAGAGTCGTATGGTCGCAAAGCAATGGCGACACGATGCAACCCAGCGCTTAGCGCACGCCGGTGCGACTCATCTCAGCCAATCAGGTGCGTCGAGCGATTTGACCTCCGACAAATCCACACGCTTTGTCTTGACCTTAACATGAACACCAAAACGGTTGGATGTGCGGCTTCTCAAGCGCTCGTACTGCCGGGCTCTTTTCTATTCGAGACACAACGTGGGCAGTTGGCAGTATCATCGCGTGGCCTGCGCGACATCTGCCGGCGTATGGACACGCTGGTGGCACTCCGTCCGAGCAAGACTAGCCCATAAGGCTGCTGGTTCGGTATGCCGGGGACCATGCGATGCGCCACGAGAACTCGCGCACTTGGCGTCTCCGATGTTCACGGTAGGTGGACTGCAAGAGAATGGCTGACTATAGCAGACCTCCACCCCATGCCCACCGCACTTAAGCCAAGCAACGCCACCCTCACCTTCACCTCACGAAACCGCCGTCACGTCCGCAGAGCGGGCTTGAGCTCCACTTTCTTTGTGCTTCGAAAAGTCCACTCTATTCACGCTCGCCTTGGCAGCACTCATTGTTCTGTCTTTCGCTATTGTTGCATTTTCATTGTTCGCTTTCGCGCCGGCCGCAGAACAATTATCATTGTTCATCTGTTTTCCTCCAGGGCTGGCCCTGTGATAATCACATTCTTCGCCTTCTACGTTCTGGATACTTCCCACCTCGTGCATACCTACGATTACGAAGCGCATCTCAGTCACAGATACTAGAGACGATTCAGTGTTACCTGACGCACACTCCGTAATCACTTTTGATCCGGACCCAGCATAAGAAGCTGGACTTCTCAAGACTTTCTTCTTTCAAGTACAACTGCACACATATCACCACTATGATGATATCTGCACCCGTAAGACCACGAAGCTCCACGGTGAGCAACATCAAGAACACGGCTGTGGTCGCCCTGGCGGCGGCTGCAGCTCTACCAAAAACCGCTGCGCACTCCTGGATAGAGGAGTATCAAGTAGTCGGCACCAATGGATCTTATATCGGCGATCGCGGCTACTCACGAGGCTACATGGCCCGGACAGACGAAGGCTACAACGGTTTCTCCATGGACTGGCTAGTTCCCTCTGTAAACACCCGCATCAACTCCACCGACCTGCTCTGCCACCCGTCGCAGCGCATCTCCAACTACACCAACACCGCGTATCCCAAACTCAAGGTCCAACCCGGCGGGTACGTTGCCATGAAGTACCTCGAGAACGGTCACGTCACGCTGCCCTGGAACCAACTGGGCAAGCCCGCCGGGGCTGGGACAGTCTTCGTTTACGGCACCACACAACCCTCCGACACCGAAAAGATCGCCGACGTGCTTCAATGGAACATCAATGGCACGGGCGGCGACGGGCGTGGCTTCCTCATGACGGCTCAAAACTTTGATGACGGCCGCTGCCACCAGATCAATTGCGGCAACATCTCTATTGCGCGCCAAATCGCATTCCCAGACCACCAAATCAACCAGAACACATCGACTCTGGAGCAATGGTGCGAAACGGACCTCAAGATCCCTTCCTCCCAGCCCGCAGGCACCCTCACGACTTACTGGGTCTGGCAATGGCCGACGGAAGCGAACGCCGACTGCACGTACCCGGAGGGGAAGGACGAGTACTACACCACCTGTGCGGACTTCGACATCGTCGACAAGACTGAGGCGGAACTCGCGGCGCTTCCGGCCACGCACACCCTGGCGCAGGAGAACCCGCAGAGCACCGCCCCCCGCGACTACACGAATCGAGTGGCGCTCACTGCGTCCCCGCCGGTCATCATGATCCAGAACGGGACGCAGACGGTCGGCCCCGTGAGCAGCGCGAGCTCGGCGTTCCTGGCGGCCTGCTCGGCGAGCGGGAATGCGAAGGTCGCCGCCGTGAGCGCGCCCGCCAGCTGCGATGCCGTTTCCGTCTTCACAGGCGACCTCTACTCGAGCGCCGTCAAGGCACTCCAGGCAGACGCCACGACGGGCCTCGCGAACGCCGTGCGCGTCCAGGCGAACGTCGCGGCGCCGACGGGCGGCATCATCGCCGCTGTCGCTGGTCCCATTCCCTCCGCAGCATCGGCAGCAGTCCCAGAGCCATTGAGCACATCGATCTCTGTCCCCGCATCTACCGCCGCAGTAGTAGCAGCAGCAGCAGCAAGCTCTCCGTCTCCTTCTCCTTCTTCTTCCTCCTCCTCCTCCTCCTCCGCCTCCGCCACCACCGCCACGAACAGCAGTTTAGCCAACCTCCCAAGTTTCAAAACCCTGCTGACGATCTCCGACGCCTCGGCATCCGCATCCGCATCAGCGCCCGTCCTCGACGCCGCGCTCTCGGTCAGCGCGGCCGCGACGACAATCGAGAGCGCTTTCGTGACCGTCACGGTCACGACGACGGTCGAGCGGAGCGCGGCGTCGGACGCTGCGGCGACGGCGACGGGTGCGGCGGGCAAGGGCAGACGGCACGCGAGGGCTTTTTTCGGGGTGTGAGGAGATTTGGGGCATGGGGGTTTTCTTTTTGGGTGCTGGTGCCTAGTGTTTAGATGGTGGGGGTTTTAGGGATTTTTGAGATAGTACAGCGAGGCGCAGGGGTGTGGGGGTTTTGATATTGTTGGTGGTTCGAACATGTTGATACCCCGATTACATACATATATACATACATACATGTGCAGGCAATGGATGGAATGTAGATGTGGGAAAAGATCTGGATGCAGTATCTTTTCGTTTTGGAGTTTCTCTTCCCATATCGTCGTTGCGTCTGTATTGATTCTGTGGCACGCATCAATATCTGCCATATTGTTACATTTTCGTTGGTCCCATGGCTGCTTGTGCAGACATGCCGACACTCGCACATCACTGACCGTATATGCACATGCCCAAACCCTTCGCAATGCTGGAGCTGCAGCCCGTCACGCCTCGTGTCCGCGCTCATAGGTCCTCATCTTCATCCACCTGCATCTCCCCCGCATGCCCGTTCGCGGCCCCATTCGCGCCATTCGCCTTCCCCTCATACGCACTCGGCAGACTCGCCTCCTTGTCGATCATCTGCCGGCTCACGCTCACGATGTTGTCCTCGATGAGCTCCTGCCCCACGGTCTCAATGTGCTTCTTGGGGTCCACCTTACCGACATAGCGCGTCCGCAGCTGCTCTTTGGTGAGCTCGCCTTCTTCCCGGACGCGCTTCTCGTAGCCCTCTGCGAGCGAGACGAGCTTCTTGAGGTTTTCCTGATTTCTGAGGCCTTCTGATGCGAAGTCGGGCATGGTCAAGGCCTCGGTCCACACGGTCTTGTGCAGGTTCATGAGCATGCCCTCCTCTAACGCCGTCTTCCTGTACCCGATGCCGATCGAGTAGTAGTGTCTGTTCAGGCCGTGGATGAGGGCTTGTATGCTCGGCTTGTTGAGGTGACCCAGGTTGGATGTCGTTTGTCTTGGCTCCTGGCCAAGCATGAGGGTCTGGGGATTGATGAGGCGGAAGGCATCGATGACGACCTTGCCCTTGACGGATTGGATGGGGTCGATGACGACGGCGACGGCGCGCGGTGTCAGCTGCTCGAAGGATTGCTGGGTGTTGATGTCGACGGAGGAGAGCCAGCAGCCGAAGCCGGGATGGGAGTGGTACCAGCCCACGACTGTCTCCGGTCTGCTTTCGAGGTCAGTCTGTGGCGGCACGGATCGAGCCTCGTCTGCTTTATCTCACCTCCCGGTCTGGCGCAGCATGTCCATCATCTTGGTCTGAAACACGGGGTCGACGGCCTCGACGGAGACACCGGTGCCCGACTGCGGCATGGCGAAGACATCCACGACGCGCACCGTGTAGTCGTCCACAAACTCGCCCAGCATCAGACCCATGACTTCCATGGGCACACCCGCTCGGCCGTGTCGCAGCATCTTGAGAAGGGCGAGGGAGGAAATATAGACGGTCTCGGCGTTGTCGACCAAGTTGGTGTCCTGTAGAAGTCGTCTGTCAGCTTGCATTCACGATCATCCTGGAATTCTCTATCTCTCTCTCTCTCTCTTTCTCTCTCTTCCTCTCTTTCTCTCTCTCTCTCTCTCTTTCTCTCTTTCTCTCTTTCTCTCTGTCTCTCTCTGTATCTCTCTCTCTCTCTCTCTCTCTTCCACCCCCTCCCCCACCCATCCCCGCCCCATTTCTCTCCCTCTACTCTCATACAGTGTGCTGTCGGTTCAAGACGCCGGCGGGAGTCAAGGGAGTCGTCCTGATGGGCTTGATCTCTCGAGCTCGAGTGTCCGGCCATCCCAGTCGGGAAGTGTCGAATGCGGACCAAGCTGGAGCACTTCGTCGCCGTTTCGCCATAGCCATACCATGTATCGGTGTGCTGACTCATTTGCCGGCGCTGATGTCCTGACATTCCCGATTCACTCTGGTCCCATACGGCAAGCACATCTATTCCCCCGCAAACACGACAGTCTTACCTGGGCAGGCGCGCCTCCTCCGCCGCCGCCGCCCATTCCTTGAGCGGCAGCGAGCATTCTCGATAATCGATCCATCTGGGTTGTATGTGTCGCCGCTTCCTCTGCTACTTTTTGATGCTAACTGACGGTGTGGTGGTCGGAGATGTGTCTGGGTTGGAGGCAAGTTTACCGCGGACTATTGAAGGGTAATTGAATGATTGATTGTATGGTAAATTGATTGACTGTATGGTAGATTGATTGATTGATTGATTGACTGGTCGGTGATGGCGCATCGCGAGAACCTACATATGTACATTGCGGCTTGAGCCTCGCTACACCTGCCTGATCTGGGAGCTCTCCGATATCTTATCGCATCTTCTGTCTCTTGACTCTCTTCCCTCTACCATTCCGCCCAGCTCTCCTACACTGCTCGTGTCCTGCCGAGGATCATATCCAGTCCGCAATCCTCAACCTGCGCGACCATGACATACCCAACCCACCAGCCATAGATCAACAGTAACAACGACAGCAAGCACGACAGCAAGAACGAGCCCCCGCGACACCACCATCCATCCCCCCCTCCAAATCCCAGCCATGTCGACCACCCAGTACTACGCGCCTCTGGACAACGCGCCGCCGCCGTCGCAGCCCAAGAAGGTCGCCTACTTTTACGACAGCGATGTCGGCAACTACGCCTACAATGCCGGCCATCCCATGAAGCCCCACCGCATCCGCATGGCCCACTCTCTAATCATGAACTACGGCTTGTACAAGCATCTCGAGATATACCGCGCCAAGCCCGCCTCCCGATACGAGATGACCCAGTTCCATACCGACGAGTATGTCGACTTCCTGCAGAAAGTCACTCCGGACAACATGGATACCTACAGCAAGGAGCAGGGCAAGTACAATGTCGGAGACGACTGTCCCGTCTTTGACGGCTTGTTCGAGTTCTGCGGCATCAGCGCCGGCGGGAGCATGGAGGGTGCAGCAAGATTGAACCGACAAAAGTGTGATGTCGCCGTCAATTGGGCCGGTGGCCTGCACCACGCCAAGAAGAGCGAGGCGTCGGGTTTCTGTTACATTAATGGTAAGCACAGTGGAAAAACAAAACAACCCTTTCGCCATCCCGACTTCTTCTGACATGGCTCCCCGACAGACATCGTCCTCGGCATCCTCGAGCTCCTGCGCTTCCACCCTCGCGTCCTGTACATCGACATTGACGTCCACCACGGAGACGGGGTCGAAGAAGCGTTCTACACCACCGACCGCGTCATGACGGCCTCCTTTCACAAGTATGGCGAATATTTCCCCGGGACCGGCGAGCTGAGGGATATTGGTGTCGGCACCGGCAAATACCATGCGGTGAACTTCCCGCTCCGAGACGGCATCGACGATCGCAGTTACAAGAGCGTATTCGAACCGGTCATCGGCTGGATCATGGAGTACTATCAGCCCAGCGCCGTGGTCTTGCAGTGTGGTGGTGATTCTCTGTCCGGCGACAGACTGGGCTGCTTCAACCTGAGCATGCGCGGGCACGCAAATTGCGTGCAGTACGTCAAGAGCTTCAACAAGCCAACCTTGATTCTCGGAGGCGGTGGCTACACCATGCGGAACGTGGCACGAACGTGGGCATATGAGACCGGGAAGCTGGTGGGTGTCGAGATGGGCTCCGAGCTCCCATTCACCGACTACTACGAATACTACTCCCCAGACTTCGAGCTGGACGTGCGCCCGAGCAACATGGACAATGCAAACAGCCCGGAGTACTTGGAGCGCATCAAGCAGCAAGTGCACGACAACTTGCGAAGGACGCAGGCCGTGCCCTCAGTACAGATGCACCACACGCCGCGCAACCCGCTCGGAATGGACGAGAACCTGGACGAGGAGGAGGACCGTCTGGACGACGAAGATGCCGACCATCCCGCGAACAAGGACCGAAGAACCACACAGCGCTCGTGGGACAAAAAGACAGAGCACGACGGTGAACTGGACGATTCGGATGACGAGGACATGGCCGAAGTGAATGGCGTCCGACGCCAGCCCACAGACAAGCGAAGGAGGAACATTATGGATTATCAGAACCCGCATGCGCCCAGCGATAACAGCGGCGCCAGCACACCCGCCGACGACACCCGCAGTCTGAATGGCGACGTCTCCCTGGGTGCCGATGGCACGCACAACAGGGCTGGAGTCTGTGCAGCCAACACCGCCGTCGCGCAAGATCTGCTGGCCATGAAAGCTGGCGCCGGTGTGACTCCCGCTCTGCCTATCAGCGCACTCAAGGTAGGAGAGACAGCGAGCAATCGATCCCAGGTGGGCGCAGACGACGACATGGACGTTGATGCTGGGGAAGATGCTGCAGAGAAGCCAGCATCAGATGATGTCGAGATGGGAGAGAATGGCGAGGTGGCAAAGCAGAAGGAAGAGGGGTTGCTGGAGCGGTCGACACACGATGCGAGCGCGGAAGCTGCGACGGAGATTGCAGTGGACGCAGGACCGCCGTTGGCGTAACGGAGCGAGCAGGAAACGGGCAAGAGTTTGCACGACATTAGCGATGACGTTTGGGATCCCACCGGTGGTGGCTGGTTTTGGAAAAGCCATTAGAGACGACATGGATCTGAGGATCAGTCCCCCAGCACTCAAGTCGAGGCTTGTCGATGCGTACAAGGCGTCTGCTACACTACATACCTCTCGAGTCTCATGCAGACCTCGCGTTGACTCTGAAATCCTCACACAAAGCCAACCAACCCTTCCACCTCCCGATCGCCCCGCCACCGCAGTCGCAATCTTCCACGCATCTCCCGCCCGCACGCCCTCCATTGACAACAAGACCATCTCGCATCTCGCGATCCAAGAATCGAAAGGCTCAATTGCCAGAACTGCTCACCGCCGCACGCGTCAGTCAGCGTCCTGATTAACCCCCTTGATACAAAGCTCGCTCGGGTTTTTATTATGGACACATACCAAGGTCCTGGACCGCACTTGTTGCGTTTGCATGCTGCCGGGTCGGCAGAGAAGTCGTCGCACGATCTCCCGCAGAGCGTGCAGGCCGTCTCTGGAGTGGCGAAAGGCTTGGCCTGCACGCCGACAGCGAGGGCCGTGAGGAGGGTGGTGAGGAGGATGGAGAGGTGCATGCTTGGATGTGGGAGTTTGGAGGTTTGGGATGGTATGGGGTTTGTGGGAAACGGGGATGGAGGCGTGCGGGTCTTTTTGGAATGCCTGGAGCAGTCAGGGAGGGGAGAGGGGAGGGGATATTTTTGGTTCTTGTTTTTGTTTTCGGGCGCCGAAGAGTCGGGTGTCTTTGTGCGGCTTGGCTTGGCGGTCTCGCGGGGAGGGAGAGGGGAAGCGGAGTGAGACGAGTTTGTCTTTAACGAGTTGGAGGGGCTTTGCCCAAGGGCGGGAAGGTGGGGGAGGGAGGGGAGACTTTACCTACTGCTCGTGTCGTCTCGGAAACTTTTCTCTCTCCTTTTCTCATTCTCTCACCGCTGACCGCGTATGTACCCGATGAAAGCGGGTAGAGGAAATCACACGCAGTCGTTCAGCGCCGTGCGCCTGGGCCTCCTTCACGACATGTCTCTACTACGCACGGACAGATACCTCGACGGCGCCTCCTCACTGGTGTGCCTCTCGCAGGCGTAGAGCGCCGAGCCGCATGTCGCACTTTGACATTTGCAGCATCGGGGGCCTAAGCTGCGCGGCTGTTGCAGGAACGCCTGGGCGGTTGTGCCGTGAAGTCCATGTGGTTTTTGTGCGGGTGGGCTTACCCTGGGCGCTGCAGGGTGCTTGAGACGGGTGTGGGCAAGTTTCATGGTGGTGGGAATGTGGATGGGAGGTCATGTTTAATTTTTTCAATTTTTCGGTGGGGTTTTCTGTTGAGCGATGCTGGGTCTGAGGCCTGGTCAGGGTGGGAGTGGGCGCGGTGAATGAACGGTTTGTGTTAGGGTGAGATGTGGTTGTGCGAGTGAGGTTTCGCGGAAATATCGGGACAACTACGCCGTGGATGTGACGCGAGGGTCCTTTCCAAGACAGACAGTGAAATGATCTCGGCGTCCTTGTGTCTTGGGCATAGCATAGCCGTTGACACAGGCGCTTTCCACGCTGCCAGGTCGTTCTCGGCTTTCAAGCAGGCTTGCGCCCACAGGTCACAACAAGCTTCCAGACCCTGCCCGGGTCGGACTGCATATCCTTCTGCATATTGGCCACCATCTCTTCGATCTCCTGCTCACTCACCAAACCTGCCATCGTGCGCACGATCATATGGTAAAACATCCCGGGCATCTCACGAGTAATATAATCTCCAAAGTCCTTGTGCGCCTGATCTCTCTGCCAATCGCCGCCCCACACCCAATTATAGGTGCGCACTTGAATGTCCTGCTTGCTGTCAGCAAATGATCGTCATCGGGGGGATACGAGGTCTCAATCACCTGGAAGCCCGCTTCCTCCATCCAGCCCTTGGCCTTGGCCCCACACTGATAGTCGATGCCCTTGGCGTTCAACGCATCTTTCAGCTTGCCGTGGAACCAACCGCCGGTATCTGGGATCTTTTCTTCCTTGCCTGACTCAGTATATTCGGGCAGCCTGTAGAACGTGTAGTCCAGATCGTGGATCTCAGTCCATCCGCCAGGCTTCACGAGCTTGAAGCAGTTCTTGATGTAGAGCGGCCAGTCGGAGATGCCGGCGACCAGGAGACGAGAGAACGTCAGATCGAAGCCATTCTCATCCGGCAGCAAAGCGCTGTGGGCCGACCGCTCGGCAGCCGTCAGACTGCTCCACTCGGTGGGCTTCTGAGTCAGGATATTTCCCTGCTTGAACACCACGTTTCCCGGACGATTGTGGATGTGACGCACGGGGGAGATGTCGACGCCCACTGCTTGCGCTTCAGGGAACTCGCGGGCCAGATACTCGGTCACCACTCCTGTCCCGCAGCCGACGTCAAGGACTCGACGGACCTCGGAGGGGTGTACGGGTGCGTGGACGACTAAGCCGTCCATGATGTTGCTCAGGTGCTGGGCTTGGCGCTCGAGGCGCTCGTGCTCGATGGCATCGTTGGGCAGGATGTATTGAGCTTGTGTGTCCGTGTGGTAGGAGGGTCCGAGATTTTGCTCGATGTAGGGGTCGTGGAGGTTTTGAGTGGCTGCCGTCATTTTGGTCTCTGGCAAAGGGGCAGAGATTCAAGAACGCCCAAGCACTGGTGAAGCAATTGCGTTTATGTTGTCACGGGCAGGGGAGCTGTTTGAATTTGTGGCATCAAGGCGCTTCAGTATCCTGCGATCAGCATGACTGCTGTGACACAAATGCACTTGGTGCCTGTCTCTGCTAGGCCTGGAGCTGCCGTCGGTTCCTATCAAAGACATGTTGCATACGCAGGCGTACATCGTGTGCATCGCCTTCGCCGTACCTTGAGCCATCTAGAATTGATCAGCGCTGGGATGACCGCAGCATCAGACAGGTTTGTGGGTCACGTCGATATGCAGGGACGAGGTATTTGCTGTATCAAGAAGAATAATCGTTGGTCTAGAGTGTTCTGCTAAGGTCAGGAAAGTCCTTGCTCGTTCAGAACGCCAAGCCTCTAGTAGAACCTGGGACGACCTAGGCATGCTGCTCTCGCACAAGAAACAACAATGCTAATGTGCAGATTCTCAAGTGCCGACGTACAAATGCAAGGGCATCATGTCAGACGTAGCGCAACTCTCAGACGGCGAGAAGGCTTTCCTGGAGCCTTTTCTGCCCACGCGTCATGGAGAGGACTTCCCATTCGTCACCTTGACCTATGCTCAGTCTCTGGACAGCATGGTCTCGCTCGCTCCTGGCCTACGAACCACCCTCTCCGGTCCGGAAACCAAAAGCATGACCCACTACCTGCGGTTACATCACGATGCTATTTTGATTGGCGTGGGCACGGCTATACCAGACGACCCAGGCCTGAATTGCCGTTACCCGGGAGTCACCTTGCATTCTCAGCCTCAGCCCGTGATCATTGACCCCCAGAGCCGGTGGAAGGTGAAAGAATCAAAGGTGCTCAGGCTTGCGCAAAGGGGAGAAGGGAAAGCCCCGTGGCTTGTCCACAGCTCCCCCAGGGATGCCTCCAGGGATGAGGTTGATGGACTCGGGTGCAGACATCTGCATACGGAGCCTAGCCCGGGAGGCATTTCTTGGGCCTATCTTTTGAGGAAGTTCAAACGTGACGGCATCAATAGTGTCATGATCGAGGGTGGTGCCACTATCATTTCGACGTTACTGGCCAACCCAGATCTGGTCGATGTCGTGATCATCACAGTTGCACCTACTTGGCTCGGGGAGGGAGGTGTTTCTGTGCGCCCGCAAGCTAGAGTCGAGGCAGACGAGCGAGTGAACGCAGCCAGATTGCAAGACACTGCCTGGCATCAATTTGGAGCAGATGCCGTGCTTTGCGGCAGACTGCAAGGCTGAATCGTTTCTCGATAGAGTGACGTTGCCGACATGCTTCATGTACCTCCTGCATTGAAGGGCGGGAGCATCAACCTCCCTCGGCTCGTTGGAACACACATCACTGCGCGGCCGAGAGATGTTGCGAGCGTCGGCGAGCCCTTGAACAGGCTACAATGACCCAATCGACGGATCCAGCACGCCTCAGTTCGATGGTGATCTATTCACATGATGACGCGATTGCCGTTCGAAGCGGAAGCATACAGAAGGCTTCCATACGGCCTCATTCCAATGATACGATCAGAACTCTGCGTGCCGATCATTTCCGGTCCGCTGACCCGCGGACCATGGTTACTGCTGCTTCAATTTATTGCCTGTTGCCTCAACCTCGTGATCGAGTCATCGATATATATATAGACGGCGCCGTGTATGTATCAAAGCAAACTTCCACACGGCAGTTCAACAATGTTACTGCTGGTCGGCAGGACGCCAAGACCGAAACACCTTGATGGACTGCGGCTCAACACATGTTTGAACATGACACCCAATGAAGGGCATGGGTGACATGGGGGAAATGACTATCGGTCTGCTCACAACTTTCATCCGTTGTATCTCGTTGCCTTTCCGATGCCATATCTGCTTGCCAACAAGCGTCCGTTCAGCGTGATTTAGCTGTATGTCAACGGAGCGTTTGTCGAGGCTCCTGGCATAGGGGATTCCCCACGACGCCGACCAGAGCCTTCACGTTGTTGTCAACCTTGCGGATCTCAGCTCGGCCGGTGGTCTGAGCAGCACGGTCAAGATGGTCGCGATCGTTTCCCACGTCAGGAGTCAGCAAGACACGACATTGCGTCACCGAATACAGCCCCTCCCTCAGTCCTGCGTGCCCCACCGTCGCCCTCCAGCTGCCGACGAATGCCTCTCGAAGCACTATTTGGAACTCGAGTGATATCGTAAGCAATAGGTGTGCATTCGACGGCGCTGTGGAACATTGATGCAGGAGGAGCAATGCAACACTCAAAGCAGGGGGGTACAAAATGTGCAAGATGCAGGCCTTCGGTACAGCCGACGGGGACAGTAGCAGCCAGCAGGGCCAACGGAACTCAATGCAGAGTTTCAAGAGGGTGAAGCATTTCCACAGGATTGGCTGGAACATGAAAGGGTCTCCGGCCATGGGAGGTTTGTGACGGCTGACATCAATGCCTCCGGGTGGGGTTCAAAGACAAGTACAAGAAGCAGCTCCTCTTTCTTTCCAACCATTTTCCTTGCCACGACAACCAGTCTTCCTTCTTGTACATCAAGCTGATCAAGTCAGCGATTGAATGACATGTCTACTTACGAGGGAAAGTGCCACTGCGGCCACCACCAGTGGGAGGTGAGCGATTCCATTCCGCCGGCCACCACGCTCCAAGCTGACACCCCTTGAATTCAGGTCACTCTCAACCAGGACCAGACCAAGCACATTCTCTGCCACTGTGACACGTGCAAGATCCTCTCCGGCTCGACCTACACCATGAACCAGATCATTCCAAAGAGCGCTCTGAAGATCACCAAGGGCGGCGAGCCAGGCTGCTATTCATACAAGGGCGACAGCGGCAAGTCGGTGAACTGCTACTACTGCCCACATTGCACCTCCCACATCTACCACCACCAGGAGGTCATGGGACCAGACACCATTGTCCTGCGCACTGGGCTCCTGCCCAAGGGCCGCAAGGACTTCCAGGTCGGGGCCGAGATCTACGGCAAGGATAAGCTCTCTTGGGAGCCTCAGGTTGCCCAGTAAGTGTTCCGTGCATTTGCGCCTGTGAGTAGGGAACTGACTGAGCGTCGCAGGACCTTCGACGTCATGCCTCCTTCGTAAACAACTTGACGCTGCCAAGCTTCCAGCCTATGTACATAAGAAAATGCAGGTAGCTGCGGAATACAGCGAAACCATCAACACGTATTGAAAGGGTATATTCCGCGAGTGTCAGCATTTTGCCATAACCAGACTCTTTGTGTATTGTTACTTCCATCCATGCGCGCAACTGTATCATCTTATCAGTCCTCAATCTTCATAGGCGAATCCCGGCCTCCCTCCACCGCGCCAGCTTCTCTCCTGCTTGGAGTTAGCAACGGACCAGACAGACACAAACGAATCTGGTACTCACAGCAGTCTGATTACTTCGGAGCAATTTCCCACCCGTGCATGAACCGACTCGTCCGTATGCTGTCCCAATGTCATCAACGGCATTTTATCGATCCAGTGCTGTTTCCGAGCGTTCGCCAGGTGCAGTGCGGTGCCTTTGGAGCCAACATCATTCACATCAGCTCCGTGGGCAATCAGCAGTCGCACTACCTCTGGCATCAGCCGCGCGTCAGCATTAGACGCTGCAAGTCGTAGCGGGCTGCGCAAAGGACTCTTCAAGTTGACTTCAGCTCCGAAATCTAGTAGCGACTTGACCATTTCGACGTCCTTCGCACCATTGACTACGCTGACGATAGAGGCAAATAGTGGACAGCCATGCTTTCCACCTTGCAGGTTGATATCAGCGCCAGCGCGCACCAGTATGTTGACGACATCCAACTGTCCGTGGTACGCAGCATGACCTATCGGTGTACCTTCAGGGCCAGCCTGAATGTTCACGTCGGCGCCTCGCTCGATGAGAAACTCGACCGTCTCACTCTGTCCACGTGCTGCTGCAGCGCTCAAAGCACATCCGAACGGACCAGTGATCTGCGACATTCTGGCTCCGGCATCAAGCAATATACGAGCTACGTCGGTAGAACCTGCAGCTGCGGCAGTGGCCAATGGAGTTCCGTAGCCTCCGCCCGGATGATCAGTGACGGCACCATTTTTGAGCAGCAGTTCGACGATATCGGTCTTCCCAGCATGTGCGGCACTGCTCAGAGCGCACCCGTATTTTGATTCGGAGGCAAGGACGTTCGCTCCCAGCTGGATCAAAAGCTCGCACGTCGACGCATTGGCGCATTCTGCGGCAGCAGATAGAATCGACTGTCCGCCTTGTATTGCCCGTGGAGACACGCCCATTGAAACGAGATGCGCGATCTCGTTCATGTTTCCTGTGCGTGCAGCAGTGTAGAGCTCTGTGGTCAGGTTAGGCCGAGAGCCAAGTAGCCGCCTGGCAGAATGCTTCACCAGGGACGTGCCAGACTTCAGTGACATCTTCTTCATGCGCGTCCTGAGCCCGCCAATGTCGATATGCCCGTTGATGCTGCGATCGCAAGGTGCCGAGCCATGTGTACCTACGCTGATTGCAAAACTGGACATTGAGCTCCGGGATGCCTGGCCAAGAAAGTCGATGGAGTAGCAGGTGCTTCGTCTTAGCTGGCGTGCTGCGACCAGCTCTTGGACCTGTTTCATGTATGCCTGGAGCTGCGACTGCTCCCAGTGCCGAAGCTGATTGCAAAGCCTATATCGATCGGCGTCTGTCAAGTACTCTGCAAGATCCCTTGGTAGGGGTGGGTGGTGGCCAGTACATTCGAATTCGTGCTCAAATTGAAAGCCGCATTGACCAATCTTCTTAACCAGTCTGAGGTGGCGTTGCAGATCCTCCTCGTGGACTACATGACGGGTAGCACGTCAGCAGATGTCTCGAAACAAGAGTCGTTTTGCCAACTTACCGAACCCGATGTCGCACTCGTGACAGACATATTCGCCTTTGAAGCCCTCCAAGTGCTCTCTGAGGTGGGCCAAAAGATCCTCGGTATCTTCTTCAAGAGCCTTTTCACAAAGCGCGCAAATGTGTGCCTTTTTAGCTGGAATGGTATCCGCTGTCGGAGCTCGTGCACCTCCTGCAGCCCTGTGGATCATGGTCGCTCGGGGTCGCAGTGGCAGGATAACTTGACATTCTGCTACTTTTATGTCCAGTTTGCTAAAGCGGACATCTGCCGCATCTTCTTCACCTGGGCTACTGCTGCGCGGAGAGGGGAGAGAGTCGGTTCGCGTGGCACTTCCCAAGTCCACGGCGGAGTCGGCGATAGTCGAGGGCATGGACCGAAGGCTACAGCCTTGGTCCGTTGAGCTAGCATCTCCGGCTTCGCTGCTGTCGTCGTTGTCTTTTTCCTCGTCTGAGGCTTCGGCGAGCCAACTGACGCCCGCAGGATTCGGCGTCGAGCGAGCGACTACCGCCTGCGGAGTCTGGCTGCTAGATGCTTGCCGTCGAACCATGTCGTCGTATGTGGTGAGTTGGCTCGTCGGTTCGGAATACACTTCCGACCCTGTCGAAAGCTGCTCCCAGTCATGGTGCGCGGCCGGAAGTCCATGCTCGACCATAAAGCTCTTCTCTTCTCGATAGATGATGGGTGCTATCGTTGGAGTCACAGGTGATTCAGTCGCATTGCTGCTGCTTTGCGGCGACACGTCCGAATCCTGGCCTTTTCGCGCCGTCCGCTTCAGCCCTCTGTGAGTCTCGCTCTCGTGCCTCAGACGGTCATGCTCGCGACTGAAAACTTTCTCGCACATCGAGCACGGATGCTTTTCTGCCAGTGGAAGCCCAGCATTCTGGCGGTGTCGGTCAGTATGACAGTGTCGAGCAAGAGCGCGCTTTGTCGTGTATGTCGTGCCGCAGACAGCACAAGATTCTAGGCGCTGCTTCTTCGCTGGCGGCCGCAGGCTGTTTATACTGCCACTCCCAGTGCTAGAGGGCCTTTGTCTCACCCGAGCGTGTTGCATGCAATCGTTCTGGGCTTCCATAGCTGGCGGATTCGTGCATGTGTGTCTCCTGAATAGGAAAGTTGGCTGGCAATGGGTTTGGCTGCGGTTGTGTGAAGCGGTCTGGGGGAGAACTCAGTGGCGTGACAAGGAAGTGTGAGGGTTTCTTGTTGGGTGCCAGACGCTTGGAGACATCACACGCATACAGTCCCTGCTCGGCGCATGATGGCTACCAGGACTCCATCCTTGCGAGTGCAAAGACGTGTTACATCTGTCAAGTTCATCGCATTTTCTCATCTTGCGTAGAACACAGCAAACGTGTCGCCTGACACGCCTTGCGCAAACGGAAGGCCAGTCCGATCATAAAGTATCATTGTGTGATGACTGACGCCCAAGTCATGGATCCCCGGAGCTCGAGTCGGAGTGTCGACGGCAGACCAGCAGCTGAAACCCCGTATGCTAGGCAGCCATGCGATTGGCGTAATTCCATCCGGCATGGATTCCGTTTCTAGCGGCTTGCAACCGATCCGCGAGGGATTGGACCAGCATGCAACATGTTCGAGAAAGATTCTCGCGCCACTCCTGACTCGGGGTTCCGCTCTTCTCGGCAGGCCTCCAGCGGTCACGAGCTCACCAAGGTGGCCCCGGGCGCAGTGAGTCCTGGCCTCCTGGAGCCATTCTTCCACCTCGACAAACGGGGCTGCCGTTCACGCGTTGCGACACAGCGGGAGAATTTGACGTGAAACACCACGCGCCCGGCGCGTGTGAATCGACACGCGAATATATGCCTTGTGCGTGAGTGGGTCTTCGGGCACGGCCGATCTTCCGACCAGGGTTGGACCAAGCATACAGTCAAGACACCGGCGACGACGACAATAAGATACCCATATGATGCTGTAGTCGTCAAAGCATCTTCTTGTGCCGGCGCATCGGCAGCATTGCAGTCGGCCCGGTGGATCCGTTGAGATCTTCCACTTTCAAATGGCGACGTCATCAATTTGAGATCTCTTTTTGGGCCCGCGGGATCAGGGCAGGGTTGGGCGTTTGGGAGAATGCCTCCACGACTGCCGCCGTGGCGTCAAAACTTCAGCAGATGGCCTGTGAGAATCACAAATCGCTTTGTGCAATGATCGGAAGTCCGCAGTCCTCGACCGGAGGCGGCCGCTGCAAAAGATTGCAACACAACGTTCCCGTTCAGTGAACCGGTCGGCTGGTTGACGTGGCGCAGTTGACTGCCTGTTAAACAAAACCTTATGACCGCTTGTTGATACCTTACGGCGACATCGACTGTTATTGGTATTGTCTGCCTGCAGTGTCTCACTTGAACATCATATACCGAATCCCTGACAACCGATCAAGTGCTAGGTCGATCAACGAGGTCACTATGGCCACCAGAGGACGTGCAGAGTCTGCAATCGTGGCTACTCCATGTATGTTACAGTCTTGAGTTTCTGGAACTCATCAACACCCCAGTGACCATTGAATCTTCCCCAACCGCTCTTCTTGACACCGCCGTGAGGCAACATGCTCTCATCATGCACACTCATGCTGTTAATATGGATCGCGCCACTGTCAATCTCCTTCGCAATCTTCAATCCACGAGCAAGGTTTCCGGTGAAGACAGCTCCAGAGAGCCCATACTCAGTATCATTGGCGATCTCTATGGCTTCCTCATCGCTTTCGACCGCTATCAGCGACACTGATGGGCCGAATGACTCTGTATAGTAGAGGTCCATATCCTTCTTCACATCCTGTACAATGATGGGTCGGATCCGATAAGCACTCTCGTCGTGGGTCTTGGCATCGCCATAGATGACCTTTGCGCCTTTGCTCTCGGCGTCAGAGAGCAGCTTATGGCTCTTCTCAACGCCTGCTTTAGACACCAGGGTCGGCGCATCGCCGGAAGGAGGATATACCTTATCTGCGGCTCCCTTCAATGCACTTGCGAAAGGCTCCAAGACGTTTCTGTTAACCAGCACGCGCTCCGTGGACATACAGATCTGACCAGCATGCAATAACGAGCCAAGAGCGACCTGGAACGCGGCATGTTCAATATTGGCGTCCTCGCAGACAATGGCTGAAGCCTTTCCGCCCAGCTCCATGAGGACAGGCTTCAGTTCCTTGCCAGCTTTGCTCGCGATGATACTACCTACATTCGTGCTGCCTGTGAAGTTGACTTTCTTGACGAAAGGATGCTCAATCAGTGTGTTCACAACCGCCACCGCGTCCTCCGGACGATGGTAGATGACGCTCAAAACTCCATCCGGCAGCCCAGCCTCCTTCAAAACCGAGCCAATGGACCAGAACGCCCTGGGTGAAAGTTCAGATCCTTTCAACACGACGGTGTTTCCGCCTACAATCGCGTAAAGAAACGCTCTGGTTCCAAGGATATATGGCGCGTTCCACGGCGCAATAGCCAAATTCACACCATATGGCTCCTTGAACACGAAAGCGCCTTGCCCCTCTGCCGCAGTCTGGGGAATGGCGCCCGATATATTTGCTGCCCTGCCTGCAACATCTCTAAAATTCTCAATTGTTGTGTCGAGATTGAAGCCACTGAAGTTCTCCAATGCTCCCGTCTCTTGTTGCATGTAGCCCAGCAGCTCTACTTTGCGCGCTTCAAAGATATCGGCAGCTTTCAGTAAGATCCGACGCCTTTCGGCTGGCTTTGCACGACGCCATGTCTTGAACGCTGCTTGCGCAGTCTCCACGGCGCGGGTTGCGAGTTCGCTATCGACCGAGGAGGCAGCCCACAGGGTTTTGCCGGTGGAAGGCGAGATGACATCGAACGTGGTATCGGTGTGAACTTCCTCGCCACCTATCCAGAGTGGTATAGGCCTCGAGACACCATTGCTCGAGCCAATGGTCGCCATCGTGCGCTATAAGGATACGGATTTCAGCCGGATACTGCAAGGAGACCTGTGGCCGTCTTGGGAGATCGGGCTAGGTATTGTGAACTTATACAGCATCATGTTAATTCCGGACGAGTCCTGCTACCTCCGTCGCCCTCCGCCGAGCGCATTTGCAGTCCGCGCCGTGGGCAGAGAGATCGGACAGGTGGGGTCAACTAGGTTTGTGACTAGCACGAGCCGTACGGCAGTTCTAGCGGGAAAGCTCGGCAATTCCGGAATTGCCATGTCTGAACTTCCGGTTCCTCCCTGCTACATACTAGTATGTCCACAAGGTGCCACACAAAGCCATGCACGCACATCGTCGCGTGATGGACAACAAACAAGCAGCATCGATGTTCGGATCATCCGAGACTGTTCGATCGTCGGCGTCGCTGGCGACTTCATCATCGATGTCTCGCTCAGGACAACGGTATGTCGAGCCAGTCTTGTCTACTCTTTTCGGAACCTGCCAGCCTGTTTGGTCTACACCAAGTAGTACTCCTTTACCATGACCTTGCCCTCCCTCCATAAGTTGATCATCTGACCAGCCATGATACCCGGCACTACTGCGTCCCCAACAAGGCTGTAATGCCCACCTAGCTTGCTCTTTCTTACCACAAAAGGTCTGCTTGCTCCTAGAGGGACTATTACCTCGTCGCCGACCTCGAGCTTTGCTGGCCCCAAGCCGATGAAGCCGTTTGCTGTGCTGAAAAAGTCTCGCTTGTAGTTCTTGATCGATCGGTTGTAGCCAAGCGCACCTCCGGTGGGCGGCCAAACCGCGTCCCAGTACTCGTCTGGCGCAGAGGAATAGCGTGTATGGCGCGTCCAGAGAAAGGGGGACTCGCATAGCGCCGCTACGAGCCAGTCGTCTTTTACTACGCCTGTGAGTGCAATGCCAAAGTCCTTGGCTAAGGTCTCGACTTGAACCTTCGCTCTTTTGAGACGTTCTTGTGTGGGTGCGTAGCCAGATGCTCCTTCTAGATCGTTGATGACGCTTCGAGTACCACTGGACAGATACTCGAGCATGAGGTACCCGAGCCTGGGTTCGCGATCCAGCTTGTGCAAAGCTGGCTTGCTAAAGTCCACATGAAGCTGTTCCAGGATGCAGCGAAGCAGCTGCAGTGGTTGATCCGAGGACAGAGCTTGCCGGCTGGCATCAGGAACCTGACCTCGGGCCTTGTAGTCTGGTGCTAAAATGGTTTGCTCTGAAGTGCACGCCACGATAGTGTCGAAATGCATTGCCTCCATCTTGAGCATGTGCTTCGGCGACCTGAGGTTACCGTCTGGTCGCTCGACGATCCTCACGAGCGGATGTATGGCTTCGTCAGCATGGCCGGCTGCAAATTGATCTACTGTACGAACGCGCTCTCGCTCACGCAAAAGCGTGAAGTCTGGGACCCATGTCGGGAATTCTGCGTTGAAGCGATCTGGTCGCTCGTCCATCAACACGTCGACGTTGCTTTCCTCCAATATCATATGTAGAGTCGCTTCTTCGTACACCTGTCGCACACTCTTACTGTAATCTGGCACGATGGGCGAACCCTGCGCCAGATCCTTACTGAGACCGAGAAGGGCGTAAATGCGATCTTTCGGATCTGTGCAATGGAAGTTCTGGGCGTGGAAGATCAAGCGTAGCAGGCTCTGATCGCCTTGCCTTCGGAGAGACTCGAATAGCGTCAACCTGTTATGGGTATCTGTGTGCATGAGGTCGGAGAAGAACGCCCAGCTGATGGCATGCGGGCCCAGGTAGACGGTGGGCGGGTTCCTCGCGCATGCATACTCCTGCACGACCCAGAGTCGCTTCCACCAGACTTCGCCCTTTCTATCTGCTGATCCTTGAAACAGCTCCATTTCTTGCAGTCGCACGCTCAGATCGCGCCTCAGGTCTCCATGCTCCCATGCCGCAATCCCCGGCTTCGCACAAACCGCTGCTCGCGTATCGCCATCCTCGGAATGCGGCCAACGGCGTTGACAATTTGGTATCAGAGCATCAGCTTCGTTCTCACCAATCCAGATGCAGACTCGCCTAGCTTTACTATAGATCTTCCAAATCAAACTGACTGATCGATTTCGCTCTGGGATGTTGTCTTGGTTGACGCACATGACATCGATCCACATCAGGCGTGGTTGATCAGGCTTACGAAGTCTGAGCAGGGCGCTGTGAAGATGTCTCGAGACCTGAAAGCCGTCTTTGCCGTCGAGGACGACCGGCGGGAAATCCGTCTGAGCACCCCAGCAGTATGACAGCGCATCATAAGGCTTCAAGTCCGATGCCTCCATACTAGTATACTCCAGTGACGTCTGAACCGGTTCATGGCCACTTCCAGGTTCAATTCTGAGGAGTCGAAGCTCATCCGCATCCTCCAGGTTACGATCATAGAAGACGGCGTTCTCGCAATTGACTTTGTCGCGCAAGTCGCGGATGTTTGCTGCTGAGTCCGCGGCGACCTTAGGGCTTCGTTCAGGCTCGCCATAATTTTCGTGCGTGGACGATGAGAGACTCTCGGTCTCCTTGCATGGCGCCAGGCGGCGCGCCTTCGCATCGATGCGCTTCTTCATCAACGCGGCAATGCTGATGAGCTTGTAGAATTCGCGCATAGGGTGTGCTGTATGTGGTTGCGGCATAGCGGAGGCGACTTCAGCTGTGTCCGAGTGAAAACACAGGATCCACGATGTAGTGTGCTGATGGCCGTCTCTGCACGCTACATCTGCCACTGTCAAGAAATTTACCATGCAGGCGGCAGATGTTCTGCAAGCAGGCCCACGATGCCGGCCGTCCGCCCTTCTAAGGGCGGCCAAATGAGTTCGATTTTCAATAGCACGAGAGGCCGCCGTGACGTTGAGGTCGGGCAGCCTGCCTCGGCCTTGAGCAATGAGAGACGGAAGAACGAAGGACGAATACCTTACTGAATCTAACAAAAAAGACCATCAACCTGGGACGGCAGAGCCCACCCTACCCACTAAATTCTCAGCGCTCTTCGCCTCTATCAGATGCAATTTCATGCGTGACGTCGAGAGGTGTGGAAGCTCACATGGAGCAACACTGCCTCAGCTGGTGCTGGGCCATGGCGTCGTTCAGCCGCTCCGCTTATCGCTTCCTAGTCAATGAGTCGGCGCTAAGAGTGAGCTCGTGGTGTAAGGGGAGTCGGGACAGCATATGGCCGTCAGTAGAAGTACGAGCTGTCTCCAGAGTGAATGCGCCCCTTCTCGTTGGCCGACGGTACTGCAAGATCCGTGAGCACCGAAGGTGGTTCATATCTGGAGCTGGTGCTCGACAAGAGAACCTGACCGAACGACTCCTGCCGATCTGCGAACAAGCTATTCTTGACAGACGCTAAGTTACCGCCCGCACGGAACCCTGCTGGACCCCAGGGCCAAGCGATGCTATCGACAACTCTGCTCAGACCGTGGAACTCATATGCACGTCGCAGATCACAAGGTCAACAGTAAGCTACCCCTGGAGAGTTGAGATAGTCGGCATCAAACACAGAAGGCGACGAACAAGCAGTGTCGAAAGGTCTCATTTCGGCGTGGGGCGTCTGCATCTACTTCCAACGGTAGGCCGTTGGAGTGCGTCCGTTTTGAACTATGGTTTCTTTGACCTCCAAGCTTCATTTCCTTCTCAACTCGACTTCGACGGGCCTGTCGACCTGGACTTCTGTTGCTCACCTTCAGGACATCATTGCGCTCACTCTTTCGTGCATTGTCCGTTCCATTCGCTTTCAGTATACGGGCCTCGAGAGAAGCCGAATCGCATTCCACGACCCAGCTCTACCAAACACATGCCATCCGCGCCTTCCACGACCAATACGACCAAACGAATATCTGGGGTCCCCAGACAAGCACGAGAACCGGACCAGGAAGCCTTCATACCCGCCACGACGACCTGAACGAAAGTCGGTCAAGCAGAAGGCCCGTACAGCATGGCTGGCGTGCGCGATCCTGCGTTCTGGAAACGCTTTTCCTACGCTGTTCACCTAGACGAGGAGCACGGCGTCCCGCGGCATGAAATGAAGCACTCGTAAGAACCCGAAGCACTGCATATCAACCTCTACGAAGACCTAATATATTTGACAGAGATACTTGGCTTGCCCGCCAACAACGCAAGACATCACGACGCGCCTGGGTGTGTCCAATATTCTGGCTACTCTTCTTCTGTCTCATCGGCGGCGTTGTGATTGTCATCATCTGGGCGCTCAATGCAGGCGTGTTTGATTTCGGAACGAACAGGACGGGAGCGGTGGATCCGAATTCGGATGTCACGAGGCGCGCAGTCGAGGATGTGGTCAGGGTGACGAGGAGAGCTGTGCTCGAATTGAAGGGATCGGAGGGAAGGTAATCGAGGCCGGCGGGAGGAGCATGGAACATTGGAAGCGAGGACTGGACGGCCAATGTGCGAGCCGCATCATGCTGCCGGCTCAGTTATCTTTCCGATGGACCCCTGCAGTCGCGATAATGATGCACATGAAACAGCCGAGAGCAGTTGATTTGACGCATACGTAGAGACAAAATGCCATTGATCATAGCACATGCACTGCAACAGAAGTGAGCAAGTCTGTTCCGACCATCACCTCCTCGCTTCTGACAATCACGACAACCACTGTTCTGCTCTGCCGGGACGCTGAACCATGGCGTGGTCATCCTTGATTGATGGTACGGAAACTCTCAACTTCACTGAGTTTTGAGTCTTGCCGCCGCATTTTATGCTCAGTAAGCATCGCAGCAGCGACTGATTCAAGTGGCCATCGTAGTCCGGCGGCTGACTCATTCGGCGGCGCTGTGTCACGTTGGAATCGGAGGCGACATTCAAGACGGCTCGGATCAAGTCCGACCCTGTTGCTGCTAAACCTGACCAGATTCTCAATTTTGCACGTCAGGCTGCGGACTCCCTCTGCGGGAACGCGTCGCTCGTGTTGCTCCTGTTCAATCTCCGATGTCCACTTAATACCTCGGATTAGCAGGCACCGGACTTGGGCTTCTGCTCACGCTCTTCTCGTCCCGACCCCTCATTCTCAACCACTTCTTCGTGCTCAGCTCCAGCTCCCTCTCCAGCTCCTCGCTCGGCTGCTTGCGGTGTATGAAATTGCAGAAGCCACCTCGCACACAGCCCTCTCCACTGTTGAGCCTACAACAAGCTTCTCTGAAGTCGGTGACTGGGCTGAGCTCGCAGTATATCGGTCTCGCCGCGTACCATCGACTGTTGAGCGCGTCGCACGCCGCTTGCGCCGACTCCTCGTACTTGAAACGCGCATACACGTTGCCGATCAAGTGGTCATTGTTGTTGTCGCACACTACCACCTCCTCAATCTCGCCGTATTTGCACATCTCGCACCAGAAGTCCTCGTAGAATGCGTCGAAGTGGTTCTGCATCTGTGCGGGCGTCATATGGCGCATCTTTTGGTCGTGGGCTGGGTTCTGGTAGAGGTTTGGGAGGAGGATGGTCTGCGAATATGAGGGCTTCACATGCTTCCGCGAGCAGCGGTCGCCGTGACGGCAGGCGCCAATCTTGTAGTAGAAGGAGCAGTTGACCTTGTCTTGCTCCGTGCCGAAGATGGATGCGAGATAGTTCGCCATGTTGGATAGTCGCGCTGAGTGGATAGGGTGCTTGCGGCTCTGCTTGGTCTGGTTGTACGTCTCGACCGACTCCGCGGGCTAGTCTCGTGTTAAGTGTTGGCTCGAAAAGATTTCTGACTGAGATGAACAAGATGCAGATGTTTTGCGGTTCCAAAGCTCAAGGTCGCATGTGGCAGCTTTCCGCTGACAAATGTGGTCCGAGCTTTTCTCGCTCCTTCCAAAATCGCCACGGTGCTCGATTGTCGAATCAATCGCCTCAGTGGCTTGCTCACATTTCTTGCGGTATTCGCAAATGCTCTGATGACTGTACGAGCAAGCAGCCTGATGTGTTCTTCGTCATGTCCACACCGAGCTGGCAGGGGAGAGATAGCTTCCAAGAACGCTTGTCCGCATGGCTTGTTCTACTTTACAGACCAGACCGGGACGACGTATATCCTCAGCCCGACGCTCTCACTCATTGACCGCTGCAATGGCTCTTCTGGGGCTTCTTATGAGCCGGCACCTCATGCCATACGAAGTTCCTTCGCACCAGATATCATCATCAGACTCTCCCGATCCAACAGACACCTCATTCCAACCAAGAATTCAAAAATATCCGAAAACATCCGAAAATATCCGAAACCTCTCTTCGACCCATCTCAACATGCCCTTCTTCGACCCAGAAAAGGCAGACTTCGCGGGCATGCCCGGTCCAGACATCGTCCCTCCAACCCCAGCAGACAGCTACCGAAGAAGACCACGCGACGGCCTTTTCCACTCCACAGGTGCGGCAGACCCAGACCGTTTTGCCCACATCTCCCGGACCATAACTCCACCACCTCGAATGGGCCCGCCATCACGTCGAGCCCGCGACTCCTTAAATATCTCCGACTACCGCTCCGGCGGCGATGGTCTCCTCGGCGATGGCCTCATCGACGAGCTTGCCGGCCGAGCGCCAGCTCGAGATCGAGCCCCGCTACATTTACGTCGAGTATATGCCGACAGGTACTGCTGGACATGCTAGTGTCAATCCAACGAGTGACTTGCAAGGCATATACACGGATGACTAAAGGCGAGCCTCTTCGATGCTCAATGAAGCGCTGCCGGGTGGTATACGGCCGCCGGCCAGAGAGATCATGCCGCCGTTGAGCCATGGCACGCATGGCAATCCACTCGAGAGGTCTTGGATGGGCCACAACGACAGCATGCCCGAGGGTACCATCGCGTATGTGTCTGCGAGTGATGCAGCTCGTTGGGGCACGAGCGAAGGCCCGAATCTGTATCCTGCTGATATGGTGAGTCTTCTTCCAAATTCTCCGGTAGGGCTTTATAGCACTAATCAAATATTGCAGGTTACGCCAGAGTTCGTGAGGCGGCGGGAGGCTGACCCTAGTTACAGTCCTGTCGGCTATGAGAGTTACAGGGGCGAGCGTGACGGACGCTTGGGTGGTGGCGGTGGCAATGGCCACCACTTCATGGCTTCCGGCTATCGTTCAGCCGGGCGCTGAGCAACTTCAGTGTTGCGACAGGCTAAAATCTATGTATCAATCAGCGTGGCATTGTTGGCGGGTTTAAATTTTGGGCTGATGGAAGCGTAGCTGGGCAGGCCTCCTTATCAGTAGAAGCGAAGTACACAGCTACGAGATGCGACTGTCAGCAAGTCATGGCATTCTCATTTCATTGAGCGGTAAGTCAAAGGATAAAAGGTGAGAAGTATCTTCGGTATTTCTTTCGTGTCATCCATCATGCTGCGTGCTGCTTTGGGATCAACCCCAAGCTCTCGCTCAATGTACATGTCAAGCGACCTGCCTGACTAATGCTCTTGCATACTGTATCTGCCGCACTTTGCAACACTTCTGCCCTGCCTACGAAGCAATGACTTGCGGCATTTCGAGAAGCCATGTTTCTGCGCATGCGAAGTTTTGATACCCAGGTGCAAGTGCCAATCTAGTGCTCCAGCAGCCTCAGTGAACCTTGCACGACCACGTTCTCCAGGACCGAGCCCGGTGGGATGTCGATCGTGCTGCCCTCGGTCGCCACGATGATGACCGTGCCTTTGAGTACAACGCCGCGCCCAAGGTTGACGGCACCAGTGATCGTGAGGTGGTCAAGCTCGAGAATTTTCGGGATCGACGGAATGCGCGACTGGAAGCTTGACACCTTCTTGAAGTCACCGCCAAGCTTAATGAGCGGTGCTGGGCCAAATCGGGTAGGGTCGATGACAAGCTGGCCGTGCTTCAGGGTGTAAAGGTCAGACTTCACCAGCAAAAGGTCGGAGCAGGTCTTCACTGGCAAGAAACGGCGGCGCGGCACGTTGACACCGTGTGCGTTCTGGAAGTGCTTGATCGCAGCACCGACGGCAGTCTCGAGCTGGATGATGCTGACGTCTGCCTCGCCCTTCTTGTCGGCCGGGATGCTCTTGCCATTCGGAATGATCTCCATGCTGAGCTCGTTATTTTCAACGACACGCTTGACAGCCCGGAGATTCATCCAAATATTGTTTGTGTTGAAGTACTTGAACTTCTTGATCGACTTGAATTCGTTCACGTACTGCTTCGGCACCTGAGCAATCTCAAGCAGACGAGCCTGGCCCTCATAGTCGATGATTGTGCCACCCTTGACATCGGCCTTGGTCTTGTCCGTCAACTCCATAATGTACTCAGCTCTTGTTTCAACCATGTGCTGCAGGATGTTCAGGTCGACAACGGCGCCGAGGTTGTCGGCATTGGACAGAAAGACGATCTCGATGCCGCGCTCGAGCAACTTGTCGAGGATGCCGCTGTTGTAGAGCGACTCGAAAACGTCACCATGACCGGGCGGGTACCAGTCGGTGATCTGACTGTCGGCGCTCTTCGGCACAGGGAGGACAGAGTCCTTCAAGATACGCGGGTACTTAGACTGGTTGAAGGTCATAATGTCGATGTTGTGACCCTCGTACTTCTTGATAATATTGGACGTGTCGGCGTCGGTGTTGAAGGAGTTCATCAGCACGAACGGCACGTTGACATCGTAAGTTCGGTTGAGGTACTCAATCTGACGGACGGAGAGGTCGAGGAACGACATGCCGTCACGCACTTCGATGACGGACTTTGGACCAACACAGCCCATGGAGGTTCCCAAACCACCGTTGAGCTTGAGCACAGCGAGCTTGTTCAAGAACTCAACAGATTCGGTGTTACCCAGGCTGTTGTAATCGACCACCTGGTCTGGCTTCGGCGGTGCGATCTTGTTCCAGTCGATCTCGTTACCCTTCGCCTTATCGTTCAGGTAGCGGCGGAACAGTGCGAAGAAGTTGTCCATCTCCGTCTCGAAGCGCTGCTTTGTCTGTGGGTCGGTGACAGTGTCCGCCAGCTGGTTGAGCGCATTGCGCATCTGCGAGGCGGCGACGGAAGTTGAAGTGTTCTCAAAGGCCTATACGAGATCTGATGTCAGTCACCGAAGGAAAAGGAAGCTATAATAGACCCAAGGCAGTATATAATAGAACCCCCGAGGACCCGGTCCTAGTGGATACGGGCAATGGTGAAGACTCTGGCAAGCCGTGGGACCTGCCTGCTGGATGCTGGTTGCTGTTGACAATGTCGGAGGGGTCGTGGCAGATCCGGGGAGCGGTAAAGAGCAGATCTGGCCGCTTTGTGCGTTGTCTGCAGAACCTGGAAGGCGTTGCAAGCAGCTGCCACCACAATATCGTAAAGGATTTAGGTGTTGCCGGGCGGCTGTTGATCGATGAGGGGCCATTGATGCTCGTGATGCCACTGAAACCCACTTCATTACGATTGAAGCTAGTGCCAGCTGCCAGGCTTTCGTAATGCTTCTTCATGAGGCACAGACAGCAGCTACTCACACCGCCCTTGTGTTGATGCCGCTGCCTGTGACACGCCACAGTATGCACCTGTCCGCAAGTTCCTTCGCCGCCGCCATCACCGCGCCCGCCTTTGCAACTCTAACGGAAGAAGAGAATGCAAACGACTTACCACATGGCTTTGAGACTTGCCGTGGTGCCTACCCTCAGCGTCTGAGCCATTGGCCGCCTTGAGATGTGAAGGCAACGCGCTTGCCTTTGGTGCCGCCATGTTGACTAGTGAATTTATGGTATTGAGTCGATGAGTGAAGGGGCGGGAGGAAGGTTTCAATGTTTCTGAGGATGTTTAGAAAATGTCAATGGAACCTTAAGAGCTCTCGAAAAGTTGAGCGGCTGAAGGTGGGGTACGGGTTTCGTCAGCGTGCCGTTTCGCTTGGAGCGCTCTCATCAAGGGTCCTCCTGCAGGGGACGAGCTCGAGGATGAGTCAGGAGTGTTCGAGTTATCAGTGAATCGAGACACATCACCGTGAAGGCGGCTCACCACTTGACAACGGTGAAGCGGTAAATGTTGGCTTCATGTGTGCGGGAAACTTTGGCACGAGAGTCCAGATTGAGATGCAGGTCGTTCTGGTGGTGCAGGAGTGGCAGGGTTGGCCTTGCGCATGGATCACTTTTCCCATTGACATCGCTGTCTCGGGTCCCAATCCGGCGATACGCTGGCCCTATTGGCCTTGCTGGCACGTCCAGTCTGTCCTTCTGAACACAATCGTACTGTATGCATGCACAACGAGGTCGTATCATAGATGTATGCCACCCACGCCTCCTGGTTAGAGCTGCCAATATGCCACCATTCGCGACGAACGCGGCCAGTCACCTGTGATGGGCAAAACGATCAGCGCACATGCCCCTTCTTTCCCATCCGCTGGCCTGCTAGTAACGTAGTGACGGATTTTACTGCGATCAGCTGCAAGTCTACCGCTTCATGCTCACCGCTCATGTGTCAATTCATTCTGTTCGACAGGAAAGCAGAGGGCGCATCACAAGTCGAGATCTGATGGGACAACCGAGCCATATGTGCACCGCGCTCAGTGACATCGCAATATCGACCTTCGACGGAATCTTGTTCACTATCCTAGGCGTCTAGGTGCCAAATTTTCGAAAGCTCAAAGTTTTCAACTAAAGCCGTTGTGTTCGGCGGTTTGCTGGCGGGCTATCAGGCAGAGGCACCGTCATGACCCGTCCGGCACGGTAAACGGCGACGCCGCCCTGCAACTAGGGCCATCAGCACGTGCATCAAAAGCAGAAATTGGATATTTGGCGCTGATCTGCCAGGCACCAATTCAAGATGGAATGTGGATTGCATCCAATAAGGACAATGCTGTCCTCGGGTTGTGGAGCCGACAGAGGCTCGTAGTCCGAATGGCGTTCGTTCCAGGTTGTCAACTCCCGAAAAGGAAGCTATGCATTGGGGCTAACACCCAATGTAGACGAGAGCATGGATGTCGTGTACAGGGCAGGCTGCTTGCTGTTGCAACGGCAGCATCTTCAACGAGGCTGCTACAGTGTCCTGCCCAGTAATCTGCTGACACGAACTTCATTCTTTCACGCCCATGCACATGGCAGTCAGACCAATGCATTCGCAGCCGAAATGGCAAGGCTGTGCTGGTGTAGGGAGAATGGCTTATGAGCATGGCCAATCTTGCCATCAGCCCCGCGCAGTGGCCGCAGACAACATCGAATGACCCCATTTTCGCGCTTTAACATCACGGGAATGTTGCCTGTACAAAGTCAAATTCAGATGGGAGCACCAGGTGTCTCCCGAAGTATCTCGACAGAGGGCGAATCCGCGAACGCAATGGCCCTGGGCTTCTCTATCTTGAGCTGTACTCTGCTGCCTGGCAAGATTGCACTCAGCATCCGCTTCTGCAGTTCCTTGATGGTGAATTCGGCCAGCGTCTCCAAAGTCTCAAACTTGGTTGCTTCAATGATCTGAAATCTGGTTAGTTCCATTCACTTATGTTACTCGCAGCGATGCATTCGTCAGGAAGGCCCATACCTGCACCAAAGTATTCTCCAAGTTGAACAGAGCGACAGTCTGCTCGCTTCCTTGCATCCAAACCATATCACCAACAAAAATCGTGCAAGTCACAACAATCGGCTGCTTCTGCTTCCTCTCATACTGATTAACGCCCACAAGCGTCATGATCTTGACCTCCCTAATAGAGAACGTCCTCTGCCCAGCTCTCGCCACCCTTCCACTTTCGTCGTAGTAAGACACGGTCCCCAAAATCAAGCCAGCACCATACATCGAAGCCTTGCCCAGGAGAACATCGATAGCGATCTTCGAGACGATGAAGTTTCCAGCAGACTTCTGCGCCATCTCACACGCTGAGCGCTCTGCAGCGGCGGAGAGCTGGCCGGCGGTCATGTTTTGGACGCATGAGCCTCGGATGCGTTTGGCGAGTTCGCCGTAGTGAATCGTGCTTGCGTCCAGAGCATCCTGGTCTGCGGCTGATCTGAAAGATTGGTGAAGGCGAAGAGTGATTGATAGCAACGCTGGCTGCTCTTTCGGCTTGCCCCAGACATCAGGGGAGAGAACGCCATGGGGGAGCTGGAGTTCTTTAATGCTGATGATGTCTCCCGGGATATCCATGGTTGTGATGAAGTTGGCAGCGCCGGAGGCAGACTACTGCGGCTGAGAAGTGGCGGACAGAGGTCAAAGCGGGACTTATACTGTCGCCATAATGACCAAATGTTTTTGCTGCCAGGAGGTACCTCCTACCAATTGGAATGGCAAGCAAGGTCTCCTGGAAAGCGCTCCGTATGGCGTCGTATGTTTGTGAAACAAGAGCTTGCCTGAGGCTGAATTTCAATGTTATGCACGGACATTCTCGCGCATGGAGCTCTAGAAGCTTCGTAGGAAGTTGACCGGAACATAAACACCTCGAAGCCTCTTGCCTGTCCTTACAATCCGCATGAGTTCAACGACGAAAAGAGCGAACGACAGTGACACACAACAAGACTCGAACAAAAGGACAAAAGCTACAATGTCGGCGGACGCACTCAAGGCGGAAGGCAACAAGCTTTTTGCTGCTAAGGACTTTCAAGGTGCTGCGTAGGTTGACTCTTGCTAGGCATTTCCCTTTGCTACATACTAACGTCTTTCAGTGACAAGTTTGGCGAGGCTATTGCTGCCGACCCTAGTAACCACGTACTATACTCGAACCGATCCGGCGCATACGCTTCTCTGAAGGACTGGGACAAGGCACTAGAGGATGCAACGAAGACAACAGATCTGAAGCCAGACTGGTCGAAGGGATGGAGCAGGAAAGGTGGTGCTCTTCACGGCAAGGGCGATTTGGTAGGAGCAGTGGATGCATATGAGGAGGCACTCAAGCTCGATCCGAGCAATGCCCAGGCAAAGTCTGGATTGGACTCGGTACGGAGAGCGATTGACGCGGAGGCGAAGGCGGACGGACTGGCTGGTGATCCGAGTGGTGGCCTTGGCAGCCTCTTCAGCGACCCAAAGTTGATCGAGAAGCTGGCTAAGAACCCGAAGACTTCAAGCTTCCTTAGCGATTCTACATTCATGGCGAAGCTGCAGAACTTGGCGCGCAACCCGAACGCTGCCGGCCAAGATATGTTCAGCGATCCGAGGATGTTGCAGGTGATGAGTGTGGCTCTAGGTATCGATATGCAGATGGGGAATCCTGAGGACTTCAAGGGTGCGTCAGGCAGTGGCGTGGAGAAGGAGGAGGACGTCGAGATGCCAGATGCGCGACCACAAGCAAAGGAAGAGCCGAAGAAGGCACCAGAACCAGAACCGGAGCCGGAGCCGGAGACTGAAGAGGAGATTGCCGCCAAGAAGGCAAAGGAGGAGGCGGACAAGGAGAAGGCGGAAGGCACAGCTCTGTACAAGAAGCGCCAGTTCGACGACGCCATCGCACACTACAACAAGGCATGGGAGCTACACAAGGATATCACCTACCTCACCAACCGCTCCGCTGCCGACTTTGAGAAGGGCGACTACGATGCTTGTTTAGCGACCTGCCAACTGGCCATTGAATATGGACGAGAGGTCCTCGCCGACTTCAAACTCATTGCCAAGGCTTTCGGCCGCATGGGCTCCGCATACGAGAAGAAGGGCGACTTGGCGAATGCAGTCGAGTACTACCAGCGCAGTCTGACTGAGCACCGCACACCTGAGATCCTGGCGAAGCTCCGAGCAGCAGAGAAGGCGAAGATCAAGGCGGAAAAGGATGCTTACCTCGATCCATCAAAGGCTGAGGAGGCGAGAGAATTGGGCAACCAGAAATTCAAGGAGAGCGACTGGCCCGCCGCTGTCGAAGCCTACACCGAAATGATCAAGCGCGCCCCCGAGGACGCTCGAGGCTACAGCAACCGCGCAGCCTGCCTCATCAAACTCCTCACCTTTCCCTCCGCCGTCCAAGACTGCGACGAAGCCCTCAAACGCGACCCGTCCTTTATCCGCGCGTACCTCCGAAAAGCCCAAGCCCTCATCGCCATGAAAGAATACAACAAAGCCATCGACGTCCTTAACGAAGCCAGCAAGCACGACACGGACGGCAAGAACGCGAGGGAGATAGAGCAGAACATTCAGAAGGCGCTTTCTGCGCAGTTTAGTGCGCATGAAGGCGAGACAGAGGAGGAGGCGCAGGCGAGGATCCAAAGGGATCCGGATATTATGGCGATTCTGCAGGATCCGGTCATGCAGAGCATTTTGCAGCAGGCCAAGGGGGACCCTGCGGCGTTGCAGGATCACATGCGGAACCCGCAGATTAAGGCGAACATTAACAAATTGATTGCCGCTGGCGTGATTAAGCTGGGGAGGGGCCCGATGTAAAATGTCCGACGAGAGGGGGAGCACGACAAAAGCAGGTGGGTGAGGTGCGATGGTGTTGAGTTGATGGGATTGCATGAGCATACGTAGCATCGCGTTTGCACAGATTTGGCATGTGTATACCATCATGAAGTCATCACTTCTGTGGTCGGGACATAGGACCTCTAGTTGAAGCACCAACTGTAAGTCTCACGGAAGATGATATCCACACGCATGAGGCATTGGGATGCTCTCTCTGCTCATATTGTAGTTGGAGCATTCCCCAAAGTTCTTGACCTGCTCCCGACTAATCTCAGCCATGTCTGATCTGCGGGCACCCTATAAGCCGTATCTCGATGGGAGGCTTCAGAACGCACAGAAAGCAGCCAGTTATGGGCTGCGATGACATTGGTGGAACAGCGAAAAGCTATCTTGAGCGCCTATGCCCGAGCCTCAATGCATGCATGTATTCATCCCAGTTCATCTTCGCGCCGCCTTCGAGAGACCAGTCTACATCACGACACCAGAGTTGGACGCAATACGCGGCCAGAGCTCTGCAGCCTCTTTGCCGACTGGGCCAGTGATGGCAGATCCTTTCATCTCGCCCTTTGGGTTGACGATCTGTGACACATTCAAGTCAGCATGCGCTCTCACAGCGTTTCATCCAGCTATGCGCCGCCTAGAGCGGACCAATACATACCACACCAGCGTTGTCCTCGAAGTACAGGAAAACGCCGTCCGCGCGCCTCCATGGCTTACTCTGCCTCACAATGACGGCAGGCATGACCTTCTTCCTCAGCTCCGGCTTGCCTTTCTTGACGGTCGCCATGACCATGTCGCCAACGCCGCCGGCGGGCAGTCTGTTGAGGCGGGCACCGAAACCCTTGACTGAGATGATGTACAGGTTACGGGCCCCGGAGTTGTCTGCGCAGTTCATGACGGCACCGCTGTTTGCCGAATGTCAGCACCCGTCCCCTCAACCACGTCCTTCTGCAATATCCCCAGTGTGGTCTGCAATATTGCTCTGCTGGTATCTTTTCGCAACCGGCATGTCTTCTGCTCTTGCGTTTGCCAGCCAAAGCCTATTCTTCCGCGTCGCTCCGTCTCTTACTCGCTGGAGTTTGGGGAGACAACGTACACAGGCAGACCCAAGGTCATCCTCAGCTTATTACCGGAGGTAGATCCACGACTGCGCATCCACAAGTCAGCATTTCCAGCGGTATATATCCCCAACGTCTTGCGCATTCCCTTACCCGCGACCCATCGTGAGTGATTGACTGTGATGTTAGTGGATGTATCGGACGGCTTCGTTGCCTTTGTCGTATCGTCGTCGTCGGTGGGCGGTGGTGGAATGCACTCGAGATCGCGCGGACTTTTCGGTCTGCCGTGCGTCAAATCTTGGCGTCGACGTTAGGTTGGCGGGCAAAAGTGATGAGACGGCAGATTCTCGGCTTGTGGCCTGAGGCAAAAGTCTTCACTCTTTTGTACCATGTCCACTCTTCACGATGCTACATCGACACATCATGTGCGAATTGCGCCTGAGACATCCTCGATGCTCGCACTGGCATGGGCCGCACATGTCTGCAAGAGGTCAAGATGACAAATACTCATAGGGAGAACCGCAAGTTCCGCACTGCGTCAAAAGTGAACAGATTGCGGCCGGGGGAAGCCTGGGCGCGTCTTGAATGATCATATCACACCTAGGATGGCGGATGAGATGGCCTACATATGCCGCAGAGACTGATGCAGTGACGACTAGCTGTTCACCTGCAGCCGACAAATGGCCTGACATTCGGCATCTGGTTGCCAACGTCGATTGCCCGAGATCCGCTGTGTTCCGGCTGTCAAGACTGTCCTATAGAAGCCCTGTTCACTTGGTCCTCCAGTCTCAAGCTGGGAATCTATCAACTGCCGAAAGACTCTCGAACATCAGTGAAGTAGGCCTACGTCCTGGCACTAACGGCACTTGCTTATCGGCTGGTACACTTCGTGACATTTCCTTGTCTCGCTGCAGTAGATGGATGTTGAGGAACGTGGTCCTCCCCCGGAGTCCACTGTTCAGGTGAGGGGAAAGCAGACACATTGCCAACCGAGAGCCATGCCGGACAACGACCAGCCAAAAGGGTAAGTACTAGAATGGCATTGAGCTATCGTTTTGGGTAAGTCGTTCCACCGAGGTCTTGTCGCCAAGGCATGAAGTCTCGGCCCGTGGTGTATAAAGACCGCATTGATTCTTGCAGATAGCTCCTGAGCACTAACAGCCAACCGCCCATTCGAAACAGAGACAAGCAGCCACCTCACTATGCGCTTCACAAATCTGCCGATGCTCAGCATCCTGATGCTGGGTATCCTCAGCGCTTCGGTTCTTGCATGTACCTGCAGCAGCGTTAGTCACTCCATCTGCTCACACGATTAGATGGGGGCTCTTCTCACATCTGCACCAGGACTGTAGTGGCGTGAGAAGCAAGTGTTTGTCATGTGGAGGCACCGGAGAGTGCGTGGTGAGTAATCCCGCAGGAAGCAGTGAGCAGTCTCCCCTGCAGCAAGCTATCTGACACTTCTGCGGTTTTAGCAACCCAACCAATGCGGCTCAGGCGGTATCGGCTGCAGCTGTTCGAGCTGCTAGAGGTCAGTGTCTTGATCGGTAAGCGTCAAAGTATCGGGCTGACGGACTAATCCTGTGACCAGATCTTTGCGATTTGAGACTGGGAGGTCGTGCGGTGGAGGAATCACTCTTGGCTTCTCTCTTTGCATTGATGTTCTGGAACGGAGCCGAAAGAGAATGTCGAGACAGCTCTTTCGGTCATCGCACATTGCCACCATGCAGCGCGATCCTGTCATGAAGCGACATCAAGATGCGCTCGGCGCCAGCGACAAGCATATGGACGATGAGGGGCCTTCGTGATAGCGATATGTTCTGATTGCAGTGGTCGTGCTACTGGGGAGCTGTGCAGAATGACCCGACTTGCAGTAATTTCGATGTAAACAGCATGAATTGTATTGTCAGTTGTCGTACCATCTTACCTGTTCTTGCAGCACGTCTCGTCAGCCACTGTCTGCAGTTGAAGGCCTCAGACCGCGGAAGTAGCAGTCGCTAGATGATTCTTCCCATGTTGGGTTCCAATGTACACAGGAAAGATCCATTCGGGGCTCAGTCAGTGGCTTTCTTCCGGCTCCAGCCAGCTCCAATGGCTTTATCGCACCCACGATACATGATATCCTCGACCACATAACTCACCGCACGTGTGTTCTCTTCGGTACGACCGATCTGAGTGCGCGGTGAAGCTAGCAAGTGGTGCGCAGGAAGCCCAAGGCACAGCTGAACTACAACCATCGCAGGAGCTCCGAGCGCCAATAGACCCCGGGATCAAAGGAGAGGACTTGAGAACAGTTGTAAACACTCAGACAGGACTGACGAGACCAGGCGACAACGGCAGACCCCCGAGAGACTGACCGCCTCATCTTCCGCGGCGTCGAGGACTTCGACGTCGGGTTCCTGACTTCTCTGGGTCAATTCCGGGAGCACTAATCAATGCTGCACCCCACCTCGCCACTCCTCGCGGCAAGAGGGAGCGGCAAAGGCTATCGTGAGTACCTCGAAAGATGCTATATGAGCGCCATCATCTGCTTGCGTGCACCAACTTCCGGCGCTCCACCTATTGCCATCGGCATCGTCGCACTGAGCCCCATTGCACCGGTCGTGGCCGTTTGTCGGTGCTCAGATATGGCAATCGAGTTGACTCGGGGCTATCCAGGGCAAGGGTATGGGACTGAGGCTACTCGGTGGGTAGGTGATGGGCTTGAGAGGCGATGCATTGTACTGTGTTGTGTTGGGTGTTGTTGACCTATGCTCCCAGCCAACCGGAGCAGATGCCATTGCAACCTTTTGGTCTCGAGACGAAGTTGACTGTCAATCGCCGTTGTTGACATTATTGTCGCCGTTCAGGTAGCCGAGTGGTACACTGCCGCAATTGCCGCTGCAGTGAGTGCTCAACTCGGCGTCTCCGGGCGCTAGACTCGCGCTGCGCTTCTCACGAAGCTCCACCGAATATCAGAAGACGGCAAGAATCATGTGGCTGTCTCAACCAGCCGCTGCCGTGCACGTGGAGTCCTTGAAGGGTCCTGTCCACGCCTCACGATTGGTTGGGTTTGGCCTGGACAGATACGGGGGGACTCATCTTTCCCCAAAGTGGGAGACGGAGTAGACAGTTGAATACAGGGTTCACTTGGAGACTACGATCGTACCTGCATTCACCAGGAAACACAGACAAGAAGAGGGCCATTGTCATGCTGTTGACGGGCATTCCGGATCAGCTGGTTTCCTGTCTCGTTGGAGGGTGAGACCGCCTTCAAAGACACCCGCCCGCGCTTCGATAGATTCTCGGAATGCAAGGCAAGATCTCGTAGAGGCATCCGTGCGGTCAGGTGGATTTGAAGCACATCACATATTGAAATACTGGGTTGCTACCTGTGCCGCACGTGCAGAGCAGGGAAGAACGATTCGCCGGCCACATGGCTCCATTCTAATTTTAGAGGCAACCTCCCGTGATATCTCATTGTTTGTTGCAAGCATCAACGCTCCTCTGTCGCGGCTGTGCTGGAGTCATGGCGGGCGTCTGGAACACGTCTTTACGCTGTCGGTCTTTCATCCGGAAGCTGTCGCCCCGACGTTTCTGTGAGCATGCCGAGTGGACTGCTGGAGAGCGCTTTTGTGGATAGCACCCATAACCGAGACCTCAAGTCAATCCTCCCGCCATTTCACCTAGTTTTGGCAGACCAGTCACCAGCGTCAAGATGCGCGCGCCATCCGAGGCAATGACGAGAAGCCCGAGACGGCACCAAATGCTTCGAAGTCTCAGCAAAAATCCAAGGAGGATCGTTGCATCGTATTCTCAATATGCGCAGCTGCTTCACACTGCGCCTCTCCTCCCAGTCCAACTCTGGCCGTAGGATCCGGCCCGCTTCCAACACGGCCCGCCGCCCTCTCGCTGCATGCCAACAGGCTCTCGTAGCGATAAATAGGACCAACATGTTGCTGTGCCTCCACATAGAGCATAGATTTCATCTGATCCCCAGGACCTGGGCCAGTCTGCGTAGTGTACAAATCGCTCAGCTAAGTTGTCTTGCTTCCGTGCCTTCTATCTGCTGGCATTCCCGTTGGTCGCCTTCTTCACCAGCAAATGCATTGTTCCTCATGTCTCTCTTGCAATGTGTGACCTTGGTCTAGGCCTTGCGACATGCTGTGCATTCATCGGATCCCGTGGCTGCTGTTTCTTGCTCACACACTCGACCTGACAAAGGGTGCGGCGGTGGTCGCGATCCATTTCGGTAAGCACTCTAATCTGGCACAGGTAGAACTACGGACATGGCTTGGCTGATAGTGGCGCGTGCAATGAGACTTCACGAGACTGACACAGGGCAGCTCAATTTCCTAATGCCACTTCAGCCTTCAATTCGTCGTCGGCTGCCCGACCTCTCGAAGCAGGACCTCCCGCGTCTGCATCAACGGGCACGCTTTGGCTCGCTGGATCACCGGACACAGGATCGAATCGGCCCTCTGTCTCGAAGCCAAGCACTTCAGGAGGAGACTCTTTTCCCACATACCAAGCTTCGCCGTCGACACAAGCACCCGCATCTTCCAGCTTTAAGCTCAACTCCACGACTCTGCCTGCTCAATCTCTATCCAGGCCTAGTGCTACACACAGCTCGGGGCAAGACTCGGCAGGTGCCACCCGGCGGATTTCTGAGAACTTGCCATCTTACCAGCGCAGTAGTCCGGCATCGTTGGCGACAGCGCCTCCAGCGTCTGGCGATTTGGATACGCCGTCCCTATTCAACCTCAACGCTACAGACTACTTGGGCTACATATCTTCAACTCCTAGTCTGCGTCCTTCTGTACACTTTAGCTACAGTCCGCAGAATATCACTGCAACATCAGGCGGTACTCCAGGTCCTGGTACGCCTTTCTGGTATTCGTCTCCGACTAACATCCCATCGAATACTGCAACCGTCAGCAGCCCCCTTGGGCCGACCTTCAACAATTCTTGGTACGGCTCGTCGCAGTCTGCCATGGCTAATTCGAGTGGTGTGACTGTCACTAATGTGCGAACGGTGGTGGGCACTGCGAGCCCTCGCGGCACTGTGCCGGCCGGTCAATCGCCCGCGAGCAAATCGACGGTTCTTCCACCCACAACGACCTCAACTAAAAATTCAACAAGGCCATCGCGGAGTGGGCAGCCGTCGGCGTCTGCTCCAGCCACATCAGCGCCACCCACATCAAGCCAGAATCGGCCAGCTTCATACATGTCATCTTCACCTACAGCCAGGGTCGCCTCTACATCAACTACGATTCCAACTCGGATAGGCACCTGGGCTAGCACTCTGCGTGCAACGCCAACATACCTGCCAACCTCCAATGGGACAAACAGTACGGTCGGAGCGCCAGCAACGCTGGCACACGGCGGCCGCGGACCTCCAACGACGTCCACAACCGTCGGTATAACAATAGGTTGCGTGGGTGCGGCATTTCTTCTGATCGTGGCAGCACTGTTTTTTCGCCGTCGGCGCTCACAAGGCAAACCCTTGATTGCAAAAGTGCGCTCGTCCCGAGAAAGTCAGCGCGCTTACCCAGAGTCCGCGTGGCTGTACGACCCGAAGATGACCCCCAAGAATGGCAGCCAACATTCGCTGGCTCTTCCCACCAGCTCGGTACCGCTGCCTCAGAACAAGCTGATCTCCCGGAGTCGCTCTACGATGATGCGACCTTCGACTTCGCGTCATACTTCTGGCATATATTCGAATCTTCCCTCCGCATCAGAACCAAAACCAGGCGCAGTGGGGTTGTCGTCCGAACCGACTTCGCCGCCAACTCGCTCTCCTGCAGACTCGGTCAAACCATTGTTTGCGCGGGAGTGTACCGTGGGCCTACGGAGGATAGATTCCATTGCAAGCCGCGGCAGCACAAGAGCGGATGTCTACTCACCGGTGAGTTGGGACATGAGAAGCGCTAGTTCCGGGCGAAGTCAATCGATGCGAAGCAGGAGGAATAGCGGTAGCATGGACTTGCTGCACAGACCCATGAGTGCGATCCGCGAGGAGATCTTTTCGCGCAAACCTGATGATGGGAGTCAAGCGCTGGGAGCATACATCGAAGCGCCGCAGAAATCCTCGCAGCGTCACGCCAGGTAGACGAGTGGCTCAGCCGGATGGAGGGCGGAGACGAAAAAAGCATGGAGCACTCGCGCTCTGGTCGCCCGCATAGATGGCCCTCAAAGCTGAGGTGTCCGGCATTCTAGCCTGTACATTATGAGCTGCGAGAGCCAGCATCGTTTAGACTTTTTTTTGAGACCACTCAATTAGCGACAGACAACTCAAAAGCTGATGTCAAGTAGTGCGAACAACCTGCAGGGTCGTCAGTCGTCGAATAGACACCATGCAGGCATCGTCGAGCTTCCGGGTACGTTGCCTTGCTTGCCTGATCACATGCGAATTCTGGCTCGAGCATTGACGTCGCGAGTCCCGACTCGACTGTTTGCCTCAACCGACATTGTGATTGTTGTCGCAGCGTCCGATGCTAGCACCCAGAGCAGAAGAGGCAGCGTCTGCTTTGAGAACAAAGCGATGTGCGTAGCTTTGGATCTCCGACGGATTGATCTTCCACCAGAGCAGGTGGCCTTGTGGGCAATCATGACGTCGAGTGGCCTGTCTGTGGATGGTCTTGCGGAAGGCGTGTACCGGGCAGATGCGACCGTCGAATGGACTTGAGGACTTGGAGTTGTAGAAACTGGATGCACAGGGGCAGAGGCGGAATCGAAAGGCTCGTGCGTGCGTGAGTCGAGCGCTCGATAGACAGAGCGCATGACCTCGTGGAAGTTTATGGTGTCGAATGGTCTGTCGTTGGCAAACCTCTCAGTTTTGACTACAAGTTTCAGCTAGTTCATTGGCAAAGTCTGGCAAAGTCTGGCAGAGGGGTTGTGCATCGCAGATACCATCGACGAATTGACGTGAGGACTCGAGGCACTGGGTGTTGAACGCTCGGGGGAAGAGGGCAGACCCGATGGAGCCCGTGCGAATATGAAACAGCCTTCGCTCTGTGTGGACAATATCGCTCGGGCAGCTCGTGAATACCAGACCTCGAACCCGCCTGCCTCTGACCTGGCTCGTGTTCTTAGGAGGAACTTCTTCTTTGCCTCCCTATAAGAGCCTTGAGTACCTCCCTTTCTTGAATGACCACAATCATCAGCCCTCACCACCACCAACAGCAACGGCCAGAAACCACGAGGCCCCGCCGGCAATCAAGTTTGACAAGGCCAGGAAGCTTCTACCACCTACGACCAACACATCTTCTTTCAAAAGACGAGGACAACGAGCATCTTCAGCAAGCAAGCCTGCACCTGCGTATTAAGTCTCGTCCTGCACGACTATCCTGCACAACAGTTTGTCAATCAGCTACTACCAGTATGTGAGCTTTGTTTACTTGTTTCAGTGTTACTTATGCTCACATCATCCAACAGCGAACACAATGTTCTCTGGTAAAATCAACCCGGGTAGTGGTCGCGACTACAGCGAGCAGGAGGGTTGGCCAGACGAGCAAGCCAGGATGCCGTCCACGATTGGCCGGCCGAAAACGGGCGACAGGGCCAAGGGGCCGCAGCAGAAGAAGCAGCAATAGAGGAAAATCACTGCGGCCCCCACACTGACGATCTCTGCACCGAACGCTGAGGTCGACGATGAGGTGAGCTACCCTTGGCTGGCGTTTCCACGGGCTTCTGGAGAACCGAGTTTCGAGTATCCTGACTTTCATATAGAGCAGCAACGACAGTGGAGACTTTGAAGAGGGGTCCACGGTCGACTACGGCAAGCCCTGGCGCAAGGGCCCCACCTCGACCGCGCAGCTCACGGAGGCGTTCAATGAGCACTTTCACGAGGAGGAGGAGGAGGAGCGTAGTGAGGCTAGTTTGTCTAGTCATCTGGACCGCAAGCTGAAGGATGTGAAGCAGCTGTATCCTGTCAGCTAGGCGGTCTTCCCGAGAGCAGCTGGATAGGATGGGCGAGGTTGACCACCGCGGGTTGCGACTCGGTTGGTTCGAGCGATTGAGCGAGGCGTGTGGCGTTTGGCAACGAGATACCCGGTCTAATTTCACGGCTGCACAGATGTAACTCAGTAGCAGGACCAGCTTTACCAAGAGACTCAAACGATGCATGGCAGAAGTCACAAGGTGCCCTTGGATACTGCTTCCCCCTGCCGTTGGGCAACTTCTCACGGGTCGAGCACTCATATCCAGCGCGCTGCATGAAGCTTGCCTGCCAAGATCAGCAACAGGGATGAGATTTGACAGCATGCGGCGGGGCCACATAGCCACGCCGATCGAAGACGCACCTCCGCGATAGCGTGTAAGCATGATACGTTGGCAACGTCGAGACCTGTGATCGATACTGAACAACCTAAGGTATGCTCCACTCCCTGGTCGTAGAGCTCGTCAGCCATGGGCGCCTCCGGGAGATCGTCCAGGTGTGGGCCTACCAGTCCTGCTTACTCAAAAGTGGGCGAGCCTGTACCAAGATTCCTTTGACATTGATGCAGACCACTTTCGTCTTTTGCCGGTCCAGTCGAAATGAGGCCTACACGAGTGAAGGACATATCCCTATCGCCAGAAGAAATGATCTGTATCTCCGCCATACTTTCGTCGTCATTGGTGCCTGTCATACGGCAGCTTGCATATTCTGCTTACTCAGACATGCTAAACCGGTACCAACATCCCATGAGATTCACATGCGGTTGCGCGTCGGTCTCTCAGCAGTCTCAGCCGGAATGAGGTCTACAGAATGGAAGGCGGTACACCAAGTGTGCCGGCCTGATACGTATCCCTGCCATACTTTGGTCGTCCATTAGTGCTCGTCCACGAGCGCCCTGCCAACGCCGAGGACTTCCGTACGTACGTAAAGCCATTCGGTACCAAGATGCTTCAAGATCCTGCAGAGATACACATTGGCCTCCCACTAGCCTGGAGGCTGGGGACGATCTCGAGAGCGGGGTCAATCAGTCGTAAGATCGGAGCCATGGTAAGGACGGTAGCACACCCTCGTCAAGATTTTGCTCATCCGTTAGTGCCATCAAAGCAATGTCGAAGGGGAGGCTGGAATTCCTGCTGACAAAGGCGATAGTGGAGCAGTATCGAGAGCTCAGGACGTCGTCCCACTAGTTCAGATGCATGGAGCAGCTCTTAAGTCGGAGACCGCAGCCACGGTACTAGTGGCAGCACATCCTCGTCGAGATTTCGCTCGCCCCAAACACAGAACGTCCCGCGGGTTGGGAGGAGCGTGGGCGTGGTGCCATACCCTGTCGTGAGTTTGTCCGCCCATTGGTGCCCTCCATACGGTAGCCTCAGAACAACCAACTGGCATGTGGACCGCCGCCATCAGTACCGAGATCCGCTCAAGGTCTACACAGATATACATCGGTCACCCATTAGTCCAGCATGGGCACGACCTATCGGCAGGGCGTGAGGAGCCAGAGAACCGTGAGCGTGGGTAACCCCCATGTCATGATTTCGCGCTCCCATTAGTGTCCTTGGATTGTTGTCGAAGCACAGGCGTCCGTTTCTAGGTTGACCTCTGTACGACCATCTCGGTAGCGCGATCTTTGCGAGACCCTTTGGAGATATACATTGGCCTTCCATTAGTCCAGACGACCGTCGCCAGGCGGGGCCCATTCTGCCGAAGTCAACGACGTCGTTGCACCAAATCCTTGCGAGGTCCTTACTTTGGCCTCCCGCTGGCGTATGTCCTATTCCACGGTTTACCCCTCTCGAGCGTGCTGAAAATAATGATTACAGTATCGATGAAGGAGTCACGGGACGGGGGACGGGCCGAGCCACCCTCGAAGCGTCCTGAATGATCATCATCAACACACGGAGGGTTCCAGACGCTTGGCTCGTCCCAGTCACCACAGCCCCGGATCCGCGCGTACTGGTAGCGCGGCAAGGTCAGTTATCATTTGTAATTATTGTCATGATCATGTGCTGTCAAATACTAGTGTCCCAGTGTCCCAGTGTCCCATTTTGGCGAAACGATAGATTGGTGTGAGCTCCGCGTCAAAGTCGGGTTTGGCAGTACATGGCTTCCAGGCCCCTCACGCCGAGCAAATCACAGATGATACAAAGGTCGGAGACCAATCATGCGTGTACGCGATGTCTGTGTTGATGTGCCCTCGGCAAAGGCGAATCAGAGCTTGAGATCTGGCGACAATATCGCATGTTTTTGGCCAGCCATTAGTGTACCAGCTCTTGCAAGAGATACCATGGTTGACGGCGCCCATGAGTGTTCAGGATGGATGCACCATGAAGTAAGTAGGCCTGACCAACGGCGCATGCCCTGGTTTGTGCCAGGGATGGATGGCATGTGGAGGCACATGGATAAGTATTGCTGTGACATCACCCGTCATATCCCCTTACTCAGCAGTCCTCGCGGTGTCACCAGCTATCGGAAGGACATTCACCGAAGCACATTCACCATGTCCCCCAGCCTTCCACCTGCCATACTTTTCCCCTGAAGACCACATGCAGACCACATGCAAAGATGGGCAAGCCGCGACTCATCATCCTTGTCCGCCATGCCCAATCCGAGGGCAACAAGAACCGCGAAGTGCACCAGTTCATCCCAGACCACCGCGTCAAATTGACCGATGAGGGACACCGACAGGTGCGTTTCCGCCACGTCGATACCTACAAGACACATTCATTGACTAACCTGCTAGGCAGAAGATGCCGGTCGGCGCCTGCGCACCCTGCTGAGACCAGACGACACGCTGCAGGTCTTTACCAGTCCTTATCGCCGAACGCGAGAAACGACGGAAGGCTTGCTCAAGACACTGACCGCGCGAGCGGACCCGGAGGATCCTCATGTCGCGCCCTCGCCGATCGCGAGGAGTAAGATCAAAGTGTACGAAGAGCCGCGCATACGAGAGCAGGACTTCGGCAATTTCCAGCCGTGCAGCGCGGAGATGGAACGCATGTGGCAGGAGCGTGCAGACTATGGTCACTTCTTTTACCGCATCCCGAACGGCGAATCCGCCGCCGACGCGTATGACCGCGTGTCCGGGTTCAATGAGTCGTTGTGGCGGTGCGTATCCATTCGTGAGACCCCGAAAGCTTCTGACGATTGTTCAAAGGCAGTTCGGCGACGAGGATTTCCCCAGCGTTTGTGTCCTCGTCACACACGGGCTGATGACCAGGGTGTTTCTCATGAAGTGGTATCACTGGAGCGTGGAGTACTTTGAGGATCTGAGGAACATCAATCACTGTGAGTTCATTACCATGCGCTTGGGAGAGACGGGGAAATACGTGCTGGAAACCGAACTGAGGACGTGGAGTGAGCTGAAGCGGCTGAAGAGGGCAGAGGAGGCGCGGGAGCAGGCGAGACAAGACCCGCCGAGGAGGAACACGTTGAGTCATTTTTTGAAGGTTGAGGAGAGCCCGCGCATCCCGACGAGGCAGTGGGGCGGGTGTGTGGGAGGATGTCGTCATGACCATGGGGTGTATCCGAGACGGAGGGGGTTGGAGAAGGAGGAGGGAGCGAGTTTGGTCCCTCCAGCCATCGCAATGATGCAAAATGGGAGTACTGGCAGCGTGGAGGAGTCAAAAGCCGGAGATACTCTTGCAGAAACGAGCTCGACGATCTCAGCACCGACGACGCAATCCGCGGAGCGTCAACTGCCACTCCGAGCCACGCCATCATATCTCCAGCACGGCCGTGATGGTGGCGGGAACTCCGGCGCAAACACGCCGCATGAGATGAGCGACGAAGAGGAGTACTTCAGAGTCCAGACACCGGCTCGTGGTGGGAACGCGAGCTCGGGAGGCCAGGTCGTGCAGAAGCGACTGGCGCGGAAGCCGACCAAGCAAGACATGCAGAGGTGGATGGACGAGAGTGGTATGGGCAGAGGCACGCAGGCGGATGGGCTGGGTGATGAGCCAGACCTCGAGCCGACCGCGGAGGAGGAGGAGGCGGAGTATGAGGAAGGACGGCATGTGGTGCGTCGCTATGCGGGAGGGGAAGGGGAAGGTGTGGGTGGGGTTGAGCAGTTGCAGAAGGCACGGGAGAAGGATCGGAGTTTGGAGGGGAGTCTGTATTGATGGTACGAGTTGATTGTTGAATTTTCTTTTGATCAGGCGTGAGGATAGAGGAACAGATATGGGCTGATGACGAACGGATCGTCCCAGAGTGATGTCTGCGTGTGGTCGGGTCTGGTGGATTCATGCTCACATGCCTGGATTCATGCTCACGTGCCTCGGCGACATAGTTTTCCCGATGTTCAATGACGGCGCCGCGCTTGCATGTGACCAGATACGAAGTACACAGCAAACCGAGATCACGTACATTATGTAGTAATTAGCTACCTTGATTGTCCACATTCACGCCTGTTTAACCAATTGACCCCATTTGTCAGTCAATTGCGCAGGACGGTCGGGTCTCAGCATGACCGACGGCACGAGATAGTCCACCCAACATGCCCTCCCTCTCCCCCGGGCCGACCAATGCAGCCCCCTCCGACTTCGCCCAAGTCCTGCCCGGTTCGCCTGCATCTTCCCTCCAGACCCTCACCACTTTCGTATTTCGGCAGAAGAGATACATCGCGTACATCAGCGGGACGCAGCTCAACTTCCTCTCGTCCCCCACCAGATTCATCCAGGCCATCACATTCACAGAAGAGCTGGTGGCTGTCACGGCGGACTCGCAGACCGGGAAAGTCCTCGTGGCGGGCAGGCGCGATGTCCATGTCCTCGACGCGCTCGCCGAGGGCTGGACGAAGGTGTGGTGGGAGAAGAGTCTGTGTCTGAGGCGGGACGGTGTCGGTGATGAGGTCCGCTGGCTGAGCTGGGGCACCGAGGGTGAGGCCTTGGTAGGCGGGAGTAAGCTCCTCAGTCTCTTCTCCACATTGCCTTCCAGCAGGACCGCGTCGCCGGTCGTCAATGCCGCCGATCACGCGGACGAAAGCGTGCATGTCAGGCCGCCGCTGTGGAGCAAGACTGTCGCGTCGCCCGTGGTCTATGCAGAGTTCAGCCCGACGGCGAGTCTCATTGCGAGTTGTGGACGGTATGAGAGGTTCGTGAAGATTTGGAGGCGGTTGTCGTATGAGGACGGGTTGTTTGATTACACGTACCTCCCGCATCCCGGGGTGGTTACGCATGTGGAGTGGAGGCCGGCGAGGGAGGGCGAGGCGGAGAGGAGAGGGAGCGGGATCAGTGGGAAGCATGAGGAGGATGCGGAGGTGTTGTTTACAATGTGTGAGGATGGCGTCATGAGAGTGTGGAGGACGGGCGGCCAGCATGATTTGGAGATGATGGTTCGCCATGCTGAGGTTGACTTGGTGGCGGCGATTCCGCAGTCGCCGTCGCGAGTTATGGATGGGGGAGCTTGGGCTGTGAAGCCGCCTCGGAGGTTTGCGTTTGTGATTCCGGCGGATAGGTTCATCGCGGGTGTCACGGCTGCGACGGGACGGGAGCTGAGTGGGAAGATCAGTCATTCGCTCGAGCATTTGAAAGAAACTGCGTCGCAGTCGCCGGATGTGATTGTGACGATGGATGGCGGAGGGCAGATGTCTGCGTGGGGATTGCAGAGTGTTGGGCATAAGCGTAGACCGCATACGCCTGAAGCTGCGCAGGCGTTTCATATTGCGCATGCTGAGGGTTTGAGTCTCAGAATTGCGGACGAAACCGATGCGCGGTTTGTGCATTGGCTGAATGATGACCAGCTGCGGGTGCTCGTTCATAGCTTCGACGGCAGCGTGTCCTGGTGGCAGGGGGATGTGGAGACGTTCTTCTCGCCGGCAGGTGCTGGCGCTGATCGTCTCAGGCGAGTGGCGGATTGGACTGGGCATGAGAATGGAATCGAGTCATTGATTCGGACGACTGACAAGACGCTGCTCCGGTCAGTCTCGAACGGCAAGAGCCAAGACTGGAAGTTGGCTGCGAACGGCAGCTTGACCAGAAGTGCTGTCGTCTCCGATAAGGTCGAGGTTGTGGATGAAGAGGACCCGGACAACCCATTTGAGAGCGTCTCTCACGAATGCGATATCTCGGCGAATAATGATGAGGTCGCTGCCTTTGCCATGGATGACTTCCGTGAGCTCGTCATATATGACCGGCTCGAAGGCTATATTGAGCACAGGGAGACTTTCAAGAAGGCGATCAGACATCTGCGCTGCTCGAACTTTGGACCTTCGCACAACTTCGTGGCTGTCAGCTTTGATACGCATGCGATGATTCTTGCACAGGGCCTTTATGGGCGACGCGCAGATCCTTTGACATGGCGGCGTATAAAGGAGGTGAACATCGCTAATCTGGGTCTCGAAATCACGGCAATAGCGTGGTTGCACACAGGCTCGTTGGCACTGGCTGCTGGCAACGGCATCCTGGTGACAGACAACACTGTCTCGGCGCATGAGGTTGACAAAGAGACTCGCGAGGCTTTGCGCGTCGATGGCAAGGCCCAAGTCCCAGTTGTCAAGCTACCAAGCGGACTCAAGCAGCCACTGCCTGTTTGGCATCCCAGACTGTTCTCGCATCTGGTGCACTTTGGCAGAACCAGAACAGCCGTCTCTCTGCTTCATCGTTTGGCCCAAAAGCTGAAATTCTGGAGCGAAGGTGATGATTTGCATGATGTACTTGACATTGACCCGCACGAGATTGTCAGCCAGAATGATTCATCGGGTAGTTGGCTGAACGAAGATCTCATCCGCGACCTGACTGAGCAGCTGCAGGAAAAAGATCTCCCCAATGTCTCGGAAGCCGAGCAGGAGCGCCTGAAGCATATCCTCGATGCCCTGGCCTTCACGACCCAACGCATCAACGGACTCGACAAGAACGCCCTACGCTACCTCTTCAGCTGGAAAGTCCAACTCCTGTCCATGACTCAGACCGAATCTCCTCTCCCCAACGGCTCTTTCCTCCGACCTAACGGCCTCCCCCGCCCGCAATCGCAACCCGACCCCATTATCCCTACCATGCACTGGCGCGACATCGCCTTCGCCTACCACAGCAGCACCCAACAACCCCTGCTCGACATCCTCTCCTCCCACTACTCCCACAAACTCACCTGGCCACTCGCACGCGCCCTCGGGCTCACCGCCTGGCTCGCAGACAAAGACGCCCTGACCACCGTATTCGAGTCCCTCGCGCAATCTGCGTTCCGAGCTACCGACCCACCAGACCCCGTGAATGCAAGTCTGTACTTCCTGGCGCTGCAGAAGAAGCAGACCTTGCTGGGGCTGTGGAGGGTGGCGGTCGGGAATCGGGAGCAGAAGGCTACGATGGGATTTTTGAAAAGGGATTTCGTTGGGGATGCGGGGGCGCGGACTGCGGCGAAGAAGAACGCGTATGCGTTGCTCGGGAGGAGGAGGTTTGAGTATGCGGCGGCTTTTTTCTTGCTGGCAAATGATGCCGCGAGTGCTTGTGGTTTGTTGGCGGGGCAGTGCGAGGATGTGCTGTTGGCGGTTGCGGTTGCGAGGTTGTATGCGGGAGATGGGTCGGAGGTGTTGCGGGAGTTGGTGGAGAAGAGACTGTTGAGTGAAGCGGCGAAGAGGGGGGATCGATGGATGGCGAGCTGGTGCCATTCCGTGCTGGGACAGAAGGATGAGGCGGTGCAAGTGCTTGTTAAGCGATTGAAGGGGCAGGTGGAGAATAGAGATTGGCATCAGGATGATCCCGCGACGTTGATGTTGTATCGTGATCTCAGGGAGAAGCTGGGGAGTTCGGAGTACGAGTACCAGGCTATCCTCAGGGGCGCGAGGGTGTTGAGACGGCTGGGGTTATGGGTGTTGGCTTTGGAATTGGTGAGGAATTGGAAATTCGCGCAACCTAGTGCATCGGCCGCGGGAATGGAAGAGGTGGTGGTGGAGGTCGAGGATGAGGCTTCCAATGGTGTCAGCGAGGAGCCGAACTCGATTCTGAATGGCTTCTCCGACCCCGTTCCTGCCAAGCCGAAGCAGGAGGCTGACGTCCCGTCTATGCTCGACGACTTCGCAGTCCCGGCTCCGGCTGTGGATGGGAAAGCGGCACGAGAGGCTCAGGCGAGGGAGTTGCTGGCGAAGATGAAGGCGAAGAAGACGGGGGCAGGCGATCCAGGAGACGGTGAGGGTGCGGGAGGCGGGGAGAAGAAGAAATCAGAGCCCACGCGGTTCAAGGAGCCGGATGCTAAGAGTCTGTTGGATAGTTTTGGACTTTGACGTGTCAGAGTATGCGGTGGTCAGCGAGGAATCGTCTGGGCTCGGTACATGTGTTGTATCATGCTGGTGCACGCTACTGCCTCTGCGCGTTCCTTCTTGTGCTACGTGTTGGACATTGACGCCCGAGCTCACTGGACCAATTACCTGCATCGAGAGTCGGAGTGGTCATGTACGCACTGCTGCGCGCGCAATGTCGCGTCGCTTGACTGAGGGCTATGTATCTGACCACCGAGTCTGCTTCAACGCACCACACAACGTTGCAACGGACGGCGAAGTTCAACAGACATCAGTGCACTCCGTCGTCCGTTGCATCCTCGCAGTCTCCCACCCTCACAGCCCCCAAAAGCAGACGTCAGCTTCTCGTCCACTCATCACGGTCGTGCAAGCCAATTGGCTCCGTCTCAGCTCCCTCGCCTTCCTCTCAGCTAGCTGCCGCCGCCGCCGGTACACTCGGCATCTGACCCGCTTGGGGTGGCTGACACTTCGGGGACACCGTGTCCGCAGCTCTATCATATCGACCCTCGCCTTTCCGCCTGATTGTACAGGCGCCTGCCACCAGGCGGCAGTGAAGCGGCGAGGCGAGGAAGAGAGTAATGTGGCAGTTCGGACTTGCGTCACACAGGTCCTGGGTGCCTTGAGCGCTTTGGCTGTGAAGTTCGTCAGGTGCAGGCTGTCCATGGCTGGCTGGGAGAGGTGTGGCTCACCCGTGCTTCAGAGGACGTGCGAGGTCACTCGAGTGATTATGAACAGACGTCAATGCCATGGTTGGTCTTATGCTGTCTTCGGCCAAAGTCCGACTTGTGCTCCGTTCAGATTCACACAAGTGAGCGCCAAATGCTCCGTCCACGGCTTCGAATCTCTACTCTCGATCCTGTCGAAGGCCTGGCACAGACGGACAGTAGCATAGCTCGCTTCCGTCAACGCGAACTGCTGGCCCAAGCAGATTCTCGCACCGCCGTTAAAAGGCAAATACTCCCACCCAGGTCTCAAACCCTTCTCCCCCGTCGCAGGATCATCCAGCCATCGCTCTGGTGTGAACTCTTCAGCGTCTTCGCCATAGTAGTCTTTCCGCCGGTGCATCGCGTACAAGGACCACGCCACTACTTCGCCCTTTTTGACGAATATCGGAGCTGCGCCGTCTGGGCCGCCGCCGAGAGGTAGGATGGTGTCGCAGAGGGCTTCGCGGGAATTGGCCGGGACGACGGAGTGGAGGCGGAGAGATTCGTTGAGGATGGCTTTGAGGTATTTCATGTCTTTCAACTGTTCGAATGTCGGGGGCTGGCCTTGGAGCGCGGCGATCTCGGTTTGAAGCTTGGACCAGATGTCTGGGCGGCGTGAGAGGGTGAAGAAAGCATTGGTGAGGAGAGATGCGGTGGTGTCACGGCCGGCGACGAGGATGTTGAGGAGTTCGCTGCGGATGCGGATGGGGTCCGAGGTCTGGCGGACGAGTTCGTTGATGAAGACGTAGCGGCCGTTTGTGTCTGCGGAGGTCTTGTCTGAGAGAAGTTGGGCTCGTTTGGAGAGACCGAGCTGGACGTAGTAGTCGACGAAGTTGTGGATGAAGGCGCGATCCTTTTTGAATTGCTGTTTCTTTTCTTGGGTGATGAGGAGCCAGGCGAAGCCGCCGTAGCGACCTAGTTGGCCGATATGGTCTTGAGAGCGAGTGAAGGCTCCGGCGAAGCCTTCGCCACTGCCGCTAGTGAGAGACCGAGTTGATTCACCGAATACTGGTGGTAGGAGTCAGTGTGACATGGACGATGTTACAGAGAAACTTTCAGACTCACAGAATTCCGTGGCACTGTCCATAGCCAAACGGAAAAAGCGCTCAGACAAATCAACCGTGCTCCCATCCTTTGGCAGTCCGTCTATCAGATGGCGAATGTGCCCCTCGAATGTGTTGAGATCGCCAACCTGCGAGCGCACAAAGTTGGGCCGCAGCATCTCGCGAGAATGAGCCCACTCGGCGCCATCCGTCGTGAAGATGCCTGCGCCGAGCAGAGGGGTAAAGCCACGGATTCTTCTCTGGCCCAGGCTCCATTTCTTGTGGTCTTTCGCCTGGATGCACTTCAGATTCTCCGGCTCGATCGTGAAATAGACTTGACGACCCAGCAGCACGAGCCGCATGGTGTTGGCCCTCGTTGCCCGGAAACGGTCTTGCGCTGCTGTCAAGATGCGGTGTTCTTTGACGGCCTTGACATTCTCGCGGAAGAGCTCCCAGCCAAAGAGGTGGTCGTTGAAGCCTGCGGCCCATGGCGCTGGCTGTGTGCCACTGCTGCGTTGTAACTCTCTTCGTTTGGCACCGGTCGTGAGCTGGAAGTAGAGGTGGTAGAGGAGGAAGACGAGCGCAAGTCCTGCTGCCGCCTTGACGGCGTAAGGCAGGGTCGACAAGGCCATGGTTCTGATGGTGTTTGAACGCTCCTGGATCAGCTTAGTTGGTTTCAGCTTCAGTAGACATTCGATCTTTGGCTGGGTCTGTAGACGGTCGAGCGAATACTTCATGTATCGTGTCGCCTGGTATGACCGGCCTGGAGGCTGGAGGCACAAGCGTTGACGGTATCGTCCACTTATCAGCGAAGACATGCACCTCGGCTCCACGTCGCGGCGCCAAGGTGCACCTGCGCGATACGGCCGCAAGATGGAGCGGCTGATGACACAAGGTTTCCAGGCCGACGGAGACGGACAAGTTGATGATGACAGCGACACAGCTGAAGGGCATCTGACCCTCCGAGAGATGTGTCGTTGGCTGGGCACAATCTATTCGAAAGGATATTGATTACGCAGGACATGTGAGCGTGAATTAATTGTTAGTGTTCTGCCCGGTGGTTTTCTCCTTGCAGAACGGCACATAGAGTCTTTCAGCTGTCACTCTCTCCATCGAATTCCCATGCGCTAGAGATGTAGAGGAGCACAGAAGCAGAGGCTGCTACTCACCTTGCTCCAATCGATCTCTTTCGAGCCAATGCTGTCACCATAGATCGGGTGGACCTGACCTTGGAGCCAGCGTCCACGCAGAGGTCTGAAGGACAACATCTCTCAGCGGGCTCAAATGCTCGATCCCTGTCCCTGATCGATGCGCGAGGCAGCATGACTGGAGTGACTGAGCTGCCTGAACAACACATGTCCACTTCAGCATCGATCTGCGAAGGATTGTTGAGCTGGTCGACACACTGCGGGCCTACCCAGAGTCCGAAACCTGAAGACGGGAAATACCAAGTACCTCCTACTCCAGCATCCGCTACCTCCATCTTGCTTCACCGCATGCTGCCAAAGAGAAATCATCATGTGCTTCGGTGTGGTTGGATGACCTGGGACAATGTCATGCCGACGACGACCTCCGTCTAAACAGCCCGCAGAACGGCTCTAAAGCAGGTTTCGCCATCGCTGTTATTCAGGATCAGGGGAACCTCATCCACAAGTGGCCGAACGGGAAGAGCGCTCCGGTGACTGATCTGGCGATCTGCTGAGGACGCTGTACATCTCATGATGCCCGGACTTCTTTGCGATTTGAACGAGATTCGATCCCTGGAGCGCATTGTACTGCCAGCTGCATATGAGACAAGAACATCTGTTCGTGACATGGAGGGTGTTATGAAAGATGGGCTGTTCGCCATTTTCCGACATCTGGTCCACATCCACACAGGCCCGAGCACCAATGCCACGGAATCCGGGCTGCTGAGAGGCTCTCGATCACGTGTCTGAGCTAGGGGGCCGAGCTAGGAGGACAGATCTGCTTCCTGACTCCAGCCTAGGAACGTGCATTGATCGGGGTATACATCTCGAAAGGATCAGGAAGCGCAGTATGCGCTTATGGCGACTGACCTTCAATGAGCAAACCAACCTGGCTTAGGACTCAGCAATCCAGTCCTTGTGGTGGACTTGATTGCTGAGTCCTAAGCCAGATTGCTCAGAAGGAGAGGGACACGGCCGAAAACAGCGCAGGAATCCCAACGCGATGGATGAATTCGCTCGGAACAGACACGACTGTTAGCCATGTAATTGGCAGAGTCATTAGAAGTGGTAGTGGCGGCGATCGCAGTGACCTGGGAGATCTCGTAGGCTTCGAGACTGCTGAAGGGTACGAGGAGGCATGCGATTGGAGGTTGCGTATAGGCTAGCTGAATCATCCATGAACGGGGAACAGAGATAACGATTGGTATGAAGCACTGATCTGCGAAGGCATCAGGCTTTGACGGTGGAGTTCATGCAACGAGGAAACCGCTGATTGACATCAACGATGATTTACACCCTTGGACACCGGAGAAGCCTGGTCGGTGAGTGGCTCTGTTCCAGATGAATAATGACATTTGCCGCGCGAGTATAATGCATTGCAGAGAGCCTTCTTGTCTATTCCACAATGACGATTGGCAGGTTGCTGGATATCTCGATGGCACGATGTCTCGTCACAGCGACAATGGACGCAAAGCCACCAGAGAATGCTTTCTCATGCTGGAAATGGAAATTCTTTGACTACTGCTCACGATAATGGCTTTGTCCGTGCTGTAGTACGCAAGGCTAGAATCTTCACTGGGCAATGACTTTCACTCATGAGGAAGAAGCACATTATGCCACACGCCGTCGTTGGAGTGTTTACCAACTCGCTGTCAGTATAAAACTTGTCTTCTACAACCACCGTCCAGTTGACAAAAACATCTTTCCATCCAACATCAAGAAATTGCGAATCACAGTCAGCATTCGCACAGATAAATTCAACCACGTTCGCACACACACGCACCTCTAGACATACTGGAGGGAGCTATACATATGTCCCACAAGGGGATGTCGAAGCAAGCGCCGTCGGACACCGCCAAGTTCACGACCTCGGTTCCATCAGCGCAAATACCAGCGACAGAGCGGCCGACCGCCAGCGCACGTACACCACCGCTGGTACCCATGGCCGAGCATCAAGGCGCAGTCGTGCCTGCGCAACCACAAGCCTCTGATGAGCAGCACATGAGCATTGGCGTTCAAGAAGAGAGGAGTGCTTTCACGGTTGATCAGACCGCTGCAGCCACCGATCAAGCGGATGGACAAGAGATTAGCGTGAGGAAACCCGTTGTCCCAAGTTCAGAGGCTGCATCTACCACAGGCACTGCTCACTCAGGCATCGTCGATGAACATGCTGAGGAGGGCGAGACCGCTATCGAGCTTCTCGAGAGCAGTCTGAGCACCGATCAGGAGTCCTTTAATGAGGAATCGTCTACGTCTAAGCAAGCCTCCACGCCAACCAGCTCTCCGCCGGGGCATGGCTCCAGTCTCGGTCAGAAGACTTCCACGGCTCTTTACGATATTCACCGTGAGAACGAGTCCCGAACCATGGAATATACCACTGGTGCTGCCTGCGGCACGTCCTTATTGCTGAACGACATTATCGAGAAGCTCAGCGACAAGACTGCTGAGAACAGAATCACGCGGAGGAAGCTCTTGTTGGAGGCCGTCGACAATGCGGTGCAAGACTTTGCAGCAGAATTTCCCGATCGCTTGACAACACACAATGATTCAGATGAGGATCGCCAGAATGTGTCGATGGCGAAGAGATCCGCGGAGACCTTGCGAACGATTCTTGAGAGGGAGCTTCCCAGTGCGGTTGTCGCTAGCGATACTAAGCTCATGAACATCGTGAAGGGTGTTGAACAGGTTAGGGACCATATGGAGGCATTCTTCGTTACGAGCACCGATCATCACGCCGATTCCTCCTCAATGGTGTCCACGCCAACCAAGCAGCACGAAGATACAGACAAGCCTGCTCGCAAGCGCAAGGCCGCAGAGGCGATTATGACAGACTTTGTGTCTTCTCTGATCGTGGATGACGACGCGAGTGCGTGCCCACAGAAGCAGCGTACGGTGGACGATGGATCGAGTGGGCTCCCGAAGAAGAGGCAGCGCAAGTTAGCCGGTGGAAAGTCCTGGTCGCCGGCTGAGGACTTGCAAATCATTCGAATGAAGCGCGATCCCAAAACCTGGAACGACAAGGGAGACAGCACGACCGTCACAGGACAGCGTACGAAAGTCTTCAATACTTGGTGCGAGTCGATAGGCTTGCCTCACGAGCGCTCATGGGACGCAATAGAGCAACATCTCAACAAGCTCACCAACAAGGACCGCGTTACCACCGCCCAACTTGAGAAGCAGCTTGGTCTCGAGGCGGATGGCGAGATCACGAAGGCCCACATTGACATAAATTCTACGACCATGGCGACCACGAGCAAGTCTCCAATTGCCTACGATAGCGCTGCCGACGCCACGACGGCCGATCAGAAGGACACAGTCATGCCGGCTGCTACTTTGAGCACAGAAGCTGACACGGAAGCTGTGAAGAAGACAGAGGTTGAGATCGAAGCAGATAAAGTGTGAAACGAGAAGTCCGGGAGGCGTGTCGATGAGAGGCATGCTGCTGAAGCGAAGGCTGCGGAGACTGAGAAGAAGCGAGGTGGAGATGATGAGATCATGGAGGACTCTGCACTCTAGACGCTGATGGCGACAGATGATGGGGCCGGTCGGTAACGTATTCTTGAAGCATTTCCCTTCTTTTGTCTGGCACAAAACGACGGCGACTGGCATTGATTCAGGGCGGGAGATGATCCTGACGTTCGGAGTAGAATAGCGATACAGCTTGCATTGGAGCTGCTCAAGATCGACGGCATGACAAATCCTGACCTTTGTTCAGCGTACTGCGCAACTCCGATTCCGAGGACCGAAAAAGATCATTGTGCTCCAGAACATAGACCACATTTTAACAACACATGCAAATCTCAGATACGCAACAAAACGTCCACCGTCTGACACGATTACCAAGCTGCATTCAGGCGCTGCGCTCTCATTACTTGCGCCATTTATGGCGCAAGGTTACACTGAGTGATCAGGGAGTACCATTGCGCAGAAGCGCGCTCCTTCCCAAAACGTGAGTTTAGAGTCTGTGCGTTAGCGTGAGACCCGTGCTGTTCATATCTCCGAAGTTCTGGCGATCCGCACAAAGTTCGTCTCGACAGGCAAGCATACTATCATGGAAAAGTCATAGATATTATCCGCGACGCTTTGCAAATTACCTGAGATGTCGACAGCAAGCAGACTTACGCAAGATCGCAGAGACCGAATCAGTGAAATCCTGAGCCGACATGGCTATGAGGGATCGCATCAAAAGGTGCGTCATATATGTACTTGATTCGAATGATTTCGTAATTGCCTAACTCTGAATAGAATGTCCGTCCGGCTACGATCCCAGATATGGCGCACCACAATGTGGAGGCACAAGACGACAAGTCGGTGGACGGCTCCCATGTCGCTATTACAGCTGCTGTCGAGTGCGACATACTGCGCGTCTTCGACTCACACCCCCAACCTTCTGGTGCAGCCAATGCAGTCGCAGACACGTTGAGACACGTCCTCGAAGCTATCGAGGAACTGCTTGAGCTGAGAACCGTTTCTGTCAAGCTTTTTGTGTACGCTGTTGGCCAAGCTGCAGCTCGCAGATGGGCACACCGTCCAATTTCTATCGTGCAGGACTTGCGCGTCAAAGTATGCGACATTGTATCGCGTATCATTGAGCAGCAAGACTGGGAGCAAGCCGTCATTCTTGAGGGGAGCCAAACTCCTCGCGCTCTTATCAGGAAGTCAAAGGACATGGATTTGTTTATTGGGATTCTCCAGGCCATTCGCTCCGTCATACTTAAGCTTGACGCCAATGTCGACAGCGCCATATCTACTACTACCTCCCCTAACGCTGTTGGAAGACTGGTGCAGGAAGGTGTGGACATATATGAGAGGAAGTGGAACAGTACGTGGCACCAATATGCTCTGCTGGATCACCACACCCCACCTTCGATGACACTGGAGACGTCTCATGCTCAGTCGTCAAGTTCCTTGATATCCAAGGCGTCAGAAAACAAGATTCGCCAGCCAGTGAAGCTGGTCATCAAGCGCAAAGCATCTTTGCCCTCACCGACGCAAGACGTGACCAGCCTCACCAGCTCGACTGAGAATCCTTCACCGAAGAGATCCCGTAGGATTCGGGAGGGTGGCGGCATCAAGTGGACTAACGCAGAGACTATCGCGATTCTCGAGCTCTCAAATACGGAAAATTCTCGCCAATGCGGCCTCTCTGGTCGCGCAAATTTACACAAACGATGGAGCGACGAGCACGAGCCAGAGCAGGGCAAGAATCAAGGTGGGAATGCAATTAGACAGCATCTGAAGAAGTTGAGGTTATGGAGTCACGCTCGAAAGGCTGAAAGCGGAGCACCCAGCTGTTAAGACTCAAATCGCTGCCGCAACGAAGACGTTGAAGCTTGACATGATGTGCGGGCAGAACGTCGTGGTTGCCCAAGACAGCCAGGACGAAGGCGATGAAGCGGGACTCGGGGAAGAGAAGCCAATCGATTGAAAGGGATGGTCTCATTCGCTGCGGGGAAAAGTGATGCTTCGATTGGCGCTGTCTGGTACGCGGCGCAGTCTGAGACCAGGTATGTCCGCTGCTCAGGAACCTTGAAAGTGCTGTGCGGTTTGAATGCTTTCTAGCCACGTTTGTGCATGAATGCTTTGCTTGGTGACCTGCAGAAAGAGGTCGACGGCGGGGCAGAGCAGATACTACAAACATATGCTGGACATGTTCTCGAATGAACTCAGCTGAGAGTCACAACCAGGACACCGTTTCAGACTGACATATGAATTCCCCGTGTTGGAGCTCTGATTACTTCTTATTCCCTTCGCCACGAAAACAACCGTGGCGGCCAAAGATGCACGCCTTCCCGCATCAGGAAATGAAGTCTGCAAAGCTAACCAATCACCATCGCTGCATGCCGCTAAGAGGACTTGGGTGCTTCGATTACATATGCTTCATGCAGCAGAGAGATGCACTAACAGTCATTCTCGTGCGTGACAATGCAGTGGGACTAACAAGAGTGTAGCTAGCCTCAAATGCTTTGTTTAGCGCCTAGAAACTTCATAGCGCCTTGTGAATCATGGACTAAGCATGTCAAGCACATGCGACGCCGTTCTGCAGCTTTCCGCAGCTGCTTATTTTCAAGATTCCCGGAGATTATTCTTGCTACCCACGTAGACGACAACTCCGGTTCGCACTGTACCTGACTTTAGTATCAGGACAGCTAAGCACACTAGGCACACGTCCATAGAGCCTTGATACAATATTTTCAACACTTACACGACACCGAACTTAGTCACCGCCGTTGAAGAAGCCACGGGATAGCTTAGCTTAACCGACGAATGTCCTCGACATTCGAAGCAGTTTTGTCGAGCCATCTGTATCCTTTTGAGTGTTGACAGGACAGCTCTCAAAGAAAGCATAATGTCTCAGACATGGAGAGAAGCTTTCTACAGCGCTCTGACAAAGCATGGACTACTGGGACGGGCATCTATTGCTTCTGACGAGACTGAAGCAGCAATATTCAGCTCCTCAAATGATGATACCTTGCTTCGTAGTAAGAGGCGGAAGCATTCAAAAGTAAATACCGGAACATATTCACAGGCAGGCGAATCGCAACAATCTGAGCCACAGCCCTTTGGACCGCCACCCGCTACATCAAGTGACATTTACCATTGCCCAAGCATGGCACTGATCCTACCTCTAGCAACGAGAGCAGCAACAAGCGTAAAATGACTGTAGAAGCTGCCGATTGAATGCCAAAGGCTGAGAGGAGACGACGCACCGAGAGCTTACCTTATCATGACTCAACACGTGGTCGACCAACATCATGGCCGCACTCTACGCCAAAATAAAGTAAGAGAAGCTTTTGCAGATCAAAGATGTGGAAGATGATAGACGTCACGAGAGAGGGGGCCAGTGGAGCGGATAGGAATCGGGCTTGAACGCATAGCCAAGGAGATACATGTGGTTTAGCTGTGTTTAGCTAGTAATTAGGCTGTAGGCGAAGTAGATAGTAGAATCAGACTATAGGGAGGGACACTGCAATCGTATCAAATAAGCGTAAGGTCTATATCGTTGATCGGCCAATTCTTGTTGCACAAGCCTACCGTGACTTTGTCTTACATTCTGACCATCAAGAGCGTAGGTGCAGCGCAATTTCTCTAGAAGTCGTCGAAAGAGCCACAAGCTTCCAATGTATGCATCATTATTGCATTCTCAATTTCATATCTCTCTCTTCTAGCAACAACATTCGCTTTGCCCAAGCAGACTTGCAGATCCAGTGTCGACTCCAAGACCATGTATATACACTAGTCAGGTTATTAATTGCAACAGAATGTGTCTAGCGGAAGAAGTACTTAATAGCTAGTCTGGGATGGCAATTTATTGGTAAAATGTTTGTTATTTCTTAGATTGAAAGTTCGACTTCAATGCCAGGCAAAATAGAAATCAGCCGTCTAAGCGTCTGAACTATTTGCTTTCACGTAACCGGTTAAACGCACGTGCAAAATGCTAAAAGAGGACTCGATTATCACAGACTCGGATCACAGCAGCCTTACCTCCACGGATGCCTTCCTGTGCAGCGAAAGATCACACAAAGAAGGGAAGCTAGATAAGGCGGACGAGACCCGGTGGGCATTTCTTGTCGGTTGCCGCGAAGATCTCACAGGATCTCGAGTCGGGAACAAGAAGTTATGTCTAGGAATTAGTAGCCTACTTGTGGCATGCTGCGAAGCTTTCAACAAAGGCGGCAGTCTCAGCCAAAGCAAGTTTGACGCTAAAGATAGACTGCGAGCGTCGTATTAGCAAATATACATCTACTGATACTAACAAGGCCCAACAGAATAGTGTCGGCCGAAAACGCGATAGGCCTCGATGCGTGCATCACACATTGCTGAGGACCTCTCACAACGCTGGTACTGCATTGAAGATGTGTCTTTATGAATAGCAGCACACACTATTGGTACTCAAGTCGCACAGTCTTAGCGAGCAAGATCTGTTCTGAACGCAGGGCGCTGTTGGCATAGCATCGTCTTTACGATGAATAGCCAGCCAGAATCTACTCATTGCCACTCATGGTCGACCCGGCAGAGTATGGTATGCCAAGACTCGCCTCCGTCCTTGCTCAAGATTTCCATTTACCTTCCACGGAATCAAGACTTCCGGCGTTGAATCGTGTTTATCGAGCGAGACAAATTTTCAGCCGCCCAGAGCTTGCGCCCGTTCATTCTCATGCCTCTCTCCACTTTTCCAGATCTCGGGCTCATGTCACGACGTTTGCTGTGGTTGCCCAAGAGTGCCGTGGCTGATCTCCGTCGCGTTGAAAACTTGCAAGCAGAGATGCCCGTGAGTTCCGTATCACTTCTTGCAGTCTGCTTTCTGGACTGCTCCCAGTCAATGATCACAGCGGGTTTCTCTGCATCCATCTGCGTACCTAACCACGCCCACCAGATCTCTGTGTTGGTCCTGCCTAAGAAGGCGCCAACCCTCTGTCTCAGTGATCGGACTGGGTCGGTTCAATTCCGTGAGCCGAACCAACTGACTCCCACATGCGGTTCGGTTTTGATGCTCAGAACTAATCGGTTCTGGCAATCGAGCGTTAATAAGCAGTAGTTCGACTGATTCTTGGCCTAACAGCGAACCGAACCGCTATGGCGCTAGTTAAAGATGATGGCTTTAGAGGCAATTGATCGTTGTCAGCGCTAGCAGAGCATCCGTATGGCTCGCAGATACTTGAGAGTTGCGTCTATTTTTTCGATATCCGAGTTGATACTACTCTTGAATACTTCATTCAGTCAGGTTTGGCGGCTTGATTAGTATCATGCCAGCGTGGTGTCCCCATGGTAATTATAACGGTTCACAAATAGTTCTAACCGGTTCAACACACCAAGAACCAAGAACCACTGGATCCGGTTCGGTCTTGACCATGAGAACCGACTAGCCGGACTACTCCGATTACTACTCCGTCTTATGCCTTCTCCGGTCTTTTGATCCGTGATATACAGCCTTTCTCCAGTTCCTGGACCGACGAAGGGCTTGTCGGCGAAGTACTCGCTAGTAGCATCGGCATACTCCTGCCAAGTGGCATGATGGCGGCATATGACGACCAGATCAGCCACGGACCCTTCCTCGTCCTCTTGCCGGGGAACAGGTATCTTCCCGGATCGTGGGCCGTCGATTTCGACGTCTCGGACTAGGACTCTAGTGCTCACTGCTAATGCTGAGATAATACTTGCGAGCCCAGAGGAGGATGGGCATGGGAATCGCCAGGGCTAACGGTGTTCGTTGCTCTTCGCATTTTCGAAGCGTTGACTGAAGCAATATCGAGCATTGACTCGTACCGTTCATCACCACTCGCGTCGAAGGGTCCTTCTATAACGATGGGAAAACAGGATTATAATGCGGGTGTTCGGCGCCAGATACGCCGGCTGAAAGTGTCACCTTTCCTCTCCTTTCCAAGCGTATTGCTCTGGAGTTGCAGGCTCTGGGTTGTGTTAGTGCCATGGTACCAGGGTGCTTACCAGATCGTGCGTGTTCGCGGTATCTGACCTGGTTCTGACAAGTACATGGTAAATCTTGCTTGCAGCGTGGATTAAGTCGATGTGGCCCGCTGGGTCGACGAACATGCCGACAAAGCGACGCGATTTCATCGATGGACTGTGGCATTTCTACGATTCTGCCACGGTTTTGCTCAGCAGCTCAAGGTCGCCAATGTTACAGCAAAGAATTGCAGCAAGTCTTTTGCTACGTTTCAAATTTCGATGAGATTTCTGGATTATAGTGTTGCATTCGCTTGATTCGCCATTTACACAAATCTACGGGTGACCCGACGAGCGACTCCATTCAGTGTGGTGAAAACGCTCGCAGCAGAATGACCGTTTGTAACCTGCTCCTTGGGTTATCCATGGTCTTTCCACAATCTTGTCGAATTTCTAATGCTAATTGTACGAAGATACACACAAAGCAGTCCAATCATGCATACAGTTCTCAGGCTCGTCACAAAGCGCTCCTTCCTTTATAGGCTTAGCGCGATTGCCTCCAGCAACCGTCGTCTTTCTGGTATAAAACAGACATTGGGTCATAGACTCAGGATTGCTTTTTGAACGAGCCCATTGCCACAACTGTATATGTTCCAAGCTCTCTTACGGGCTTAATCTTCACGCTGTGAATCTGCGCTCGGAGGGATTCGTGGTGGTCAAAGCGCCCCACTGTCCGCGTTCTATCTCGGTCCACTAGCGTCTTGGGGATCAAGTCCTTAGCTTCTAAGGAGAGATACTTCAACGAGCTTACGACACAAGAGTGGTTCACTCTGAGGACCATCGACCGAGAAGGTGAAGGTGTTCAGCCCCCATTGCCATTCCTTCGCAGCTCAGCGAACATAGCAGTCTCTGAGGAGCGTCGAGCGAGCCCGATCACCACGAAAAATCTCTCCGACTTCCGACCGGAATGATCACGGGAACGATCGATCTGTTGCTAAATCCGACAACATGCAGCAACAAAATGCTGCTGACACCATCGAGAACGCGTCTGAGCTCGCCTCGCAACCTGCCGACGACCATTGCAAAGCTCAAACAGCCACGGCCGTCCAGCAACCATCTCAGCGACCAGCAAGTGACAAGCCGAAGTCTAACTTGCTGAACCCGAAGTGGACGACAGCAGAGAAGCTCAAGCTGCTCGAGGCGGCTGATGGCAATCACATCATAGCGGACAGGGACAGCATGGTGACAGACTACCGCGCAGCTGCATACATTCGAGAATTCGTCGCTTGCAAGCAAGCATATTCACGTCTCCAAGAGAAGGGTGAGACGATCCTGAGCCTCCAAGGCCCTTCTCGAGGAGGAGCAGACGGGGGATGAGTAACATCACCGCGGAGACGGTGTGCTTTGTCGTCATCGGCAAAGACCAGCCAAGCCTCAAAGGGGCTGGACTAAAAGGCATGGGCTCGCTAGTATGTTGTAGAAGGCGTTTTTCAGGCGAATGTGTGATCTTGCGAGTCTGACGGCTGTAACAAATGCCCGACGAGGTCCCAAGGGCTAGCGATGCAGACCCTTGTGCACACCGAGATTTCTCTATCTCATAGATAACTGCGTCCTTCGATCTCAAGCTGACAAGCATACATCTCTCCGACGCTTGTCACCGATGTTTGTGAAACGCTCGTTCCAAACGCCAGGTGATGCTCAAAGCCTGAGAGCAAAGATCTCACACGCGCAACAGAAATCTGCCAACATCAAAACCCGAATCCACGGCCCCCGAGACCGCCGCCAAAACCACCGAGACCACTGCCAATACCAACGCCGGGACCGAGTCCCAGCATCGACCCAAGTGCCCCAGCGACACCTCTCTTCGCTTCGTAGTAATTGCTCACGGCCGGGACCCAGGCAGGCACGCGATCCGGCGGCTTGACTAGCCTCGGCATCCCCAACATCACCGATGCAGAATTGGCGTCGACGACCTGAGGCCAGTGATTCCCCCCAGTCTCCAGCATCCTGTCGACTTCCTTCTCAGGAATCAGATGATTACCAGCAGCGCAGAGGTAGCCCTCGTCCACTGGGATCCATCCGAAACCTGCAGGGCAGGCTCCAGCCATTGCGATCAGCCTTTGGACTTGTTGATCAAGCGCAGCTACCGCTTTTTCTCCCTGCTTGAAGGCCTCGCGACGATACGTTCCAGTGCTCTTGGTGATCTTGACGTTTTTCAGAATCTGGGACGTCACAACGGTCTCGCCTTTGGGCGGTTCGAAGCTCAAACCCTGCTCGTATTGGTGCATTTTCCGTTGCCGCTCCCGCTCCTCTTGCTTCATCTGAGCTTCTTGTGCACGCCTTTGCTCTTGCAAAGCCTTGCGTTCTTCGCTAATTCTCCTGCGTTCTTCTCTCTGGGTGTGCGCTTCTTCTCGCCTGGCTTCGTCTCTCATTCGTCGTTCTTCCCTTTCTAGTTCTCGCTTTTCCCTTCCCAGTCTTTGCTTCTCTGCCTGCTTTACTTTGGCATCCTGTCGCTTCTGTTCCTCTTTCTCCTTCCGAAGCCGCCTCTCCAACTCTTTAGCTTCCTTTTCTTGCTCGCGAATCTTCTCCTTGCGTGCCTTTTCGCTTTTAGCGAGCTCGCTGCGATCTGAAGGAGTGTCTTTCTTAGCACCTGACTTCCCATTTGCCACTGATGTAGGAGTTTCGACAACAGGCGCTTCGATTGTTGACCAAGGAGCCGCGGGATCGTTGTACTCGATCGTCAACTCCTGCAGTTGTTGCTCCGTCTCAGCCCATGGTTGAGTGCTTATACCATTGTACAGTTGAGTTGACTGCGCCTGTTGTGCGCATGCTTGTGGCTCCATGCTAGCTTGCTGACTGCAGTATTGCTGCCACTGTCCGTTGATTGTCGGAGTCGACTGTACTTGAGGCTGCCATTGCACAGGCGCTTCTTGTACTTGCTCATGTTGATCCGTCCATTCTGCTTGATAGTGCTGTGCAGTTAAGATATGATTCTGCTGATATTGTGGAGTGGGCTGCTGCTGCTGCGGCATCCAGGCTGGGCAACGTGTTTGATGTTGATCTTGGCCTGAATTGTACTGAGGCTGTGAATCCCAGTTCTGAGCATATTCCATGTGCTGTGGGTAGAGATTCTCTCGCGGTTGCTGAACAGAATTTGCCTGTGACTGATATGGTTGTTGCTGGTACACAGGCTGCGGCGGCTCAATGGCTAAGTGCAATCCCGGAGCCTGCATCTGCTGGGCCTCCACGCTTGGATTGGGTGTTCGGTTACCACGTTCATCAATCTTGTAGTACTGTGTGGTGACAGTCTCCTGTACCTCGTTCTCGATCGTGCGCGTATATTCTTCACGCACAGATGAAGTCTGCTTGCTTGTGCTTCGGGACATGCTTGCTAATCCTTTGCCGCACGTGGAGTAAATTTCGTCCAAGTGCCTTCTTAAAACCAGACAAAGTACGAAGATATTCGAATTGAATTTCCAGAACGAGGGAATGACTTGATTGATATCGTTTGGAGGTTCGTTCGTCGTGATCAGTATCATGATGCCAGGCACTGCAGACCGGCCCAAACCATGCGGTAAGATAAGCAGCTATCTGCGTAGGCGTAGAAGCATGACTGCGCGTGGCAGTCAGTGACAAGTATCAATCTGATGCCTTCACTGTTCGGCTCATGCGCCAGGAGGCAGATCTGTCACCTGCGGAGTTGAGGCTCCCGGACTGGCGAGGCGACGGCGAGTGGCGCCCATTGTGGTCTGACTGATCTAGATGCGTCATTCACCTGAACAATTGTTGAAGACTATGGATGACTTGATACGCAGGACTCTCGCTTCGCCGGCACTACGCCACGCATCGATTCGACATTGACGCTGGGCAACTGATTGATGTCAGAAGGACCTTTCCGTCTCGCTCACCTCGCTTGACCACAGTGCGTGCCAACTATACCGAGTAATGACCATGCCATCACAACGAATATCAAGACTAGATCGATCATATGGGCAGCGCAAGTTGCCTTCCCTCGTCCGTTGCCTGGCAGTGCTCACCGCGAATATACAGCATCCAGCAGGACGATGCATCTATCTCTGTTGTAACACGGGTTGTGTGTAGCAACTGAGTCGATTCATGTGTTGGTATCAACGATTCTTCTGACAGAGACCAGGGCGGTGGATGCTTACATAAGCAACGTCGGCCAAACATCGCGTCCAACACCGAGCTCTCTTCTCTGACGCGAGGCGCCTCCTCCACCGGCTGTTTCCTCAGACATCCATATGCGTGCATGGCACACACCATCCTGACCCAACCCTTGACCTCACCAACCTCCCACGCACGCAATGTATCTGCCGCGAGCTCACATCGCATCACTCTATTCCCATTTACTCGCGACAACAAACCCGAGCAGTCCACCCCTCCTGATCCTCACCGGCCTGACCGTCGACTCCCTCTGCGCCGTCCGCATCCTCACCGCTCTCCTCAAGCGCGACTTCCTCCCTCACACCGTCGTCCCCGTCAGCGGCTACGCAGAACTGCAAGACGCGGGTGAGCGCCTGGTGCGGGGCCTGAGTCGCGAGCGCGGTGGGACGGGCGGGACCGTGGTCTGTGTGGGTTGTGGTGGCGGTGTGGATGTCAGTGAGGTGCTGCTGGGCATCGGCGAGGAACAACCCGAAGACGATGCGTGTGCTGAGGGCGGTGGACATGGCGTCGAGGTGTGGGTGCTGGATGCGCGACGGCCGTGGAGTCTCGAGAATCTGTTTGGCGGTGCCGGGGCAGGGCAGCGAGGAGTGGAGGATGGGAGACTGCTGACGACCTACCGACCGGGCACAGGCGGTGTCATCGTCTGGGACGAGGGTGACGTGGAAGAGGAAATGGCAGCCGAGCGGGAGGCGTACTTTGCGCTGAGGAACATGCCGGAGATCACCGAGGAAGACTTGGCGTTGAGTGCGGAGGAGACGCAGGAAGACGAGGATGCGACAGGAGATGGTGACGAGAGGGAAGTCAACGATGAAGATGAGGAACCCAGCAGTAGCCAGCAGAGTGCACGCAAGCGAAAGGCTTCGTCTCAGACTTCCGACACGGATGATGATGCAGACGACCAGGACGAGCGCCCACGGCAACGACGGCGAAGTAACCGATCAACGCCCATCCCGAGCTCGCCTGGTGGACGTCCGCTGTCTTTTCAGGTGCCGTCATCACAGCAGGCCGAAGTATTGGACGGACTCATGCCCTCTTCACCACCACCAGCCAAACCACTCTCACTGCGCCAACAAAAGAAGCAGCTGCTGAAGATGCGACGAAAACATGAAGCAACCCTGCAGAAGTACTATGATGCTGGATCCTGGACCGGTGAGCCTGTCTCGAGCATGCTGTACAGCTTGGCCTCGGAGCTGGGTCGAGAAGACAATGAGCTTCTGTGGCTCGCCATTGTTGGTGTGGAGAGCGTCGCCATGTCACCCTTCACCGTAGCTCAAGCGAATAAGTCCAGATTGGCGGATGGCAGCAAGCGAGTCAATCGGCCGGAGCTGGTCAAGGAAGTATTGAGAGACGAAGTCCGACGGCTCAACCCGCCACCGATCGAAAATGGCAGGACACAGCACACCAACTCAGACGGCATACCTACTCACGCGCGGTCGCCGACCGACAGCAGTATCCGACTGTCACCCGAGCCACGCTTCCTACTGATTCGACACTGGAGTCTGTACGACAGCATGATGCACTCCCCTTACCTTGCCACTCGCCTGCACGTCTGGAGCGAACAAGGTCGGAAGCGATTGCACAAACTTCTGGCTAAAATGGGCATCTCGCTCGCAGAAGCAGGCAAAGGCTACCTCCACCTTGACATGGAGATCAAACGGACCCTCAACAAACGCTTAGTGAAATATGCGGAGCAGTACAACCTCAATGGCCTCGTCCCATCAGCAGAAGACTCGAGTCGTCTGTCGACCAAAGGCGGATGGGGATTTGTGCGCTCGTGGGGCTGGCGCGGCACACTAAGTGCCGTCGACGAAGCAACAATCGTGTCCGCCATCCTAGAAGTAGGCGCAGAGACCAACAGCTTCGACTCGACCTTCGGCCGATGGGACACCAGCAAGCAACACACCTATAATTCTCGCATGCACCGCTCAAGCCTCCCCTCACCGCCTCACTCCTCCGACTCTGGCTTCGACGACCCAACCACAACAAACGAAACCCCCGACTGGACCACGCGCCGCTTCTACGCCGCCTTCGACGCCCTCGCCCCGTCCACCAGCAAAAGCACGCACACCGGCCTCTCAACCCTCCTCCACCACATCCCCACAGCCCAAACCCTCGCCCGAGCCATCCTCCGCACCGGCTCAGCCCTCATCAGCAAGAAACAAATCCGCCACCTCAGCGCGTTTCGCATGGCCGTCGTCAAAGAAGGCCCCGACGTTCCTCTCTTCACGCACCCCGGCGCGCTCGTGAAACTCGCTGCCTGGATCGCCGAAGCCGTCTCCGTGCTCGAAGCTGAGAAGGGCCATCGCGTCAGTAAGAATGGCGGTGATGCGCTTGTCGTTAGTGCGTTGGATGAAGGGAGGGGCGTGTATGTGGTTGTGGGGCTCGGAGCGGGTGGCGGGGGTGCGGGGAGGGTGAGGAGTAAAGCGGAGGTCAAGGAGCGGGAAGAGAGGAAGAGGAAGCGGGCGGAGGCGAAGGCGGCGAAGGCTGCTGATCGGGTCAGGAAGAGGGAGGAGAGACGACGATTCCGGAAGGAACTTCTGGCTGCTAATGGCGATCTGGAATCTGACGAGGAAGGCGAAGCGAGTGACGAGACGGAAAGCGAAGGTTCTTCGTCAGAGGGTGACTCTGATGGTTCTTCTTCTTCTTATTCTGATGATGATGATGATGCTCGCGATGGCGAGCGGGAGGGCGATGATGCGGTGGCGAGGCGGAAGCGGTTGAGAGGGAAGAACCGGTTTGGGCAGGCGTTTCAGGAGGTGGTGGCGGAGACGGGGGCGAGGGTGCGGATCGATAGTTTTGAGCACTGTGTCGTGGAGGTGAGGAGGGATGATTTGCAGGGGTTCATGGAGGCGTTGAGTTTGAAGCCGGTGGGTGGGGGATGAGGAGGAGGAGAGGTGCGGAGGTTGTTCGAGAAGGTGGTGTGGGTGATTGGGTGGATGTGTGAGGGGTTTGGGGTCGCTTGCGTGTGGGTGGTGGTTCTTGGGGTTGGTTTGGTTTTGCCGTGCCGTGGCTTGGGGAGGGGAGGGGATGGAGCGTGTTAGTGTGTGTGTGTATGCGTGCATTGATGGCGTCTTTTTAAGTCAGAAGGGGCAGAAGAGGCTTTAGCTTGAGATGCTGCTAAAGTCACGTGCTAGTTGACGCGTACCACGCATTGGACCCCTGACCGCGCATGGGTCCTGCACCCCCGTCTTGCCTCAAGATGCCTACCGGCCATGATAGGGTTGTCTGTCGATGAAGCTGGCGGTCGCAGGAGCGGTCGGAGAAAGACAACGAGGCCGAGGGGGTTGGAGACGGGGGTTGGTGGGTTTCTGGGTGCTTTATTGTTCATCACGAATCGCTACGCCCGTGCTAAGATATTGGGAACGAAGTACTCGTTCGATTGTGCGCTGTTGTTGTGCGGTGTGCTGTGCTGATGGGATGACCGGCAGTCAGTGTGGTCACCCAAGATAAGATCCGCACTGCTCTCTACTTGTCTTGCCCATTGCTGGGCGCCTACATAAGCCGGCAGTCCCGACACACCGAGGACTGTGGGTATACGCTCCGTCGACCCTTACATGCGACGTGGACATCCACATGTCCATGCATAGAACAATGTTGCAGTCACAGACGATACGCCGCGAGAGTTGTGCCAACGTCAGAGACGCCTGTAATGCCTAGAGCTGTCTTGGCGAACGTCCAAGACCTGTAGCTGAGGTGACTTTTCTCGTCGATTAGATCTCGTTGGCAGTGTCGATATACACTTCCATCTCGTAGTGTGGCGGCTGGCAGATGAAGGTGTCGTGCAGACGCGAGCCCGACGCGGGTAGCTTCGGGTCGTGCTGGCTTGAGAATGCAGCAAACAGAAAGGCACCATGGGGCTCAGCGATGTCACCCTTCTCCTTCTCGACCGCCCACGTCCAAAATTAAGGATCCTGGCCCTGGGCGAAGGGAGAAGATCCCGTGGCGCTGTTTGTGTTGTTCGAGAGGACTCGCAAGCAGAGCAGCTGTTGGATGGTAGGCGAAGCGTCAATGTTCGTCTGCCAATCTCTGCAGACCAGCCTTGCCGATCGGAGATCCCACAGACCCAGGCCGCTCTTCAGCACTGCCCCAAGCATACCGGACGCTTGAAGATGTCTGGCGCATCCATGTTGATGTCTCTTTGCCCGCCGAAGGTGTGTGGTGTTATAGAAGAGGTTTGCCTGAGATCAAACCGACAGTGCTGCGGATACTCGGACAAGCCTTGGCATGATTTGTTGCCGTCGAGTGCGCAGAACAACACCAGGGCAACAATTAGTACAAGCGCTGAACAAGTCGGGCCTAAGGCTATCTTCATTCAGATATCAGTTCGCACCATCTTGGCAACCGAAGAGGCTGTAGCTCTGTTTCGACATGAGTGTGGACCCGCTGCTGCTGCCAATGAGCCATCGGTGCAATTCATGGCACTGACCCGCTGCGGCGACACCTGCCCACGGTGCGCAAGGTGCGGCCTCTCGCTGCTTCTTGGGTGAGCAATGCAGGCATGACCACTAGCAGGTGGAAGGCTCTGCGCCGATGGCAAGTCAGTGAGGGTCTGTCGGAGCTTTACGCCCCCGAGTGCTGCGCAAGACGCCATCATGTCTTGTGTCAAGGAGCGTAACAGCAGCAAGGAGGAGAGAGCAGAAGCAGGTAATCGCTTTTGCCAAGGCCGATTCAACCAAGGACCGTGGCTCTTTGATCTTCATCCTTCTCCTCCTCCTCATGATTCTGATCTCTACCTTTTCGCAGTCAACGACTGAACACGTGCACATTGCCGTCAAGACACCGTAAGAAGAGCTCGCCTGGTTGCACAGAACACGCTCACTGTACGCCTGATGGTAAGCCGATGCCCATCCGCTCATGCAGCTACAAGCAGCTCGTCAAAGAGACCATTCCGCGAGGTTCGGCTTCTCGACTGGGCGTGGTGATCGCTATTGGATCGCAACAGAATTGAAAACATTTCGGAGAGATTCTGCACGAGCAGAAATTCCAAGGGGAACCCCGTCCTAGATCGTCATGACCTTCGAGATGAAGGCACATACGCCATCAGCACTTGGCAGCAGCGTCGACGGATGCTGTTCCGGAAGCGTTTACGCCCGTCACCCTGTCCGCCACACGATATCCCCCGAATATACTCGCATGCTCCCAGAAGCAGGCCAAGCATCGTCGAGCCGTGAGAGCGTTGCAGTGCGCGGCAGCTGCACTCTGCCCGTCCCATGACTTCAATCTAGCTAGCTCTGACTCTCTGGCCGTCAATAATGCCATGGGTCTCTGAATCCTCACTTTTCACATTCACTACACACCCGAGACACCATCCTCCAGCCCACCTCACTTCCCCTCCCTCTCCACATTCTCCACCACATCGCTCATAAACGCACCTCCCAGCAGAATCGCCGGCTCCTCCAACCTACAATGCTCATACGACAACGTCCCCACACCCCCCGCCTCCAAAATCAACGACGGATTATCCGCAATATCCTTCCCCACCCACCTCCCCGCAAAAGCCCTCAAAATATGCCCGTGCGCCACAATCAACACATCATAAGGCTCGCTCACCGACCCCTTCGGCCTCCCAATCGCACGACCATGGAACCGCGCCCGAATGTCCTGAATCAGCCTATCCAACCTCTCAGTAACCTGCCGCGGCGACCTGCCCAACTCGCATCAGCACCCCGCACCAAAGAAGACCAGCCCTGAGAGCAACTCACTCTCCACCAGGACACCCATCCCGCCAAATATCCCACTCCGGCTCGCCTCTCTCCGCCCTCGACGTCTGGATCTCCTTGCTCGTCGCCCCCTCGTACTCCCCATAATCCCACTCCCTCACAGCCTCCGTGACCTCCACCCTCGCCTTCGTCTGACACGCCGTCCCCGCAGCCGCAGCCGCAACCTCCCTCTCCTCCCCACGGTTCGGCTCCGCGAGCTCGCCATGTTGCTGCCAAGGTATCGACTCCTCTTGACACCCGAGCCCCAGCAACTCGAGCGTCCGTTGCGCGCGCTTGCGTGGTGAGACGTATACATGCGCCAGGTTCTTGGGCACGATGAGGCGCTCATTGCCCACCAGTGCCCGTCCCGTAGCTCGGATGCGCTTCTCGCCATGGGCGGTGAGGGGGATGTCTGAGACGCCGGTGTGACGGCCGTTGAGCGACCATTCCGTCTCGCCGTGGCGGATGATGAAGACTCTAGGGCTTGTCATCTTGTCCCAGGAGCCGTGTCGTGGAGCAAGCAAATACAGTGGGAGCAGGACTGAAATTCTATATCTTCCCGCGATATCACCTACACATTGGGTGCAGGTGGGGTTCGTCCCTCGACGTCACTGCGTGGACATCCGCCGAAGACAGTACCTTGCCTCACTTACCGTGCCGCAGATATTTAGAGCATCCCGAGGTCTCCCCACTTAGCCCGTCTCATTCAGAAGCTGTATGCTTATTGTAAAAAGTAGATGGGTTCACTCGAAGTCGAAGATGAGACAGACTCACGCACACCTTGCTCGCCCGCGCGCAGCGTTCCGTCCCCGCGGTCGTGACAGGAACCATCACACCACGCCATCATGCAGACGAGCTGAAGCAGTACAGCTGCCACCAGGGACTCTCGGCAGCCGAGTCAGGCCTCCAGGCTGCCGATACTGGGTACCAAACCAGCCGCAGTCGACAGCAAGGTGCAGAATTCGGAGATACAGTGGGTCAAGTAAGAACATCCTCGTATATAGCCAGCCTATCTCTACCATATATCTGACCATTGCCCCCCACACCCACAACCACACTGTATTCTCTGTAGAAGATGGTCCATGTCTCAGCTTTGCAGTGGTGCCGCGAACGCGGCAATAGACAATACCAATTATACATCTACTGTGCATTGTCGGACTGCAATCCCCTCATGCCTTCTGTCCGCATCCTCCAACGGTGCATCGGCCATGACTAGCCAATGCCATTGTTTCAATGCAAAAAGTAGCAACTTTCCAGCGCTACAGCCTCCCGAGAGCTGTCGAAAATGTCCCTTGAGGATCCATGCCAAAAACGCCGTGATGCTATTAGGCGGGTCATAGCCCGGTGTGCCGGTCCCATCAAGGCCCATATGCCCGCCCCATGTCAGCCGTGTTTGTACTATGCCAGATGCAAGGAAAGTCGAAAAAGGCGTGCAAAGCTGCACGCCACGTCCGCAAAGATTAACGTTGCCGATGCAGCCTCGACATCCAGTCTATGATTACTTTCTCATCGTTCGTGTATGATGCAGAGAACGTCAGTGTGGGCCTGCAAGGATGTTGGCTCGCAGAGGTTTATTGTAGCAATACGTGCTCATGTCGTCTCGAAGCGAATGCTGATACACAAGTCTGCGGCCGTCAATAGTGGATGTCTCGTCGCTGGTTGATATTGCGAGATGTCGATATGGAAGGGAGCAACGCTTTCGAAGTACTCGAGCTTCCATGGCTGCTCGTCCAATCGGTCTTCAATGTCAATGCCTCGCTGCAGACCCTGGACTCCAATGTCGAATCCAACGGGATGCCGGTGTAGCGTTGACGAAAGACAACCTATCTCACGCCCATGGGAGGTCGTGGACCAAGGCTGCTTGAGCTGCTGTGAGCGCTGGGTTCCGAATCTAAAGGCGCTGAGCGATTGCTATCACCACTCCCCGCGCTAGCGCTCGCGGAACCGGTCAGACTGCGTACTTGACCCTGAGGCTTTGGAGGGTACAGATTGCTCACCCCTGCTTGTTGCTCGATGTGTTGCGGGCCGACTGCGGTGCCATGTCCCGGAGGATGCCTTGGGATCGGCTGTCTCATGCCCGGGGGGCTGGGCCGACCATTTGGGTCAGGTCCGTACCCATTGGGCGGAGACGGTCTTTGCATCCCCATGCCTGGAGGCAGTGGTCGCTGGGCGGGACCTAGAGGGTTCCCTGGGGACTGACTGCCACGCCGAGGCATTGGCGGTCCTGGTGGACCACCGTAGCCGCGAGGACCGCCCTGTTGCAACTCGTTCAGCCGCTCGGCGGTGAGTGAGTTAGATCGGGACTCGACGCCCATGTTGTGCCTGTCAACACCTCCGTATCGATCTGACGAGTAGCCCATGAGCGGGTTGTTCATAAGGTCTTCGTGCAGATTCGGAGCCTCGCCCATCAAGGTAGCGCTTGTCCTGTTCTTCATCGGTGGTCGTCTTGCCCATGGGTTGCGACTGTTGCGATTTCCAGAACTTCCCATACCGGACATCATCTCAGGGTTGTTGCGCAGTTGGCTTGCGCTCGGTGCCTTCCGTGTTCGCCTGGATGTGACACTCATCATGTCAAGGTTGTCAACCTCTCCGGGTGGCATCATTGGTGCGCCAGCCATTGGGTCGAAGTAGTCTTCTCCATCTTCGTCATCATCGTCGTAGCCACCCCTGGGCGGAGGAGGTCGGCCTCGTCTCCGGCCGCCGCCCATGTGCATCTCACGTTCTCTCAATGCAAGCTCTTTCTGCCGGATTGCCAGCTCACGCTCCCTGAGTGCCAAGTTACCAGACGATGAGTTTGCCATATCGTATCCATCACCACCATCCACAGCATCATACAGCATCAAGTGACTGAACTCCTCCAGGTCGTTTCCATCGAAAGATGGCCTCCTAGACATCTGCGGGGGAGGACCGCGAGGACCATAGCCATTACCGTTCATCCGTGGCGGGTAGCCGCTCATCGAAGGCGGCCCTCTCCGCATAGGCTGGGGCGGACCACCAGCTGCAGAAGGTGCCCGCGAAGCGGGACCACGAGGAGGCATACCGCGACTCGTCGGTGGGCCACCATTCATGCCGTAGCTGGGAGCTCGTGGATGCTGAGGTCCTCCGTTCCGGGACGGTGGTGGATTCGCAGCAACAGGAACTGGCGCGGGTGTTGTGTGTTGAGGCCTTGTCTGGTTGACGATGTTGGCGTGATGAAGCAGTGCATAGAGCGTTTCGACGCGCGGCACCTGCAGGCCAGCTTCTTGCGCAAGTTTGATCGGTGAGCCAAGGTACGTCTCGACTTCCATGGGCCTTCGGGCAGCGAAGTCCTGATACATGGTGCTGTGCCCGTCCGAGGAGACCACCATTTGCTCCATGATCTGCTCCCGAAAGCCTGGCTTGAAGCTGCAGCCCTGCGCCTTAGCAAGCGCAGTAAGCTCATCAATGACTCCGGTGATCAGCGAGCGAACGCCGACCTTTTCTAGGAGGTCGGCATGTGAAGGTATCTCGAAGACCACGCTTGCCGGTTGGAACGCAATGGGCCTACATCTGCGTCAGCACCTGGGCTCTTTCGTCTACATGCTCGAGCCTTGCTTACCCGATCATTCGATCATACTGCTGCTGCCTGATATTGGGCGATACTTCGCAGTCGACTTGTCCCGACTTCAGCGTCATCGCCAGCGCCTCTGCCATATCTGTTTGGATTGATGCTGGTATTGATGGATTCGCGTTGGCGGCGCCCACCCAAAGCTCCGTGTTGCCCTTGTGTTCAAATTCGCTGGCAGCCAGCTGTGCTATTTCTGCGCCCGACACCAATGACAAGACGACGTTGGTGGGGAAGCGCTGTTCGAGGTACGACTCGATGCCCAGTGTGTGGGTGGTATTGACAAGGATGCAGGTGTGCTGCGGCGAGACGACGGCCTCGATGACGGAAGCGAGGTCGTAAACATCGGGTAGGGCTTTCACACAAAGGAGCACATAATCGAAGGAAGCCCGAGTGGTCGTGGCTGCCTCCTCTGGTGTCCGTACAACTGCAGGCCATCTGTCAATGGAGCTCTCGCGCCAAGCATGTCGGATGTGCGGACTCACCATGTCTCGGCTTGAAGCGCTCGTTGCCAAACTTGTTCGATCTGGTCAGGCTGTCAGCATGGATGTGGTTAGGTTTGTTCTTCACGCTCTTGTGTACCTGAAGGATATGCCGTATTGCGCGACGGCCTCGAAGCCGTTTTTCCATACCAGCGTCACGTCGCAGGCATTGGTTGCTGAGAGTCGCCACGAGAGGAAGGCGGAGACTGCGTTGCCGCCCACTGCGCACACAGTCTTGGTCAGCAAGCGGCTCATAATGGTAATGTCGTGCGTGCGAGGAGCAATGGCTTTGGTTGCGGCGCGCTGGGCACCATCCGTGAGGTCACCCGGAAGCAGGCCCGGCAGGTCTGGCTGTGGAAAAGTGGAGACGCGACGCATTGATGATGGATGGCTCGCAAGAGCAGCAGAAAGGCTTGCACACACCTGACAGGATCCGTAGGCGTGGTGTTGTGGGGGCCATGATGCTTGTCACGCCAGCGTGCGCTTCGCGTGCCGGGGTGCGAAAGGGGAAGTCGAGATGGCAGCAGGCGAGGCGTCAATGAATGGCGTCGAGCAGCGTCGCCGCGCGCGCGTGCGTGGGTGCGTGCTGGGCGAGGTAGGGAGTGCTGCTCCGGCCACGTCACGGCGTCTTAGTATTAGTCTCGGCAGGAAAGCTGTCGAAGGTGGAAGCCGCCGGAAATGCTCGCCAAATTTGAAGTCGTCCGCTCGCTGGTCAGTGCCGCCACGAACCGCCGTGCTGGCCGTTGGTCGCTGGCGAGATAACGAGCGTGGGTGGTATGCCAGAACAATACCGAACGAAAGGGCGCGCGCGCACACGGCAGAGAAGGACAGCCGGGAGGCAGCTGAGCGAGAGGGTGAGAATGTGCGTGTCAATGTACGTAGTAGGAACGAGTAGGGACGAGGAACGATGATGCGCCCCCTCCCGCCAAAGCTAACGGCGCCGGACGAGTAAGAGCAAAGCCTGCACGCTTCCTGCGGGAGGATCGCCTCAACGAGCTCCCATCCTTCTTTGCTACCACTACTATCTCACACGACTACTACTTGCACAATGCAGACCCGCAGGCATCAGCAGGGGGAGCTCTTTCGTTGGGTTCTATTGTGCTTGCCAGCATGCGCTCGCTCCCTCGACATTTGATGTCATTAATTTCAGGCGCGGCCGATGGTTGGCAGCTTGGGAGGCGCACTTGGCAATCTACCCGACCGCTGCTCGCTGCTCGCACAATGATATCAATGTCCGTGCCACTTTCCTGCACGCGTCCGCCCTCGCCACACGCTGTCTTGCCGGCCCAGAGCGTGGTGAAGGCGTTTTGGCAGCGTGGCCACATGCTACATGTGGTATCCTTATCGCCGCCGGAGCATACACATACATGCTTCTCACACGGCAGCGGGCAGCAGGTGCTGCAAACTCGGCAGCAACCTTCGAGCAACAATACTGCCATGTTTTACGTGCTTTGTGCGCGCATGATGTTCGGCATGAAGACTGGAAAGCGCCTGCATCGTCAAGTTGTACCTCTCACCTGAGCACCTGCGCGTGTACGTACCGAGCTTACATTTTGTGCATGTACCTACCGGCAATTTTCCTCTTCATCATTCCGCGCTCCGGGACTGGGTCTGGTATGGGCCGTACGGCTTGTTTCATAACTTGCCGCTGAGGAATTCAAGAAACACGCTCTCTGTGTTTGGACGCGCTGCTGCAAGCAAGACAATTTGTGTAGCCCTCATTGCTCCAGCTGTGCGCGGCCTATTCTTCGGGGCTGTCGGTTGGCGCTCTATGCCCTCCAAGTCCTCCCTCGGATCCTTGTCGTGGATAATCAACGTCATCCAAATGAGACTATCAGCCAAGAAAAGAGTTAAACCTTGTTAGCCATCAACGGTTTCCTCACCGTCGAGGCGCCAAAGAATGCGATCATCATGTCAAGCACCGCAGCTCAAGCATTTCTGTGACACCGAGAAATGCTTGGAAGCGTTCAGTTGCACATCATAACATCGTGTGGTGCGATTGTGCATCTACTGCATTCCCAAACACCTTGATCATGCCTGGACGCGAAGAAACACTCGCTTCACTTGGTTGAGTCCAGGCCGTGCGCAAAATCGAGAGGTGGACTCCCTTGTCCTTAGCATCCCTGCACTTCCGACGTGCCTGAAACTATAAATCATAAAAGTCCGGTGCCCGAATAGCACATTTCCACGCGAGCGTTCGTTCTCAATACACGTCGCCAGGAACCGCTGCTGCAAGCAAGACATGTCACATGTCCGGGATGCTCGTTGATACGTGAATGTATGCACTGACCTATCGACGCCAAGCAGTGACAACCACCGCACCCAAGGGTCCCTCGATAGCTCATGCACCTCGCCACTGGTGATCCTGCTGCACCCTACGGGCCGTCCTATTTACGGACTGATGCCCGCCACGTAGCAGATTTCGGCGGTCTGGATCCGCTGCCACTCACATCGCTGGCGGTGTAAGAGATGTTTGACAGCAATTCTCCTGAGTCATGTTCAAAGCCCAGCAGACGATTACATGTATGGGCGAACATGGTTCGCGACTGCGGTGCCACGAGCCTCCACGTCTAGTATTCCGCGACCGAGCTTCGTCAGAGCACGACGAAAAAAAAACAATAGCCCGTAGCTCGTCGAACTGCGTTCATGAGCCGCATCATGATGCGCATGCTGGCTTTCATGAAACACGTGGCCTGCGCATGGTTCGCAGGCCTCACCGACCCGCGCGTTGCACGTATTATCTTCGCTGTTGTGGTCGAGACAAAATATTGCAGTGTCGCAGCAGTTTCACGTCACAGACAGCGGCTCATCAATGATCGTGCGCAGCGTGTCGAGCTGCCACCAAGTCCGCTCCACCATATCACATCGAACGCCTGGTGACGAAGTCGTCTGCAATTGCTCAAGATTGCACGCCATTGACACTGCCAGTAGGGAAGCTCAGCCAAACATGACTTCATATGGAGAAGGACACATAATCGCCAGAACAAATTCCCTGGTTATACGTAGTGGATTCAGTCAAGGTTCTGAGCCGACGCGACTTTCGATGGAAAGTGGGAACTCGATATCCACCATTTGAAACATGGCGAATCTCGCTTGGCTCTGACGGCTAGGTGTGCTGTAAGCCGTAGCGTGCAGCTTGCAGGACCCATCGCCGACGACGCACTATTCTTTAACCAGCTGGAACACGAACCACTCTTGCGGCCTCATCAGCCACCTCCTGGAGTTGCTTGCTCCTCTGCGCATCGCCCACACATACACTCAAAGCCCCAAGCATTTTGAAGCCTCCTCCGGCGCTCATCAATCCCGAGTTCTCTCTCATCCCCGCCCAGATAGGTGATGCACAGTTGCTCGCCCTTTTCGACGTCCCGGCCAGTCATAAACTCCCACTTCCTCCCTATCCTCCGCTTCACGAGGTTCGGCGCGCAGGAATGATTGAAGTAGCTTGCCGATGGATAGACCGCATAGCCCATGTACTCCTCGCCGTCTTCGCCTCCCGCCCGGATGCCAAATGCGTTGTGAGACGCTGCCTCGGCCATGGTACGGCATATATGCGATGTACAGCTTGGGAAGAGATCGAATGGAAGTATTGCAGCAAGCTGAAGGTAGCTTGCGCAATGCTGGTCGAGGTCTTCCTGACTTCTATAAGGTTCTTCGTCCATGGCGAGGGCTAGGACTCCGCTATCCCAGTCTTCACGGTGGTTGTGATAGAAAATGACGGAAGATAGTAACAAACCTAAAATGTCTGGATCTATGACAAGGTCTTGCGTCGACTTCGGCTGTTTTCTGGCGCTTTGGGCGTGAAGGCGAACTTGATCTGCTTTACTCCAGGCCTCATCTACGGCTGCTTTACTGGGCCTACGCGTCAAAGGAACGGTGCTGTTGACGTCCTTGACGAACTTGCTTCTGCTTTGCGTGAAGCTCTGCAGTTGTTGCCAGGCTTGGACTGCTAAAGGTCCTTGAGCTTTTGTCCATTTCGCCTGACATCTTGTGGTACAGAAGACCTTTCCGGTAGCGCCATCTCGTGCAGACAATGTCCTTCCACAGTCGTACTCGAAACAATGAGCGCAAACTTCCCGACGATACTGCCTAAATATCACATGGGCGTAAGGTCCCTCACTGTCCAAGATCACGGTGCCAGCAGTCACGTCCTGCTTGGCGACAACGCCTCGACCAGCATTTGGAATGTCTCGGACCTCGAAATAATCTGAGCTTGGAGGCTCCATGTATATCTGCAAAAGTGAGAGTAAGAGAAATTGCTTGAGAACAGAAATGATGCACGAGCGCCAAGCACAGACCATCGATCCTATCGACAATCAATCTTCGTCCGCATCCTTCTCCACAATCCGTCCTACCGTCTGGACACAACCCCACGTTCTGTCAATGTGCGCCCAACCACGCGCCCAACTGCTTGGTTCGCAATGGGTCAGCATTCCACAATGTGGAATGCGCTAGGATCGCCATCTCGAACAACACCAGAGAGCCTCACGAGCAGGATGTCAATGGTTGATGACGACCATGCTCAGCAGCCCTCTCACATCGATTCACGTCCAGACGTGCGGGCAGAGTCGTTGCAAAATCATCGTGGATCGGAGCAGCCGTAGAGGCTGGCTGGACTGGTTGTGATATGAGTATGGAAATGACTGGAATGCGTTTCTTGTTTTGATCATAACAAATCCCAAATGCCAATGTCGCAAATCAATTGCTGGGTTCGTTACCTATATCCTGCCTCCATCTTCGAGCCGTCTCCACGCTTCACCTCACTCTCCGGCAACTGCATACATCCTGCTGATCATGGCGCCGAAAGCTTCACCTTGTGCGTACATGGCACGAGTTGCACTTGCGCTGATTGCCTTGAACATTGCAGGCGCTGTGGCCCAGACCACCAGCACCACTACGGTATGTCAAAGATTAGAGAAGGGCTCAGCAGGAGCATACCTACGTCAAAGGCCTCATACGCTATACATTCGTCAATGCTGACTTGTGCCTTACACATAGGTCACAGCAACGAGCACTAGCACAACGACTACGAACATAGCGATCACGAGCACCAGTTCCCGACCAACAACGAGTTCATCGCAGACGTCAACGGGTGGCGCAGCATCGTCGAGCTCAGCAAGTGCTTCGCTATCAGGCTCCACCGGTAGTGCAACATCAGGATCTGCGGGTAGTCTGTCCTCGTCGAGCTCGAGTGTGTCAACGGGCACAACAAGCGCATCTCCAAGCTCAAGCACTTCAGGGAGTAAGTCTGGATTCCTCTCTTCTGTTCAGCGGGTCGTGGACGCTCAGAATGCGCGAGTGGAGTATGTGCAAGTAGCTAAACGATATCCAATAGGTCTGGGGTCTCCCTCATCCAGCAGCAGCCTTACATCTAGCTTGTCTGGTGCTTCATCATCGACACCGGCGTCATCCAGCAGTAGCGTTGCATCTGGCTTGTTGGGGTCATCGTCCTCGACATCGGCGTCATCCACATCTTCAGCGACAGGCGGTTCAAGCACTGCAGGGGTAAGCACCAGCATTTCTTCATCATCTTCGCCATCATTATCGGGAACCAGCTCCTTGACTTCTGCTTCTTCGTCGTCGTCGTCATCGTCGTCGTCGTCGTCGACCGGGGCAGCCAGTGCCTCCGCTTCTACTTCATCGCCGGCCTCCTTAAGCAGCTCGGCATCCATTTCGACGTCCTCGTCAGCCAGCGGCTCCTTGTCCACTTCGCTGGCGGCCTCGTCCAGTGGCTCGATCTCTGGATCGTCTTCGTCGGCTGGTACCTATACATCAGCCTCGTCGGCAGCAACCTCCAGCAGCCCGATCTCTGGATCGTCATCTTCGTTAGCCGGTGGCTCCATATCAGCCTCGTCGGGAGCAACGTCCAGCAGCTCGATCTCTGGATCGTCATCTTCGTCAGCCGGCGGCTCCACGTCAGCCTCATTGGCAGCAACGCCCAACAGCTCGATCTCTAGATCGTCATCTTCGTCAGCCGGTGGCTCCATACCAGCCTCGTCGGCAGCAACCTCCAGCAGCTCGATCTCTGGATCGTCATCTTCGTCAGCCGGTGGCTCCATATCAGCCTCGTCGGGAGCAACGTCCAGCAGCTCGACCTCTGGATCGTCATCTTCGTCAGCCGGTGGCTCCACGTCAGCCTCGTCGGGAGCAACGTCCAGCAGCTCGACCTCTGGATCGTCATCTTCGTCAGCCAGTGGCTCCACATCAGCCTCACCGGCAGCAACGTCCAGCAGCTCGATTTCCGGGTCATTGTCATCATCGTCAAGTGTGGCAGGCAGTGCGTCCACGTCCAGTTCACTTCCGGCTGCTTCTAGCTCACCGACTGTTGTTTCGTCATCGTCAGCGCCGGCTGCGGTACTCGGAGCCTCGACATCTCCCTCGTCAGCCTCGTCCGGCGGTCAATCGTCAACTCTCAGGGCGACAGCCACAGTGGCATCCGGTAGCTCCACAAGCGCGTCAGCTTCGTCAGTGCCGGCATCAACCTCAAGCAGTAGTGTCAGCGCTATAGGATCGGTCTCCAGCTCATCAAGCGTCAGCCTGTCACTGGGCTCCAGCGGCACTGTTGGAGCACCAACGTCCTATTCTTCAACACTCAGCACGGTAGTCACAAGCGGCGGTTCGTCTAGTGGCTTGGCGACAGGTTCGAACACTAGTCCAGCAACTTCAGTATCCAGCTCGTCCGGCGTTAGCCTATCACCAAGCCCAGTCGGCAATACCGCATCTTCCACATCTTCTCTGGCACCTGTGACCGTGACCGAGAGCAGCACTTCAACCGGCCTGACAGGCAGCTCAGCAGCCTCAATATCTACTTCCCTTGGGTCTAGCAGCACCATCAGCGCCACGCAAGGCCAAGCTACATCCTCCCCAATAGGCGTGGTCGCTTTAAGCACTGGGGGCTCCTCCAGTGGATCCCTCATTTCTCTGTCGGAAACAACGAATAGCAGCCTCTTGAGCACTGGCACTGCCTCGTCGCCATCGACTGACACACTCAATTCGCTTTCCACAACTCAAGCGTCTCCCGCCCCCTCAAACTCCCTTGCATTAAGCACAACCTCGCCAACAACTCTGATGACAATGAGCGTTTCTTCTGACACTTCTCTACAGACCGCATCATCGGGCACATCGTCATCAGCTAGTGTCTCCATTCCTGGCACTGATAGCTCAGCAATTGGATCCTCCGGTACTCTCTTGACAGCAACGAGCGATATCTCCACTTCGGGGACTGGAACGGGATCATCTCTTTCTCTGTCGACGTCAACGAGCGGTCTCTCCCTGTCGAGCATCGACACCGCCTCTTCGGCCTCTTCTACCGACGGGAATGCTCTTTCAGCCACCATTACTTCCGCTGCCAGCACTGCTTCTTCATCGTCGTTCAGTACAGTGACGTATAGCTACACCTACTACACGACCAATTCTGACGGCAGCACGGCTACTGAGACGGGCACTGCCACGCTGGCATCGTCCGCTACAGCCTGCCCTACAGCGACGGCCGATGCCTGCAGCACGGACGGTGCTCCAAATGCTTGCAGTGACTCCAACGGCGCTACTTATGCAGTCCAATGCGGTCTGGAGTACCAAGGCACGACCCTCAATCCCGCGAATCCGACCAGTCAAAGGGCCAAGAAAAGGTTCATGAAGGGTTTCGAGATCCCCAAGCGCCAGCAGGTCGAGCCTACTTACGCTGACTGCCAGGAGGCGTGTGATGAGAACTCAGAATGTGAAGCGTTCAATTACGTCGGCGATGAATGCACGCTGGTCGCGAACGTGACCGGTACTACGTACTCGCCAGGCGCCATTGCTGGCACTCAGATTGCGCCTGCGCCGGCGGCCTCGAACTCAACAACTGATTCCACAAGCTCGACCGCTCCATTTGGTTCAGCCAACAGCACTTCGAGCGGTCTCCCCGGGTCTGATTCGATCACGCTGTCAACCTCTGGAAGCCTATCAAATCCCGAGTCCCTGTCGACTTCTGGGGTCCTGTCATCTTCTGGGAGCCTGTCGGCGTCTGGGAGCCTGTCGACTTCTGGGGTCCTGTCAGCAAGTGGTTCAAGCGACACACCCACTGCATCATTGACCAGTCTGCTTGGAGGTAGCTCGCTCGCCGCTACCGCCAGCTCGACCCCTCCGGACACGGCAGCGACCTCTGGCATCGCCAGCTCTCGAACGACAGGTGTGGGAAGCTCAGGAGCCGCAAACGCGACCGCTAGCTCTGGCGCGACATCCAGCTCTGGCGCAACAGCATTTGTCACTGGCAGCTCTGCCACATCGAGCGTTGGCGGTGCAGGTGCTTCCAACACCGCCACAGAATCCGCGGCGTCTACATCCGGAGGCGCCGTGGGCATGACCTCAACAGCCTCAGGCACCCGCTCAGCCGCCACGCCATCCAGCTCCGCATTCACCGACGCCAACGGCGTGACCTACGACACCTACCCGGACTACGCCTACACCGGCACCGCCATTAGCACCAGCAACGTCTCCTCCTCCGAGCTCGTCGCGCGCCAAGTCACCGCTGCCTCCGAGACCGCCCGCATCGCCGCCCTCTCCGCCTGCACGAACCTCTGCGACCAGACCACCGGGTGCATCGCCCTCACCGTCATTACCGCCTCAGGCTCCTGCACGCTCTTCTCCTCCATCAACGGCTTGCGACGCGAGGTGGGAGCTACTGCGGCGATCTTGGCTTCAGCAGAGCAGTACGTACAGACGGTGACGGTATGCACGGCACCGATGACGGGATTGGCGAGCGGGAGTGCGGGTAGTGCGGTGACGGTTTATACGACGAGTAGCTGGACGACGCCGGCGGGGATTGTGAGCGAGGCGACGGATGGTCAGGTGCAGGCGACGGTGAAGCAGGTGAAGGCTTCTGCGAGGGCTTAAGGGCCCAGGCTAGTGCTTGCTTGGTTTTGTTCCATGTGTGCTGAAGCATTGAATGCGTTGCGACTGAGAAAGGAAAGTGTGTTTTGACCTCGAGACTTAATGGGCGCGAGTTCGTTTGTAGTGCTATAATACGACAGTGATGTTAGCCAGTGCCTCACAACTCGCCGTCTTTCACCAAGCTCATTCTGTGTAGTCTGGTTATGAAAGGCGTCAGTCACTTGCTGATGGTGATGTTGATGGTGTGAATCAGCAGCACGCGAGTCCTCCTGAAACACATTCGAGCAAAAACTTTCGATCCAACTCGCACTGAGACCGAAAGTTAGAGCAAGGACTCGATACCAGAACTGTCCTGGTTTCTCCTGCAAACGCAAGCGGCTGCTGAGAGAGCTTTTTCCGTCCGTCCTTGACTCAAGGTAGCACCCAATCGCTGCCAACAGTAAACATGCCTTTCATCTTTAGCTTCAAGCTCTTCATTGGCACCACGTCCGAGCCACCAGATCCCGACAGCCTCCTGGATATAGACCAGCCTGGAGCAAAGCGACGGAGAGCGCACCTCCACCTATCAGAGGAAATCGGCAATCCTGAGATCAGCGACAACGATGTCCGGCAAGTGTCGACCGGTCGTAGTGCTCAGGGGGACCTCGACGAACAGAACTCATACAACCCCTACGGTCTAGAATGCGAGACAGCGTCGAACTCTGAGACAGCAAGAGAACAAGACCGCGAGAGCCTGGCACTCTTACTCCACTACTTCTCGTCAGCACCAGGCCACCGTACTGGGGCCCCTGATCCAAACACCACAGCACCATCCTCAAGCTTCGTTAACAGCTCAGCCGTCAGCAGCACTCCCTGGAGTCAACTCCATGGTCTGAATGGTAGCTTGCCGGACGGGGCGCCCTCGTCCACTCATCCGCAGGACAATGAATCGGACGTTTCGATCGATGAGGAGGAGAGTGACAGCAGCCACTTCTCTATGTCCCAGCGCTTCCCGTTCGAAGGTCAGATTTCTGGTCTGCTGTTGAGATCGATACCGGTCGTCCTGCCAGATGATCCAGTATATGCGAGCCAGGGTGAGGATGAGGCGGAAGAGGAGGAGAACGCAATTGGATCTGGTCCTGTGGTGGATGGGCAGTTGAGAAAGGCTGATGACTCGACTCGGGAGCTGCATGATCTGTTCGAGCAGCTCAGGAGTAAGGACTCGCCTCAGGGCAACGTCAGTCGACCGGCGTCTGAGATGGCGACGCCCTCGTTGGGTGGGGGACTTGACGACGGATCTGATGGTGGTGCTGCTGCTGTCGACAGACACGTCAGCATTGCTAGCCGTTCATTAACTACGCCGGAGCATAATGGTCATGCCGCCGTGTCGTCATCTGGCATGATCGCTTCCGTCTGCGAGAGCGACGAGCAAAATCCGCCGCGTGAAGAGAAGGGCGAGATCGAAATGCTGGATAACGAGGGGCAGTCATCACAATTCGAGACTGCAGGCGGGACTCCTGCGGATGGTCCGGGTGAGCTTGAGACGGAGAATGCTCGTAGGTCTCCGTTTGACCCAGAGCCAACATTGCACGAGGCTTCGGACGCTGTAAAAGCTGATGATCGGCGCCTGGGACTGCTCGGCCACAGCACGAAGAGACCTCATTATTCTCTTCCCACCAAAGCTTTCCGCATGCGCAACAGGACGTCCTCGCCACACTCTACAACGTCTTCAGCAGCGGCATCTACAGCAGCGAGGCGTGCCGCAAATCTGCTGCGCGAGGCAAGGTCTCTGACTCAGGAGCTCCGGAGAGACAACAGACTGTCGTCCCGCCTCAGCCCTTCGAGCAGCGCCAGAATCCCAGCAGCGACACGCCACGGGCTCAGTAGAATCACCACAGCACCACCTCCACAGGACGGGAGCGGCAGAGCCGTGCCACAAGCGGCATCTAGCAGGACGGCCTCATGGCATACCGCAGCCAGCGCTTCGTCATCTTCGTCGTCATACGTCCCAGGTCTCCCAGCGAGTCTGACACCGATAGTCATCCGTGGTGGCGGCAGGAGACAAGCCCGCTTCCGCTCGATAACGTCGAAAACGCAGGCGGCCGCGCCGGCAGAGGCAGTCCCGGACACCCATCAGGATGCCGCAGCCAGGCTGAGAGACGCCGAATCTGACTCTAGTGGCGACGGCACACGCTTCAGCAGCTCGCCTCTGCACGGACTGTCGCAAGAGCAAGACGAAGAAGCTGGCGTACCTTTGAGCCAGAGCGAAGACTCGTGCTTCCCGGCACGAGACGCTTCTGTCTCTCCGTCCGCCATCGTTACGCAGAACCCCTCAAGCGAAGTCTTCATGTCCACGAGCTCCTCCGAGCCCGGAACCTTCGCTGATCTAGACCCGAACGATGATGATGATTCTGATGACTTATCAAGCCACGAAAATGCAGTGCCAGCAGACACGAGCACAGACCAGTGCATCCATTTCGACATGCCGAGCGCAGCGATCCAGTCGCAGGAGTTCGCGGCTGGCTTCCACGTCGGCGGAAGTATGGTGGCCGTGTCACCAGAACCTCGAGTCCCGAGAGAACAAGACGACGAGCAGTGGGAGAAGTTGTCCGCCGGGGAGGAGAATCAGAGGAGCGTACAGGTCCGTTCAATGTCACGTCACCCTCACCGAAGGCGTGGGGTGGGACTTTGAGGTTCTGATGATAGGCATAGCAAGATACTGCTGCAGTGCCGTGTTTCGTCCGTGGTGGGTTGAGTCGCACTTCGTACGTGAACACAGCGTTTAGTATGATCTTGACATCAATGTGTGAGACACGAGAATAATGAGACAGGCTGGTGGGAAGTCGTCAGTGCAGCATATGCACCTCAAACAATGGCATACATGACCACTTCCCATTCCATCCCTCCCAAAGACGCTCAACAGCCGACCCTTTCCTTGAGCGAGAGACACCCGTCACAGTCATCGCCACGCAATCATATCCGCGTCGATACCGATAAGCCGCTCTCAAGGCCTCGCGCCGTCCTCCGCAAAGCACAAACGCCATGCCCGTGCTGCCGCTCCCCACTCGAAGCACCTCCCATCATCACTCCTCCGCGCAGATGGTGTCATGAGAACATGATACCGATGATGATGATAATTTACGAGGTCGGGTTGGGGTTCATCTTCCTCTTGCCGCCAGTCATAGTGACGTTGACGAAACGGCGGGTGTATGTGATTCTCTTCTTGGCGCGGCCCTTGGGCGTCTTCTTCTTCTCTTGCTTCTCAACCTGTACAGTATCTCAATTAGTCGCTGTCCTGCTCTACCGCCCTGGTTCCGCTGTTCCGCTGATGTCGTCCTCCTCCCCGCCCTCCGCGCGCTTCCCTCCATCTTGGGTATTCGGGAGTGTATCGTACCTTTGGAGTCTGCGACTTGACCTTACCGGCACGGGCGAGCGATCCGTGCACCTTGCCCATCTTTGCGGTTTCTCGGGTGTCTTGTTCTGGTGAATGTAGTTCTGCAGGTGGCGATTGTACGTTAGCGATTATGTCCCCCCTGTCGCCAAGACCACGCAGAAATTCGTCCCATGTGCGCGATGAAGTGGGCGATTTCGGTTGGGGATGACTCACTGCCGAATGAATTGGGGCTCCTGTGGCTGGTCCGCGGTGTCGATGAGCAGGCGTCACTGGTGGGCTGAAATTCGAATGTCCGCTCGTCCCTCACCGTGCAAAGCTTGGCAGATACACTAGACCGAAAGAGAATAGCCTCGGCTCGGATCCCGCCTTATCAATCGCCGACGTCCCGAGCTCCGAACATGTCACGAGATCAACACTTACAGCCAGCCACTGGTATTCCACCGCTGACAGTGATGATGGGGAAGATGTTGTTTGGCACATGTATAGTAGCGCTCATCGGCGTATCAGCCGCTCGATCAATCAAACCACCAATTCTAGCACAAGAACCATTCCAACACCACGAAGCATGGCATTTCCCGTCCGTCCACGAGTCTGCAGTACTCGCGCGACGCATACTCCACCTCACCACGATCGGTGACCTGGTCTCCCGATTCCCAGAAGCACCCTCCACCCACCACATCGTAGACACCTCCACCTCCCCTCAAGAACTCGTCGCCTTCGAAAACCGCCCCACCTCCGTCGCAGGCTCCCCCATCGGCCTTGTCGAATACTACGCCGACTGCGAACCCACCACGGGCAACCCCACCCTCCTCGCCATCAACATCGCCACCCCCTACAAGAACGCCGCAGCAGGCTCCAACATCTCCCTCACCGTCCGCTGGTGGCCCGACCAGAAGGACACATACCTCCCCCGCTCCCACTCTGACGACGACGACCTCCCCACCCCACACACGCCCATGGCCCTCCCCCGCATGTCCCTGCACGGCTACCTCGAGCCCATCCCCGGCGCCGAACTCGCAGAGAAGCTGATCCCAGCCTGCTTCACACACACGCACCCGGACGCCGCGCTCTGGCAGCCCGGGAACGAAGTGCACGCGTCGACGTACGTGAGGTTGGTCGTCGAGCATGTGTATTGGCTGGGTGGGTTCGGGGATCGCGCGAGGATCCAGTGGTTGCCGGTTGAGGAGTGGAGGAATGTTACGATGGAGGAGGTGGGGGAGGCGAGGTTGCCGGGGGAGCGGAAGAAGAGTGAGGGTTGTGGAGGCTTGGAGACGGGGATGGAGGGAATGCCGTATGTGCCGGAAGGGAGGGGGAGACAAGGGAGTCTGGAGAGGGCGTGGAGGGATTGGTGGGAGGGGACTGTGGAGGATGAGCCGGCGGCGCACAAGGACAAAGGGGGGGAAGGACGGAGTCAAAGACGTCTCTGGGAGACCGTCAAGGACCTGTTGCGTGGCCCTAGGATCCATCTTGGGGCTGATTGGTGAGGCATACTGCATGATTTGAATGACAGCATTGGAGAGAGATCTGGAGAGCTTATTTGGACATATTGGAATAAACCCTCGGCACACAACACATAGCTACGCAAACCAGCAGAACGTACGATCCATTGGATTCCAAGACCATCACCAACGAAACTTTTATCGCCGCCCCCCTTCCCACCTTCTCGCGCCCCGTTCCCTCAAGCCTTGTTTCCAACCCCCTTCTCTCCTCTCTCCCTCAATTCAAGTTGCAATGCGCCACCGGCGTCCCACTTATCATCTCCGCATACGGCTGACAATGATTTCCGCGGTGAAGACATCTGCTCGTCTGCCCATCATCGAAGAAAACTTCCCGTCAGATCGCTCCTGAATGAAAAACAAAAAAAAAAGGAGTGGGCGCTTTGATGCTTACACTGGCGCAAGACTGTGTGGCCCCTGTGTCCGAGACGCAGGCGTCGGTCTCGGGGCCGATTTCACAGCGCTGGTCAGGTTAGTAGTGGAGATCGTGAAATGAGGATAGTGTACGCACCCATTCTGCGGAGGCGAGGAGGGGCAGCAGTGCGAAGAGGATTGTGGTAAGATGCATGGTTGCCGTTTATTCTGGAGGATTGGGTCTGGAGGACGAGGTGGTTGGCCTGATGTTTGGATAGATAAAAGGTAGGTGGAGGTTGTGTGCGGGGGAGTATATATGTGTGAAGAGGCCACGGATCCTCTGATCTTCGTTCGGGACCCGAGACGGACGCGTGATTGGAGCAGGATCCTGGCACCGTCTTGGCGAGCATTGCGGACAGCCTACAGGATCGTAATAATCCTGTCCAGAACAGTCGGCGGTCGGAACGCTGGTCGTGATTGATGAGCTAGACATCCGAGGGCAACATTGAGTAGTGCTGGGATAGATGACGGACGAGTCTCTATCACTGATCCTGAGGATCTGAAGATGAGGACCTGTTCAAGCTGGGAAAGCAAGTGATGCCAGAATCCAAAGTATGACGGCCATGGGGTCCATATTGCTTGCATGTCGTGGGGTCGAGAGGAGGAATCATGCTTCCAATCTGTTCGTGGTGGCGATACAGCGGCTTATGTCGACAATTCAGCCGTTCGATTCCCCGTTCCCTTTGCAGAATGCTGGTTCATTGTTGCTGCTATAGCTTCGCGAACACACCGCCGGGCTCTAATTGCGATCGCCCCAGTGATCATCTGCTCAGCTCCTTGCCCATCATCGCCGGGGGTGGAGGGCCGCTTCAGCAGCTTCCTACAGAGGATGTATCTCCAGTCAGCGGGATGCAATCATCTGCTGTGTGTAGCAGACTCGTGGTGACGCCGAATCAGCACTGAGCATGGAATCCTTCGCGCCATATTCAGTTGGTGCATCGCTTCATGACCATTCACGTATCGCCCTTAGCCAACAATGCGATCCCAGCACGGCTCTTGCCATCGCATGCCGCACGTGTGCTTACAGTGACTCGCCACAGCACTGTTACGGTGCTCGTCATGCGTATTCCCACGGCGAGATTGGCTACGGGATTCAAGGTCGACGGCGTGACTGGCAGTGCAAAGGTCGTCCAGACGGCAGCAAGCCCTTCATGCCAATCAAACGGGATGAAGTGATGAAGTCTTGCCGGGGTGCTCGAGAGTCGAGACTGTGCCTTGCTTGAGCATTCCAAGCAGACACTCTCCATCCATGATGCCTCGTCTGGAGCTGCTCAGCACATGTCCTCGGGAAATCCTCGTGGCACGAGTCACGCACTCTATCTCTACATTATGTGATCGCCCATATCTAGGAAACATCGAGTCAGACTCAAGCGAGAAATGGCGATCAGCACCGACGCTGCGCGGGACGTTCGAAGTTATTCGCGTTACACTTTCTGTCGAGAAAAGCTTGGCAGATTGGAACAGTGCAAGGCGTGAGCAGCCTTCGGTCGTTCCATACGAAACACCCATGGTCTGGATGGTGAGCTTTTGCATATGATTATGCGTTGGATGATTTTGAATCGCAGGACAGACCATCTGGCTGACTGTGATTGCCGCAATTCCTTGTTTCGACAGTCACGATGCTTGATGTCGCTGATGATCTGGCGATCTATTGGAAACACCAGCCGTCGATGATGGATTGCTAGCACACTGCCCTTCCTGTTCAATATGTGATCTACTACTTCCTTCCAGGCTAGCATGATGACTAGCGTCCCATCGAAATCCCTTAGTTCGACCACCTGGCCGAGCATGTCTTGCGGACGCTGTCACGATCGCCTGTCTACGCCTCAGCACTTCAGTGGTCCAATTTCGTTCAACGACACAACACGCTTGTGCGTAATTTCTTGCTGCGAGCTAGGCACCACTGTCACATGCAGATCAAGCTTGCTGGAAGGCTAAGGGCCTCGACGTGGGTATATCCTCCTTGTACCTCCTCCATTTTGACCTTGACCTCCCATCTCACAGCTTTTCCTGTACATCCTCACACGTTCTTTCCCGAGCAATCGCTCTTTACACTCATTCATCTAACAGGATGGTCAACCTTCTTTCCATCCTCGCGCTCGCCGCGCTTACACAAGCTGTTCCAGTGCCCCTTTCTGGCAGCCCCAACACACCATCGGTCCCAACCGAACTGGACAGCCTCACCAACGGGGCTGCGTCCCTTGCCAAGCGTATCGAGACCGACCTCTTGACATCCGAGGTCACTGGGCCCCTAGGAGGTGGTGATGAGGGCCTCGAGAAGCGTATGGAGCCGGAGGGGTTGACTTCGGACTTGACTCAGCTTGTGGGTGGAGACGATGAGAGCGCTCTGGGCAAGCGTCAGCTCCAGAGCCTGGAGAGCGAATTGACTGCGCTCACGGGCGGTGAAGACACTTCCAGCCTGGTCAAGCGCCAGCTCGAGGCTCTTGAGAGCGAGTTGTCAGGACGGACGGGTAGTGGCTCCGGGCTCACCAAGCGCCAGCTGGAGGCCCTCGAAAGCGAATTGTCAAGTCTGACTGGCGATGAATCTGGCCTTACCAAGCGCCAGCTGGAGGCGCTCGAGAACGAATTGTCGTCACTTACTGGCAGTGAATCTGGTCTTACTAAGCGCCAACTTTAGAGCCTGGAGAAGGAATTGACGAGATTCACGGGCGAAGGCGAGGCCAGTGCTTACGTTGAAGAGCAAGTATTGCTTCGAGCCTGTTCTCGGCACGTTAGGCGATGCTGAGGATGAGCGCGAGGGCACGACTTTTAAATTACTTAATCTGCGCAGGTTTGTGGCAAACTTGGACGAGACGACTGGCTTGTGTCCCATGGTAGGTGCGGATAGCCTGATGAACAGGTTGTGGATGCTGCTTTGTCAGCGACAGGACTATGCCGCCGCCGTTTTTGGAATACATGCATGTCTACTTGCGAGTCACACTTCTCCGTCTACTTGACACATTGAGGCTGCTGTGCTTTCGTACCTAGGTCCCTTGCTGTGATTTCGCTGGACTGTAATATCTGAGCCCATTAAGACCATTCGCAGCACTTGGACATAAAGAGACCATGATATCAATACATCGACATTCGTAGATGCACAACAAACACTTGGATGAGCACACCAGACCTGCTTCCTGGCGGACAAACACATATCCATTCCCGGTCGCGCCAGACAAGGATGTTCCAGGCGTGGAGCACGAGGTTAGTGAACTTGGGGTTGACAGTGATGATGGTGCGCAAGCTCCTGACTGGGAGTGCTTTCGTCGAGATCGGCGTTTGCTCTCCGGAGCAACTCTCACATATTGAAGTCCTGATTGCCCACGTCTCTCTTGAAGTAGGCCTTTGGGTCGGCGAGTGGTGTGCCGAACTGCAGAGCCTGAAGCTCCTTGCCCTGATAGATGAGTGCGCGGCACATGTAGCACGTAACGTCCTGTGCTTCTCTGGATTCGGACCATTGAAGAAGGCATTTCATACATGACTTGTGGCCAACTCCGCAGGGCAGCCCGACCGCCATCTTGTCGTACGCATAGTCGTTACTGCATATCGGACAAGCCCGCTCGTCTTCGCCTAAACCCTGCAATCGAACGAGTTTGAAGCGATCAGATCGTGCGAGAAGAACAGCGTGATATGGCAGCTGTCTCTGTGGCTTCCACGGGATTTCGACGTCTTGCACTTGTATTCCTGACCGGCAGCCTATGTGAAGCTGGGCCTTCACGTGGCGCACTGCATGATCTGTGGTTCGACGGATGAGCTTCTCGAGATCCACGACCCCTTGCTCCCGACCTGGCCAGTTCTCCAGGCCAGAAAGCCAAAGAGTCTCCCGTTTTCAAAAGGAGACTGGGGTTTGGTTCGTCCCTCGCATCTGAATATGGCAGACTATGCGAACAATTGTGCCGTCTTCGGAGATGCTGTCAGAGGTCAGCACGCCGAGAGAAGTGATACCTGGGTATTTACTCGCACGCTGCAAATCAATGATTAATCTTGTCAGCCTGTCTGAAAGCTCCGACCCGCTGAAGCTTGGGCTTTCGTCTTCGCATGTGGCCTTGGTCACGATGACGAAGGAGCTCTCTGCCTCATTGTCTCGATTAGCATTGGCTGTGACAGCTCGGTCCTGAACGAGAGAAAGAGGCTCATACCGATCTCGCGAGCGCTCGGGTGATAGCAGACAGATATCCCGATTGCTTAGGTTGAAAGTGTCTAAGAGCTCGATCGCTGGATAGGTGATCAGTGTTGCATGATGCGCTTCAAATGTGCTGACCATGCTGGGCAACTTCTTGTCGCTCAGTTCTGCTGAGCTTGACGTTTGTCGTTCTGAGAGTGCAAGTACGTGTGGCTAAGTCTCGAGGAGCGGCAAGTCGGGGTGATGTGGTTGGCCTGATTGAAGTATCCCGACAATGAGGCTTTCAACTGAGAGAGTGGCTTGTGGCCACTGGAATGCCTTGCAGGCGCTGTAATTGTGTTCTGAGATCTCCTCGGGCCATCCAACTTAAGTAAGGACAAAGCCATACGAAGCGGACTAGAAAGCATTGCCTGCAGACAGATCCCGTCCGCGACTTGAGACGATAATATCCTTGTGAAGAAGCGGCATTCACATTGTATCAAAAGTTGAGCTCCTTAGGAAGCTCTCCGCAGCCAATCCCTTCCACGCCTTGGCTCTCATCCTTGCTCCAGTCATACATACCACCTCGATTCCTGAACGCCACCTGATCCCACCTGATCTGCTTCAAGGCCGCCTCGACCCCAACGTCCAAGATACAAGCCGATTGTTTCTCCTTGCCAGACCCTTTGTCCAGGAAGCAGAGAAATTCATCCAGAATCAAATAGCTTGATGCCATTAGGTCATTCGATTCGGGCACGAAGCAATCCAAATGCTCGTGCCTATCGCAGAAATCTTGGAACTGCGCGCTGCTGATGAGCAACTCCGTGGCATCCGCAGTGCGCTTCGCGTCCCTCTTCTCCCTTTCCGTCCGAGTACCGGCGCCGTCGTTCTCACCTCCCACAACCAGCACTTGGAAGACCTTCCATCGGAAAGGATCGAGCTGAGCAATCCTGGATGCCATATCCTCTTCCCAGTTGAGCTTGCAAATCACCGTGTTGAGTTTGAACTTGATGTTGAGCTCGCAGCACCACTGCCGCACCTCGAAGAGCTTTTTGACATTGTTGCCAGAGCCCCGTCCAATCTCTTGGTTAGTCTTCTCGTTAAAGCTGTCACAGCTCACACCCAGCACGTCCACATATGGCGCCATCTGCTTGAGTCTATTTTTGTTGATGAGCGTTCCATTGGAGATAATGGATACTGATTCAAGTTGGAGGTCTTCCTTGCAGTACTCGACCATATCCTGCAGTCGAAGCGGATACAGAAAGGGCTCACCACCGGCAAAGTTGATCTTTCGCATGCCGGCCTCCTTGAGCAACTTGAGAGCCTTCTTCCATTCGTGATCTTCAGCCATCTCGCTGCTCTTCTCGGTATGAAAGCAAAACCTGCAAACCTTGTTACACTTTCTAGAGAAGTGGTAGTTGACGGAGACTGGAACCATCCCTGCATAGTCTTCTTGCTTGTCGCTGTCAATGTTGGCCACGCGATTGTACAGACGTTGGCGAGATCGCTGTCTAGTACGTAGGAGGTAGATCAAAGCTCCGCCAACAGCGCTTGCGAGGCACGCCTTGCCAGTATCTGACTCTAGAAACGTGGTAATGTAGCCCATGCTCAGGGCGCCAAAGATCCTTGGTTGGGCAAAATAGCTCACGTTGGGCATATGTTGTCTAATATGTGATAGTGTGAGACCTCTGGTCTGAGCCATCATGTCTGTCAGCAAACAAGCAAATATCGTTCGCTTACAGCGATTTCGAAGCAGCACAAAGCTTCAGAGCAAATGGTACCCATCGATCCAAGAGAGAGAGAGAGAGAAAAGTTTGCCTCCTAGCACGTTCTCTCGCCTCTGGGGGCCATTTCAGCCTTGTCGCTGCTTCGGTCGGCAGCAAACGCTGGCACTACACAGTTGTGCATATATGTGTGTGGCGGGCCGCGCATCACACGGCCTGTAGTCAGTATGTCCTCTCACCAAATGCTCAGCGTCGCCAAAGAGAAGGAGTCTACAGCCATACTCCCAGAGCCCAAGCCAAAACCTGAAATCGTCTTCGTCCTTGGCCCACCAGGATCCGGCAAAGGGACACAATGCAAGCGTTTAGCCAACGAGGCAGCACTCGCGATCTACCACTTGTCAGTCGGCGACTATCTGCGCGACATCAGCAACGGCAAAGTCGGAATTGAGGACGGTATGCTCGGTGGCATGGCCTACGACGACTTCCGAGCCCATCTGGAGCAGAGCAGGCTCATACCGGGTCCGGTGGTCGCGGACATACTGGCTCACAAAGTCTGGAAAGAGCACAGCAACGGCCAATTCCTATTCGTGATTGACGGCTATCCCAGGCAGATCGATGCGGCGGATGAATTCGAGAAGGCTGTAGGCGAGCCGAGAGGCGTAGTGGAGTTCATTTGCTCGAAGGAGGTCGCTAAAGAGCGCTTTCTGAAGCGCAAGAGGGGCAATGACGACGAGGCGATGTTTGAGAGACGCTATGCGGAGTATTGCAAGAACAGCGTCGCGATTCGTGCCCGATATTCTGAGCACATGCGTGCGGTGGTCACGATTGGCGAGTGTGAGAGTGTGTATCCGAGGGTCAGAGATGTGATGTGGAGCGTCATTGGGTCTTTGAAGCCACCACCTTGGGCGCTTCCTGCGAAGGAGCCAGTAGAGGAGTCCAGCGAATGGGCAAAATGAGGCATAGAGAGAGCTAAACATCTGACGACTGTCGCCCTTCGGCGGGCGGTGGTCCTTTGCTTGATGCAGGAGGGGTGTGATAGTTGAGGGACGTTATGGTGTAGGACAGACGGACTAATCTCGGCGTTCTTTTGGTCGTTTGTGGAACTTCCATTTCCATCCCAACCGCTGCATTTTGCTTCAAGTCGGCCGCTACTATAGCATTTGAGGTGCTGGAGCTGAGTCACGAGATACAACTGCATCTACCAGGAATCATGTCTAAGGATGCCCGTATCATCTCGCACAACCTTCCGACGGCTTGGAGCATCATGCCAGAAAAGCTCGGAGAGCAGAATCGCAACCGGGTAAAGAGTCGCGTTCCCGAAGAATAGAAGTCCCAGTACCGGCAGATAATGTCACGGCTTATGCTGACCTTACTACATTCGAGAATGATGAGGGCAGCATGGCTCTTCTGAGTGGGTTGCAGAGATGGAGACGCTGAAAGCTGGCGGTGATCATGGGCTAAAGGACGTCAATGAGGATGACGATGATGGAATTGATCAAGAAGATCGCTTTGACGGAGACCGTGACATTGACGACGACAGTGGCGAAGATAGCAGCGACGAAAACTTCCCAGGCGCCAAAAAAGCTGCTTGAGAGGTCGATCACGAATAGCGTGAATGCCTCGCAGACGCACATCGTCCTGTTGCCCAGAAGCCTCACAGCGTAGCGTTGCTGCTTTGCTGCCGACAGCTATACGACGAGGCTTTCCCAGTTCTTTGCGAGTGAGTCTCGAGTCAACAGAAAGTTTAACGCTCGCTCCACACGAATGACCCTCTGCAGCTCACGACGTTTACTTCTCGACGTCGATGGAGGCCAATGTATTCGCTTTCCAAAGACAATCCCATCAGCTGACCTGCAGAAGATCACGCGCTTAGCGATCCCGAGCAATGCTTTAATGGGTGACGACGGTTCCACTCCATGGGCATGGTCTCGTCGAGACAGTGAATCGATCATCACGAGCCCACTGACCATGCCCACGCCATTCGGTAATTTGCTATCTACCCTGCAATCGCTCGAGCACGTTGAGCTCCATCTATCATGGGATGGTGACGAAGACTGATACTGCAGCTATGCTCCTCGCGAGTAGGTCGCTATCACTGCTAGTGCACGGCAAATCACCAAGTTGAGTTTTGTTTTCTTTGGCGAAAGAGTTGTCAAATTTCTTCGCAACTTGAAAAATACGGCCTGCATTTTGCAGCTGATGGGACAGATCTGAGTGAGAAGACCTGCCGAGACACGAATTCAAATTTTAATGTCCATACCCAACGCGTGAGTCCAGACAGGTGGGCATAAGGTGGATGCAGAAGCAAGATGAATATGTGATCAACGACTACCCGTGGCAGAGGGGCATCGCATGAATTCGGGGCGACCGTAATATCGATATGTGATGCGTAGGAAACGTCCAGGCTGCGGTCGACCTATGGCAATCTTCCACGTCTGCAAGGTCACTTGACTCCTTACTTGAGCGCATGTCGTAAGCTCTTGAGCCACTTTGGACCCTTTCTAGCCATGGCAATACAACCCGCGCAGCTCCCACTCGGCAAAGTGCGGACGTTGACAGCCGACTACACTGCCGGCTGTTTTCCTGCCCAGCGATGAGTATCGGCTACATCGGAAAGAAGTACATCGCATCCAGAAAACTGCCCACAATTCTGCAGTGCCAAAATCCGGAATCGGCATACCGTGTTCCGGCCTTGCTTGTTGTGTGGGCCGCAGGAGTCCGGTACATGGTGTGGGGACAAGGTGGACAGTCAGCCCCCACCGACCATACATGTCAGGTAGTCACAACAACAGCTTCGACATCACCGATTATATGTTTCGGCTCGTCGACTTGCAACAATTTGCGAAGTGTAGATTTTTGGGCCGCATTCGCGAAAAAGCCATCCATTTGGACGTATACACAGTAAAGCGGCATCCGTACAGCAACAACATTCTTTACATAAAACCGAAAAAGCAGGATCCATCCGCCAATATGTCGATGTCCCTTGAAGACGCCCAGGTTCCACGGGACCCCAAGCCCTTTCCGAACACACCATCAAACGTCCTAGAGCAATTCAGCATGAAAGGCAAAGTCGTCGCCATCACTGGCGCCTCCGATGGCATCGGCTTCGCAGTCGCAGAGGCCATTGCCGAAGCAGGCGGCGACGTCAGCCTGTGGTACAACTCCAACGCCGCGGCAATTGAGAAAGGCCGGAAGCTGGCTGAGAGGCACGGGGTCAGAGCCAAGGCGTACCAGGTTGAGATCTCGGATCATTTGGCTGTTGAGAGGGGTGTTAAGGAGGTTGTGGAGGAGTTTGGAAAGCTGGATGTGTTTGCGGCGAATGCAGGGATGGCGATTTCGAAGGCGATTAGCGAGCAGACGGTTGAGGAGTATAGGAGGCAGTTTGCTGTTAATGGTAAGTCAAGATGCGGAGGAGGGGGAACAGTGTGCTGATGATCTATGTAGTCGATGGCGTTTTCTTTTGCGCGAAGTATGCTGGGGCGCAGTTCAAGAGGCAGGGGTTCGGGAATTTGATCATTACGTCGAGTATCTCGGCGCATATTGTCAATGTGCCTGTGGATCAGCCGGTAAGCATCTGGGCCGAGTACCCGCGCAGCACGGCAATAGGTAGGTGCTGATGGCTTCAGATCTACAACTCGAGCAAAGCTGCTGTCACCCAGCTCGGTAAGAGTCTCGCTCGAGAGTGGCGCGACTTCGCACGCGTCAACATCGTCTCTCCTGGGTTCTTCGATACCAAGATGGGCGCTGCGGAGCGCGTGCGCAACGAAGCCTATCGTATGACTCCGCTCGGCCGGCAGGGTCATGTTAAGGAGATCAAGGGGCTGTATCTGTATCTGGCGAGCGATGCTTCATCCTATCAGACTGGCAGTGATACGGTGGGTTGTGACTGTGACGGTCTGATGATGCAGCTGGCTGACGAAAGCAGATAATTGATGGTGGATATGTGCTGCCTTGATGTGGGGTGCTCGACGCTATTGTCTTGCAGAGGGCCAGCTACGGATACGGATTGATTGGGACCAAGGTTGCAGAGTGGGTTTGCCGTCAGTGGTCCTTGTGTGGCGATAAGGTCCTGGATGCCTATAAAGTGCTGGACAGCGACCTCACGAGGCGCAGTGGGGAGCGTGAGGGGCTGCAGTGAATTTTTGAGAATGGGGAGACTGGTTTCGTGATGATTTGTGAGGGGCATGTTGAGGATCTGGTTCTTATAGAAGGACGGAAGGGCTCGGAGGTAGTTTTGGAACAGAGGCATGAATCATGGTCGTGCTTCATTGTACAGTCCCCGGGTATAAACAGGAACAGCACGCGAGCGCGTTTGCGATTTTCTCTGAGGAAGCTGGAAGGAAGCTCTATGAACCATGACTATACCGTCCTTCCCGCTTCGCCATACACAGTACAGGGTTCGCTGAAGACTTCGCCGGCGACAGACATCTCGCTACCAGCTTTGTCGAATCGCGTGACCAACCACACGATCCACAGACGCCCGAGCGTCGAGCCGTGGCCCAAGATGCAGGCCCCAGTGGTGGTGATGAGTATGGCAAACACCAAGATTGCAATCTCGAAACCACGATAATAACGTGCGCAGACACGCAGACGGGCGACCGCAAGACTGGCCGACAAGCGCAGCTCTCCAACATCACCGCCGCAAAGACGGTCGCCGACATCATCCGATCATGTCTCGGACCGAAAGCGATGCTGAAGATGCTGCTGGATCCCATGGGCGGCATCGTCCTGACCAATGACGGCCATGCGATTCTGAGAGAGATCGAAGTGGCACATCCGGCAGCAAAGAGCATGATTGAGTTGGCAAGGACACAAGACGAAGAGGTGGGAGATGGTACAACCACCGTCATCATCCTGGCTGGCGAGATTTTAGCCCTCAGTCTGCCACAGCTCGAGCGAAACATTCATCCGGTCGTCATCATTCAGGCGTTCAAGCGTGCTCTCAGCGATGCGCTCCAGATTATCCAGGAGACGTCGATACCGGTAGATGTCAACGACGATGCAGTCATGCGCGACCTCATTGGCACCTCCATTGGCACCAAATTCACGAGCCGATACTCGAATCTCATGTGCGATCTGGCGTTGACGGCTGTGCGCACAGTGTCGTATGACGCGGGTGGTGGGAAGAAGGAGGTAGACATCAAACGGTACGCGCGTGTTGAGAAGATTCCGGGAGGCGAGATCGAGGACAGTAGAGTGCTGGATGGTGTTATGCTCAACAAGGACATCACCCACCCGAAGATGAGGAGGCGGATAGAGAACCCACGGATTGTGCTGCTGGACTGCACGCTGGAGTACAAGAAGGGTGAATCAGCAACCAACATCGAGATTACAAAAGAGGAAGACTGGAATCGGATCCTTCAGATCGAAGAAGAGCAGGTGAAGGCAATGTGCGATGCTATCATCGCCGTTAAGCCAGACCTTATCATTACAGAGAAGGGTGTCTCAGATCTTGCGCAGCATTTCCTCCTCAAGGCCGACATCACAGCACTACGAAGACTCCGCAAGACAGACAACAACCGTGTCGCTCGCGCTACCGGTGCCACCATCGTGAACTCGGTCTACGATCTCACAGAGCGGGATGTTGGAACTCAATGCGGTCTCTTTGAGATCGAGAAGATTGGCGACGAGTACTTTACCTTCCTTACGAAATGTAGGAATCCGCAAGCCTGCACCATCCTACTTCGTGGACCGTCCAAAGACATCCTCAATGAGATCGACAGGAATCTGGCTGATGCCATGGGGGTGGCACGCAACGTCATCTTCCATCCTTACCTTTCGCCCGGTGGTGGCGCAGCAGAGATGGCGGTCTCAGTGCGGCTGGCGCAGAAGGCGAAGAGTGTAGAGGGAGTGCAGCAGTGGCCATACAAGGCTATCGCCGACGCAATGGAAGTGATCCCGAGGACTCTAATCCAAAACAGCGGTGCGAGTCCCATTAGAATACTGACGCAGCTTAGGGCGAAGCATGCGGAGCAGCTTGCTGGCGTGTGCTCGTGGGGTGTTGATGGAGACGCTGGCAAGGTCGTGGATATGAAGGATCTGGGTATCTGGGAACCACAAGCGATCAAGCTGCAGAGCATCAAGACGGCGGTGGAGAGCGCATGCTTATTGCTGAGGGTAGATGACATTGTCGCTGCAAAGACCGGCAAGATGGGGTCTGGTGGCGGCGCTGGTGGCGAAGAGGACTAGATGAGTACGAACAGAGGTCAGCAATCATGGTGTATGTACGTATCGCAATGGTCCGGGCAACGTAAATGTACATCAATGAAAGCAAGAATGTCGTCGGCATCCGCCTTTGGGCGTGACAACCGGCTCTTGAAGGGACAAAACCAACCATCATGCGCAGCTGGCGCTCGAATGCAGACGCTATAGCGCATTAAACCCAGACCATGCCCGCCCTGCCTGCACCGCCATGTCCCACACCCGCATCTGCATCGAAGCGCATGCAGCCAGTCTGCCACCCTCCCCTTCCACCACCGGACGAAGCCACTCCGAGCCGCTGAACCTGCCCTGCTCGCCTGCTCGACTAAAGCCCTGGCATTAGCTTAACACGCAAGCCGCCTCTCCCTCCCACCCGCTGCCATCCCAAAGCGACACAATACTGCTGAATGGCCAGCAACAAACCTCCGCCAACCGATACTAGACACTTTGGACTTCTCCTCCGCAGCCTTGTACAGACCCAATCTACGAGACCCTCCCCTCGACGCCGAGGAAAAAACATGGTTCAAATTGCCGAAATCTCGACGGTAGATTATGGTGATTGAAGACTTATGTGGGGCAGGAGAGAGAGAAAGAGGAAGAGGTGTCTCGCGTGTTCCATCAATAGACATTGCATTTGGCTCACGAGCCCTCGCGAGCTGGACAGCGAAAACCCAGACTGTTGCTCCTGTACAATTGAACTCCGTCGCTGAAAGCTCAGATATCCTAGCTTCAATCTGCACAGACCCACACATTGAAACCGAAACCGCCCTCACCAAACGCAACATTCACCTCAAGCCTTCCGCCTCGTCCTCGCCGCACTGCCCGCATTCTTCGTAGTCATACCTGTCACTTCTATCGACTGATGGCCATCCTCGTACAACCCCCTTTGCAGCAATGGCTCGCCCTTGACTTCAATCTCACCATTCAGCGACTCCTCGGCCTTCGCCCTCACAGCCCTCACAGATCCCTTCCCCTCCTTCTTCGCCATCTCCTCCGGCTCCCAATGCCTGACCTGCCTGACACCTTTAGTCCCCAACGGCGGATCAAAACGGCTCCGGATCGTCTCAATCATCTTGCTAAACCACCAAATATTCAACAAATTGAGCACCGCGTTCGAAGCGAGATAGATGATCACCAACCACAGCGGCACAAACTCCTCGCCCATGAAAGCAGTCTCCTGCTCTCCAGTCTTGTAGTACAGCCCCACGTCCCCGCTCGCCCAATTCTTCCTCACCTCGGCTACTTCCCCGAGGATGCCCGTCTGCCGTTCGCTGTGACCTGCGCGCACGGCGCCGAAAACGTCATTGAAGACTTGGTAGGAGGAGTAGAGGCCCCAGACGATGCGGCAGAAGAAGAAGGTGGTGGTCAGGAAGGCGCCGTTGACGGCTTGGACGGTGGAGCCGGTGAGGTTGACTTTGTCGCAGAACCAGTGGACGTTGAGGAAGGGGCTGCTGAGTTCGTAGAGGAGGAAGACGGGAGCGTAGAAGTAGAGGAAGGGTCTCTGTCGCAATTCATCAGCGAGGGTGGAAGGAGGAAGATAGGAGTGAGTGTTCTTACGTATCCAAAGCTGAAGACAGAAACCGCACTAATCGCATGCGCCAACATCCCCCACCCGAAGATGTCCACCCGCCATGTACACATCACCAGATCCCACAGAAAGTAGCCGAGCGCGAGGCTCTGGCACAGTCCCGTCATGCCTGAGTAGCCCCATATCCGCTTCTCCCACTCTCCCTCCTGCCTCCAGCCCTTCCTGTCCTCGTCATAGAGTATGATGTAGAGAGAAATAGCACAAATGATGCAGCTCTGGAAGAAGGAAACGACGTGGACGTCCCAGCTGATCTTCGTGCGGCGGTTGAGGGCGCGGTAGTGCGGGCCGGCGAGGGCGTTGGAGAGGAGCGGGGAGATGGTGGTGAAGATTAGAGTGTAGAAGAGGAAGGCGAGGAGGACTTCGTGGGCGTGGAGGGGGAGGGTCGAGAGGTTGAGGGTGGTGGTGAGGGGTCGGATGGCGTTGACGAGCGTTTGCGGTGGGGGGAGGGGAAAGGGGTCGCGCATGGTGGGTGCAGGTTGCTGGTGGTGGTGGTGGTTGGGGGGGGGGGGGTTGTTGAGGCGGGAATGCGGTGGTACTAGCACATTGCGAAAGTGCAGGTGGTCACAGTGGCAGGGTTCCGTAGTATCACATGCCAAATCGTAATCATTCTCGCTAGATAAGGTATGTACGTAATTGGGGTCCAACCGTCGGAGCCGGACAAATGCATACCTCCGGCGAGCATATCACTCCAACCTCCATCTCCTCCAAAACCTGATATGTATTATTTCTCCTGCAAGGATGTGTAAGGATGTGTTTCACGACATGGTGTTGCAGCCGCAATGAATAATGTCAGGAGGCACTTGATGTGCGTGGCTAGGGATGGCATTGCAATCCTCGGCTCTGTCTCCGTGCTCAAGAACCAGTGGAAATAGCATTCATGCTGTGACCATTGGTCTCTTCTCGAGGTAGTGTGCTCGTTTCACGGCAGCAAAAGGGATATTCAAAAACCCCCATTTACCTTCTCCCCCATCTCTGACTCCTGCGCTGATCGTTCATCACCGGCTCAAGCACAATGAGCATTAGCATTCTCCTCGTTATTGCTGCCCTCACCAGCTTGGTCGCTGCAAACGCAGATCCTTACACATTTAATATCACGTCGCTGTACACAAAGGAGCCAAATGGCATGCCAGATGGCAACACAGACTACTACACGATCGAATTCGGGGTCACGAGCTCGCTAGGAAACAACCCGGAAAGCGCCTTCTGCTGGACATCCTGGGCCGATGGCACAACTTCAAGTGGATACGCAGAATACGTCCCGATGAGCCAATGGATCCCCTGCGCGCACAACTCGAGTAAGCTCGCGGACAAAACGAGCGAATTCTTCTTCCAACTCTACTCCGACTTCACCATCTCAAACTTCAGCCTAGCGCTCCTCCAGAACTTCTCAGAAACCACGTGAATCCCCCGATCCCCACCACCCCTGTCCAGTGCAGAACCCTCCTTCCTAACACATCCCATACAGCAACGACTCCTTCTCCCAGAACCTCGCCACCACCACACCCGCCCACATCCTCACCTCCCCCACCTTCCCCTGCACCATAACCCTGATCAACTCAACAAACAGCAGCACTCTCCACACCTCTGGCACCTGCAGCACGCCGCAAAACTTCACCGGCCTCACCCTCCCGATCGCCAACGTCACACCCTCCACCCCCGAAACCTGCACCCCGAGCCCCCTCACAACGCTCTACTTCGGCGCCCTCGAAACCACAGCCTGGGGCGACGCAATCTGGCTCGTCGGCAACATCTCCGAACTCGGGAACTGGGACCCCGGTCACGCGGTCGGACTGAACGCGGCGGCGTACAGTGAGGCTGAGCCGTTGTGGAACGGAGGCGCGGTGCAAGTCCCCGCTGGGACGCCGTTCGAGTGGAAGTACATCCAGTGGGACGCGGATGGGTCGTTGCGGTGGGAGTGTGGGGAGAACCGGGTGGCGGTGGTGGAGGGGGAGAGTTGTGTTGGGGTGCAGGAGGTGGGGAATAATCCAGATTATTTTAGGTGAGTTTCCATTTTTTATTTAATTTTTGGTGAACGAAGGGGCGCTGGTGATGGGTACTGACGTGAGCGTGTAGGTGTGGCGATCATTAGCCGTGATTTCACGATTGTGTACGATATACGATATACGACGTATGACGATATGGTGGAGATCGAGACGACCTTCTCCTGACACACGTTCGGCATGGATTCCCGTGAGAGATGCAAGGCACGTCTAGTTCCTCCCCCTTGCAAAAGCCCCTTGCAGAGCCGAATCAGGACAACTCTACTTCCTCCCTACTCCATAATTCCCAACCCCCCAAACCCGCGCACGACATCCTTATCCACATTTGCCACCCACTCCTCCTCAAACTTTCCCCCGCAATCTCTAATGACCTGCTGCAAAACCCCCCTCACAAACTCCGGCAAAACAATCCTATGCACCTCATCGCTATACGTCATCACCCTCCTCCGTCCGTCCTCCGGGCTCTCATGCGGTTCCACAACCACACTGCTCGGATCATACACCAAAGAATCTTGCTTGTTGCCCGTGCCGTCAACATCCGCGGCACCCTCACGCAACTCGCTGATGACGTCTGTCCAGATCGTCATGAGCGATTGCAGGTTGAGGAGGACGACGGGCTGGTTGGTCGAGAGGAGTTTTGTGAGGGCGAGGCAAGTGAGTTTGCGGCGGAAAGGGTCGCCGATGTTTTCGAGGTGGGAGAACCATTCTTCCAGGAGCCATTTGAGAGTATCCTGTCCTCAGGTCAGCATTACATGTACGTGACAAAGTTGACAGGCAGAAGTGTCTCCCACCTGCACTGATGCCGCACTGCCGTCAATCTGCGACGCTGCAGCATCGAGCGCTTTACTAAAGCCGCTCAATGACCCCATTATCGTCCTTGCGAGGACGGCGAAGTAATCCGTCTCCACTATACCGTCGACCAGAGGGTCCTTGGCAAGCGGTCCAGTCGTGCAATGCGCAGTCCAGCTGCCACGGAGTCCTTCCAACAGCACTGCGTATACTGGTGTCAGATCTGTCACAAGCTGCTCGACTGCCGTCTCGCCACCAAGCATACTCGCCTGACGGACGGTGATCTCGACGATACTGCAGACGAGCCCGTTAGCCTCCCCTTTGCCACGAAGCGATCTCAGGAGATTGGCGAGTGCTGCGAATAGTGGCTGGCGCATGGGTGATGATAATATGTATTCTGGCGCCAGTAGCACATAGCTTTCGGTGATCTCTAGTGCTCTCCTCAATGATTCGGAGCCGTATTCGTAGATCGGGATGAGATTTTGCACAAGGTCCAGTGCTTCTGAAGAAGCGGGCTGTACTGTTTGTTGCACGACCGATGCCCAGAGATCCAGAGCGTCCTCAAGTAAGTACACTTCCGTATCTGAACCAGGCTGCACCGCGCCTTTAATGATCGGAAAGACCATGTTGTGCAGCGGCTGGGATTCAGCTTTCATTGCATTCACCAGCCGCGCCAGTATGGTCAGTATACTCTGCTTCATGAGATGCTCGTCACCCGACGCCTCCCATAGCATCGGCAAGGTGCTCACGATCCTCTCGACGAATGGAGCAATACGGTGATCCATACGGTCAACAATCACAGATACGGTGTTCAGAAGAGCCATCTTTGTGTCGGTTAGCTCAACCCCTTGTATCAAGCTCGAAAGACTGTGCAGTATCGGATCAACGTATGGCTGGAGGTCATCAGCTTTCGTCTCCCAGTCATCGATGATCTTGGAGAGCTGACGGCCGGCGGTCACTCGCACGACCTGATCGTTCAGGTCGTCCTTGCTCAGCAGATGCTGGAAAATCTGGTAGACCAAGTGTCGCTCTTTTAGTCTGACAGAAATCCACTGCGCGAGCAAGATAGCAGCTCGTCGGCGGAGAATGTTGAAGCCAGGCGTCTTCTTCTGCAGCTCTATTACGAGAACGTCGCGCACAAATGCATCAAAGTCAAGCTGCTCATGGACAACCGGTGCTGCGAGGCCGATGGCAGTGTAGACCGAGTCTTTGAACAACACGTCCTCATTCTCTGTGTTGGCCACTGTGTAGAACACTTGCAGAAGTGGTTGCACAAGCATCTCCTTGTAGTTGATCGCCAAGTCAAGGAAGAGCTTCTCAGAGCAAGACCGTATACTGAACTCCCAGTCTTGGCCATCGCCGTCCTCGCGCTTCTCCCATTCCTCGGGCTCCTCCTCCCACTCGCGCAGGTCGCTGGCTCGAAAGACAAAGAACTTCGTCACTATGGTCTCCATGATCTCTTGTACGAAGACTGTTGATAGCAGATTTTCGCGTACAATTTGTGTTGCTTCACTCTTCTCCTCTTTGTCCTCAGCTGTTCGGTATTTGAATGTTTGCGTAGGAATATGAACCATCTTGACACACGCTCGAAGCATCAGCAGGCCGCGCAAGGCCAGCTTCTCGATGACAGGCTTTTCGTCGTCTGCATCACCGTCTGTGCCGATCGAAGCACCTGCTATAGCACTTGCGACCTTGTCTCTGGAGGAGAAGGTGTTTCCGAATTCCTTTGCCAGACTCCAGTATGACCTGACCAGGTCCATCGAGTCTGGGAGGAGTGTGAATGCTGCAGGATGCTCTTTTGCCATCTCGTGGTGGAGCTTTGCAAGTTGCAAAATGTTCTTCTCAAGCAACAAGCTCTGCACTGCAGATGACCTTGGCTGCATGAACGACCCAAGAAGCCGCTGTGCGGCAGACCAGAAGCTGATCACCTCCCGATTACGATTTGGGTGCTCATACCCGACGATGAGCAGCCGTCGTAAGACTTTGATGATCATTAAACTCAACGTCATCGCGTTCTCGTCAAAATTCAACTGGCAATATGACACCGTCTGTACATACAGCTCACTTAGCACATGTACAATCTCAGGTGAAGCCGTCTGCATGGTCTGCCGTGTACGTTGGAGCCGGCCGGTAGCCAGCTCCTTGACCACGTGTAACAGCACCAGGAGCAATCTCGCCAAAGGTGACGGCGGCAACGAAGATGCATTGCGTAAGCTTTCCAGAATGGATGATAAGAGATCAGGCCAGTCATTGGGATACTCGAAGCGAGCGATTTTTGCAATCACGAGCGCATTTTGCAGAGCCAGACGGTCATCTTGCTCCTCAAGACAACCAGACAGGAGGCGAGGTCTGATCACATCTTTGTCATGCTTCGGCACTGCATTTAATGCTGTTTTTCTCCAATACTTGTCGACACCATTTTTTAGCTGTATGATAGCCAAATACCGAAGCTCGAGCGGGACGTTCCGAGAGAGGTATGCTGATTGCAACTGGCTGTAGTAACCAGGCGACTTCTCCCATGACTGCAGCTGTTTGGTGCCTGTTTGAATTTGTGTTGGATTGGTCGATGAAGCAGACCGTAAGGCTTTTGCGAGAAGGTCATCAGTTAGCGGATTGGTTTCCGCCGGCACTTCGATGGCGAAAGAGCCCATGTCCGGGACGTTGTGACCGACAACAGTCTATGTCGAATGAGGCAGGCACGCATCAAAAGAAGTTCAATGGAAGCGAAAAGCCGAAGCCGATCCGAAGGCACGTGCCAGTGGCCCAGCAGTCACATCTCAGATTTCGAGTCCCCCTTGCTTCGAGCCGCTTTGGACCCAGTACAGCAGATCATGGGCCTTTTGCTGACATTCCCGTTGGCGAAAGGTTGTATTGTATGAGCTGGGGAGACCGAATCAGGCCGCTGTCAAGAGGCGCGAATCATCCAGATCGTTTTGGCGTCTACAGTATCTCCGTGTACCCTCCCACCATTGCCACGCTTCTCCAACCACGACTCCGCTTTTCATCTGGACTTCAGTACCTATGTCTACCCACACTTTCACGACTGCTACCTACCTCCGGCCTACGAACCATCACTCCCTCGCCGACTCTGCTGCTGCTGCTGCCGCCGCTGTCGTCACGATGGCTGCATGAACGGGCGTGCCTTCCTTTTCCGATCATTCTCCTTGATATTGCTACCCCTCACGTGTGAGGCACCTAGCGACAGTGGTCCGCCATGGCTGGTCGAAGCAAGAACAAAGCATCGGCCGCAACGTGTGTCGACTCCAGCGCTGCGACTTCAGCTGTATCATCCGCATACCCATCCAGAGCATCCTCACCCAGACCGGCAAGACCACCATTCCGCTTCTTTGATTTACCGGCGGAGCTGCGGATCAGGATCTACGAAGAGGTGCTGCTTGTAGGCAAGGCATTGGACTTGGGTGAGCCCAGGCGATACTATGGTTCTGTTGCGCCTGCCGAATACTGACAGTACATAGACCCACTCAACTACCGCACCATCTTACCTCGTCTATCCCTCTTCCTCGTCTCTAAGCGCATGCACGAAGAAGCCTGCAATGTCTTCTACCAACAAACGATTCGCCTCTTTCCATACCATGGTCGCTTCTTCCACACCAAGAAGCCCTTGCTGATGCGCCTGCCCTCCCGATACCGAAGCGCGATCAACACGATGGAGCTGCGTCTAGGCCCTGGCTGGTCAGCACCACCTCGTAGCCAGTTCACACTGAACAACCCCGCACTAGGACTGCAGGATTGCACAAGCCTCAGGACACTGAAAATCTTCGTCGAATGCGATCCGAGCGATGGCGTTTTTGCAGGTTTCAGAGGAAAGAACGCGACGGAGGAGACGTACAAGTACTTCTGTCTGGACCTGCTGCAAGGAATCTTTGAGCAGGTGCCAAGTCTGGAGAAGGTGGAGATCGACGCATATCCGGGCGTCAAGAAGGATGCTCCGTTGGTCATGGCGCTGGAGAGGAGGATCAAGCAAGAGGATCTGATACTGGCATGGGGTCCTCTTCGGGGCTGGCAGAAGAGCGGCGACGAGCCTGGCGAGATTGGGCTCGAGAAGGCGATGGCGGGTATGGGCTTGGGTGGGGCGAAGGCGCCGAGGATGGTTGAGGTACACGCCTAGTTCGCTGGATGGGATATGCAGAGGATGGTGAATGTGGCATTGTCAGAATCTGCGAGGCGCTGAATGGCGGAGAACATGGTCATCAGTACCTCGTCATGAAAACGAGGCGTCCACTACATGAATGAAACCACCACCCGCCACTACCAGCGCCGGGACGAACATTGACATCAACTTTGTACTGGTCCCAAGCACTTAAGCGGTCGGAACGTCCAATGCTCCGGCTGACCACGTATCTGCGATCCCCTTTGCAACGCTCGCCGCACACTGCGTGCGCCTTCCATCAAGATGGATGCATGGATGTTGAAGCGATACCTTTTCAAAGCTGAAAGAATCTATTCAGTTGAGATCGATGTGGATAGAGATAGGTTGTGAGGCAAGCACATCCATGGCTTGGCATTCTACGCGTCCCTCCAGCTTCGCGCAATTTCTGATACGCTCGCAGCCAAGCATCTACAGTGTTTCCTTCTCCGTCCTTTGTGTCTCGCCGGGGCAATGATCGCGTGAGCTGCTGCAATGTAATCAGCCGCATCCAGCTCTCTGCAGTCCGAGTAGCTCTTCGGGTGACTCCGTGCGCTTCCTCGCAACAAATTGGCCTTTCTTCAAAAGCTTCATGATGACTAACCACTATGCCATACTGTTGCTATCAATTTCAACGTGACATAATGTCACACATCAGTGATGTCATGTTTTCCGTCCCTCGCATATGCCTCAAACAATGTTCAGGCGATAGTGATGGAGAGCGACGTAGTGAACACCGCAGCACCCGCTGCTCATGTGGACGATATCTCGCCGCTTGTCCCAGGCAGAGCTGCAGTGGGCTGACCTCTGAACATTGACGGACATCGGCGATATGATAGGCGATAACAAACTTTGCCTCCCTCATTCATATTTTGGCCCCACGATGTCATGCGTTGGAATGCGGTCACTGCGGAGTATTTCACGCTTCCGTCAAGTTCAGTCTCTTCCTCCCCTCCCACAATCATCTACACATTGACCAACCCATCACCACCAGACGACACCAGAAACATGGCAGCTCAAGACTACAAGTTCGAGGGATGGCTCGGCAAGGGCCCAGAGTCCGCCAAGGGCAAGATGGAGTGGGGTGCTTTCCCCAAGCCCAAGCCTTTCGAGGAGACCGACGTCGACATCCAGATCACCCATTGCGGTATCTGCGGCTCTGACTTGCACACCTTGAGCTCCGGCTGGGGTCCAACTCCATACCCATGCTGCGTTGGCCACGAGATCGTGGGCAAGGCAGTCCGTGTCGGCAGCAGGGCCGAGAAGGGCATCAAGGTCGGCGATCGCGTGGGTGTCGGCGCGCAGAACTCTTCCTGCCTGAAGCCAGACTGCGAGGAGTGCTCTTCTGGCCTTGAGCAGCACTGCCAGCACACGGTCAACACTTTCGCCGATCAGTACCCAGATGGTAGCTACTCATATGGTGGTTACGCGGACTACCACCGCTGCCCGAGCCACTTCGTGTTCAAGATTCCAGAGAAGATCCCGAGCGAGGAGGCTGCACCGATGCTGTGCGGTGGTATCACTGTCTACAGCCCATTGAAGAATAACGGCTGCGGTCCAGGCAAGAAGGTCGGCATTGTCGGCGTCGGCGGTCTAGGTATGTTCTCAGACTCATCATCACAAAGGTGGCAGCCTCATACTGACCATTCGTCCAGGCCACTTCGGTGTCATCTTCGCCAAGGCTCTTGGCGCCGACAAGGTAGTAGGGATCTCCCGCTCCGCGGCCAAGAAGAACGACGTCCTCGAGATGGGCGCGGACGAGTACATCGCCACCGACGACGACAGAGACTGGGCGAAGCACCACGCCCGCTCTCTTGACCTCATCATCTCCACTGTCTCCTCGCCAAAGATGCCATTGATGGAATACCTCCAGCTCTTGCGTGTGAAGGGTACCTTCATCCAAGTTGGAGCACCAGAGGACAAGCTACCCGATATGAACGCCTTCGCTTTCATTGCCAAGGGTGTCAAGTTTGGTGGCTCAATGATCGGCCCGCCATGGCAGATCGAGGAGATGCTGAACTTTGCCGCTGAGAAGAACTTGCACCCGTGGATTGAGAAGTTCCCGATGGATAAGGCGAATGAGGCTGTTGTCCACATGGACAAGGGCAAGGCTCGGTACAGGATCTCGCTGGTCAACGAGAAGCACTTGTAGGTAATTTCTGCGAGCACTCAAAAGTCAAGGACCTGAAAATCGTAGGCGTCACGAAAGACTCTGAGATTTGGAGTCATAGCTACAAATAGATGAGGAGCAATAAGGTCGGAAGTATATTGGATTAGTCAGGTCATCTCTTAGTCGAAACCATCAAGGTCAGTCAGTGCTTTGTCATGTCTAATCGAGCCTCGATCATCCAGTAGAGAGACATTTGACTGTCTGACATTGCGTCGAAGATTGAGGATTCTGACAATCATATTAAAGGATCAATGTCAGCTTCGGTGGCCTTCCTCTCGACAAAACTTGAATGCACCGTTTCGGAATCAGACGTGACCCTCTTGACTTTCTGCCGAACCCAATCTGCTCTGCACATTTGACCAAGAATCGGGTTGGTAAGGGGATACGCCATGCCCCTCTGCTAAGGCTCATGGCAGCCGTAATGTCTACCTCATAGACGTACTATCCAACCAGTGCTATGTCACAAATTCGTCGATTCCGCTATCTCAAGACTACGACTTTAGTATACTTTCCATTCTTGTACGCACCCTCTAGATTTCGTACGATTGTGGTATCGATAGAGAAGCGAGACAAGTGGGACGGGATGTATGTGACTGCACTGATCAACACAGCATGTACAGTGTACCGGATCATTAGAGTGTCGTCAGCGATGGAAAGGCATTCGCTGGCGTTATCTGCGTCAATCTCACGCCTTGGCATTCACTTACAACCAGACGATCCTGGCGTGCAGGCTTTGTTTCCATATATGTTTGTCTGCACCGACGAAGCGAGCAAAAGGAAGGTTCTTCTGGCACAAACTCGTCGCCGCCGTGTTTGCTGGCTTTGAGTGCCCGTGCCTATATTTTGTTGGCACGGCGACGAGCAATACAATCTGCAGCATTGCTGAGCTTTCCGCAGCCTGACAATGTGGAATCAGCAGGCAATTCAAAGCAAGCTTGATTCTCGGATAGCGGAGCACGAAGTATCTTCACCTGCTCCCAACCCGCCGTATGCAACGATCACACCAAAGCCGGTCGTCATTGGCATCTATGGCGTTTCCGGCTGTGGCAAGACTCACCTTCTGGATCAACTGCGACAAAAGCTTGACCAGACAAAGTACAGGTTCGAGGATGGCTCAAGCAGGCTGTCATCGCTGATGTCCTCTTTGAAGCTGGGAGGCTCATTCGGCGAGCTTCCGAAGACGCTCCAACGGAAATTCCGTCAAGAGGCCATCAATGGCATTGCCAAAGACTGCCATGCCAATCGTCAAGTCGGTATTGTCGCCGGTCACTACATGTTCCTGGATCCCACGACCGCAGAGCCAGACCTAGCGTGGACCCGGCAAGACGCAAGCGCCTACACTCACATCGCTTATCTGAACACCAAGGCCGAAGTCATTGTCCAACGCCGGAAGCAAGACACTTCTCGCAGTGACCGAGCGCAGTTACAAGCTGATCAGCTCCAGATGTGGCAAGACATTGAGAGAGAGAATCTGCAAAAGGTGTGCGCTGACCAAGGCATTTTGTTCTCCATTGTCCATGACACGAACTCTGTAGACAAAGTCGCTGAGCGGATCCGTGATTTCGGCAAACACAGCTTTGCGTACAATCTCAAGATGGCGGAGCAGCGGCTTGACGCAGTCGTTCAGCATGCTGGAGGCAACAAGCTGGAGACCATGCTCGTAATCGATGGCGACAAGACTCTCATACCGCAGGACAGCGGCGACTTGTTCTGGAAAGCTGCCGGTCAAGATATTTGGCAGGAAAGAAATCCATTTAAAGGTCCGTTTGGCTACGACTACTTCTCCTTTCGTCAGACGACTCTGATGACTGAGGACCTTGCGGACAGCCGTGACCTCAATCCGCTGTGTCAGTCAGTCATCGCAACGGTGAAGCCGCATCAAGAATTCGTGATGCTCTTACAAGAGGTCACCAAGCAGCAGCAGCACGTCAAGGCCCTGGTGCTGACGTCTGGCTCGAGGGAGATATGGGAGAAGATCCTGGTCCGAGCTGGCCTGTCCGGTACCGTTCCAGTCGTCGGCGGCGGGCGATTGGCGGACGGCTTCGTTGTCAACGGTGTTGTCAAGAAGGCACTTGTCGCCAGATTGCGAGGACGACATCAGCTCCACGTCTGCGCCTTCGGTGATGGTCCGTTGGATCTGGGCATGCTTAGAGAGGCGGATGAAGCTTTCGTCGTCGTCGGTGAGGAGGCGACCAGAAGCAAGTCGATGGAGGGTGTGCTGACGAGTGCTATCAAGACGGAAGGACTGCGGGCTAAGCAGGTCCTGCTCCCAAGCACCGCGAAGCTGATGCTGGACGAGAAGACGTTGCCGATCATGAAGCTGCAAGATGCGTCATTCATGGAAGCTGTCACGGCACACCGTCCAATGCGACTCATCGCTGCAACTGATGCTACGGCCGCACAGCTGCTTGCGGCGCCAACGAGGAACGCAAATATCCGCGGCAAAGAGCTCAGACAAGCCCACCACGACGTCGGCAGGTACCTTGCGACACAGCTCGTGACCTCGCCTGGCGTAATCGGCCTCGAAGAGTACGATATGCCGCACGTTCAAGCAGGCAAGAGCACCAAGGGCCATCGTCTCCTTCATGAGAGTCAGACTCTAATCGTGCCATTGATGCGAGGTGGCGAGCCCATGGCCTTCGGCGTCAGCGACGCCTTTCCACAGGCCATGTTCCTGCATGCAAAGAACGCGACTGACCTGACCGCGAAGCACCTCGAGGTCTGCAAGAATGTCATTTTGGTCGACGGCGTGATCAACACCGGCGGAAGCCTCCTGCCATTCGTGGATCAGATCCGAAGTGTCGTACCAGACATGAAGATTGTTGTGGTGGCGGGTGTAGTGCAGCAAGAGGCTACGGAGGTGAGTGGAGAGTTGGTAAAGGGTTTGAGTGGGGGATCACAGGTGACTGTGGTGGCGCTTCGGGTCTCGGACAACAAGTTTACCGGCAAGGGCAACACGGACACCGGGCACCGCCTATTCAATATGACCCATTTAGATTAGACAGGTAGCAACATCAATCGTGGAGCGAGATCGGGGGCTTCTCGACTTCAGGATGTCGTTTGTAGTAAGCAAACGGATCGAGAAGTCGTTTCTTCCTCTTTCGTAAGCTGACGCACATGCCATCAGCCTCTCTTCCTCACATATCCACACCAATTCCTCACTCGAATCTAAGACCAACTTACAAGATATTCAATCGCCATACACATACACATCCCACCATCTTCAGCAGCGACTCCGGAGGCCGCTCGTACGCCAGCTAGCGCGCGCCTGCTCCCGCCACTGGACCTGAAGTTGAACCTTCCGCTTCCAGCGAGCTGATTCATGGTACAGCAGCAGCGGGATCGGAGGATATTGGTACCTCAGCCAGCATGGCATTGATCTCGCCACGGGCAACACGCGGATTAGTCGTGCCTTCCATTTTCGTCGAGGCGAATGTGCGGGGGGTGAGAAAGCATGGGCGAGATCGGCGCCTTCGTGAACGCCAGCTAGCGCGGGCTTGGTCTCGCCAATAGCTGCTTGAATGGTAGTCTGTGCCTTCCGCGTTCGACGAGCGCGTCCGGCGAGAAGGCACGCGGGTCACGGTTACATCCAAGTGCTTGCGCAAGCGTGTTCTCAAGGTCGTTGCGAGGTCTCTCGGTGTCGCAGTGGTGCAGGGGACGTCTGGACAACTTTGACAGCAGACATTGGAAACCTTATCTCATGGTTGCAGCAATGTCTCATGTTGTCCGGTGCCGGCGAGCGCGAGAGGAATGGACATCAGTCCCCGGATGCATTGACCACCTTGGCCCTCTGATTTGTGCCAACCGGTTCCAGGCGTTGAAAGGCGATGCCGGCTTGGGACTTCAAAGGCCTGGGCATTGATGTCCAGCGATGAACTTCGTCACTCAGGCATAGCGAGGCCAACTTTTGGGATCGCGGAGCGCACGTTGCGCCCCGGGCTGTGATGAATTACTCTCGATTGAAGACAGTCTAGTGATATTGATGACAAAGTGGCGTTCAGTCGTAGACCAAGATATCCTCATGCTGCTCGTCATTCAATTCAGCGTCCGTTACAACTCCATGAACTCAACGTTCGCTCAGATGAGTCCCTTCCGATCTTCGATTCACACAGGTCCCGAATCATATCACGTATGATGTGTCCTGAATTCAAGACTCTCTTTGCGTATGAGCGTCATCTCTTCCATGTTCTGCATCAGAGCCTTCAAATTTGTTCACACCGAAACTTACTCAGAGGATTTGGCATCCCGAAGAGTGCACCCAAGTGATCAAAACGCGTCTCGCGATACTCAGGCGGCCTCTATTCGTAGACAAAGATCACACAGTCCTTCTCACGAGCTAGCCCACCTGGTAGATACTACTGCCAAGGACTGGCATCTGCATACTGCCTCCCGTCAACTCCGCTGACCGACCCATCCCTTCTTCGTCTCCCACTTGGAGGTGGTACCAGTGGCGGATGTCCACGCGGAGGGCCGTCACCGGCGAAACGGGTTTGCTTTGGTCGGCCTTGGCGATGGTCTGGGAGCGGCGGGCCAGGAGGCGGACCACGACGAGGATCCTCAGCACCGGCATACGACAGATCTGAACCGCTCATGCGCGATGGACGTCGGCGATGGTCAAACGGTGGACCCATAGGTCCACTGATTGGTGGCGGAGCCATGTTCCCGTGATGGCGAGGCTCATCCAATGACCGCGAAGGAGGACGGCCGGAAGCTTGGCGTGGAGGTGGAGGGGCAACATGATCGTCATCATAGCCTACTGGGCTCTGCTCATATCGCGGTCGGCGCGGACTGTCATGCCGCGGTCGCCTTTCCTCATCCATTAGCTGCTCACGCCGGTCGTGTCTACGTTCGTGGTCCGCTGGACTGTGACTGTAGCCAGGCCCTTTTGTACGTCGGAGTGAAGAATTAGGTCGCGGCGCACACGGATCCGCGGATGACATCCTATGGCTGCTTTGCGGACGGCCGTGACGAAGCATAGATGGCGGAGGTGGTTGCGGACGCTGTGAGACGTGCGTAGCGAAGAGTGGGGATGCTGACGGCTCAAATCCAGGACCGGCCCCGCGAGCGGGCGAGTCATTGCCAGCAGAGCTGGGGGTATCGGCATTATGAGTCGCAGCGCGTCGCAAATCAGTGCTGTCGTAACCAGAGAAGTAGTCTTGGTACTGTTTCTCGCTCGGGGTGGGCTCATGGCTGCGTGAATGACGAAGATTGGATGATTCTCTAGAAAGCTGAGAGTGATGTCTCTGGGATCCAGGCCGAGGACTGGTCGGGCTTGACTCGTCAGCCAATCCATTGTCGTTAACGGGGCTGTCCACTGGCGGACGCGAATGGTGGGAAGACACCCGACGGTGATGTTTATGCTCAGGCGGCGTAATGTCATCATCAAACGCGCCGGGCGCTGCGGGTTCGGGCCCCAGCTCAGCAGGATGATGATGGACATGGCGGTGGTCTGGCACGCTACGCCGCCTTCGATCCTTATCACTGCTTTGCGGCCTACTACCAGAATGGTGACCACCATCCCACAGGTGCGGGCTACCAATATTCTTGACGATATGGCCTACCGTGGTAGCTGCCTCCTTGCCCTTATCCATCATCGACGAGGTGGGCCTTGGACTGACCCCGGGCCGTTTGCTCTCTCGCCTAACGATGCTTGGCCTGCTGTCCACGTGCCTATATAGAGGATTGCGGAAATAAGCCAATGCTGGTCCTCGCGAGTCTACCGACTCGCCATCCGACAGCTCTTCTCGCCTCACCAAATGACTTTGTTTCCGATCACGCACGCGTCGCGCATCTTCCTGCTCAGCCTCAATCAACCGCTGTTTCTCCTCTTCCTCCTCAGCCTCCTTCTTCAACCTTTCGCTTACGGCCTCGTACCACGCGACCATGTGCTTGTCTGGTTCTGCCGGGAAGCAGCGCCTGGGCAAAACGTCGGGAAATGCCTCTCCGGTAGATGGATCTTTGATCTGCCACTTCCGCACTGCTTTGATCAGGAAATCACTGTGCTCTTCGGGGCCCAAAAGCGACTGGATGGTCTGCCACATAATCCATCCCTCTGTCTTCAGCGCAGGTACTGTGGGATCAGTGAATGCTGTGCTAGGCGTGCAGGCCTGGGGCTGGAGACTATGGAGACATCCCAAACTCTTGTAGATGAACGCAATGCTTTCGGAAGGTGTATTGAGAAAGAGCTGATCATAGTTGCCATCGAGGTCCCGGTAAAAGGCAGCTATTTGGGATGGAAGCAGATCTGGCTGGTCAGATGGGTCATACGTCTTGTTGATGTGGGTTTTTAGGCCTCTCAGCAAGCTCCTCAGCTTGTCCGTCCCAGTCTTGTCTGCCTTGAACAGATATCCCCAGTACTCGTATGCTTCTCGCTCGTCCGTGCTCAAATGCTTGCTCGGGACTGGCGCAGTCGCGGAGGCAGGTGCCGGAACGTCTTCTTGCACCGCGCTCGTCGCCGGCGGGCTAGCAGTGGCTGTCGCCATAGCTCGAAGATGACTTTGGCACGCAGGCCGTCACGCTTTTTATATTCCAGGTTTCGAGCGACAGGTCGTCTAGGACGTACGCGACTGAGCTGATGTGGATTGCCGCGGGAGAGTGCATGTAGAATCGTAGGAATGATGTATGCGACGGTGCGAAAGAGTGGTGTTAGCGTCGTGATCCGCTGCGATCGATGTTGGACCGCATGTGACACTCGTGACGTGCCTGTGTGACTTTCCAGGTTCCGCCCGACACGGAGGTGCCTAACCTTGTCCTGGCTGCAACCTGTATGCAACATACATGTAATTGTGAGGCTGCCATTCAAATGACAGGTTACAGTCTTACATATTTTATGTCTCTGATATGCTGACTTCGTTGGGCGGACACCAGAAACTTGTTCATTGACAACACATACAAAACGTTGAAGCGTGTTTCATGCTTTCCTAACCACTGTGTGCCTGAGGGACCATGCCACAATATGATCCTTCCGCCACCTAACATTTATCCTCGCAATTATCAAAACATTCTTGAGCGTCCTTGGATTGGCCGACCGCCAGGTTGCACCTCTCCCTAGACTCGCCTGTAGGTGTGAGCACTTCCACTCGGATTACCAAGTACGGATTGCAAACATCATGAAGCACTGACCATTGGGCCCTGGTTAGCACGACCAAGCGATCAACAAGTGTACCGCAGCACGAAGACTGGTAGACTCGCCAATCCTGTACCTGGGGATCATCGGAGCTTGGCAGGTTATGACACTACCATATGATAGTGGTCTTGCCTTCGTGTCCATGTATGATCCGGAAAGATGCGTAGTCACCCTCATGGTAATCTTGCTTCAGCCCGGCGCAAGCGTCCATCGTGTAGTCGGTTACATTTGGCGGCATGCCAATCGATTTGTGACAGCTGCGTCTTCCAACCATTTATAGATGGTAGCGCTGCTGGCGAGCAATGATGCCACTGCAGCGTAAGGGATAAATTCTGATGGGGATTCTTGCAAGGACGGAAGAGGACATTGCACTCGCCGAAGGACGTATCGAAGCAGACCACTTTGAGAGGGGAGGCCGCACTTGATAGCTCATGATCGCGATCCTACCGACGGTGTAGCGAGTCGCCGGTGCTCGTGCGCGAGCTTGACCGAGTCGTGATGGAGTCGCCAAGCAGGCGGTCGCACTGACGCCTAAGTCTGCGCGGGCCAGAAAGGGCCAGTAGGATCATGATCCACATATGCAGGGTCCAAGTCCGAAGTTGTGTGTTGGGGACGTGAGAGTGAGAAATTGTCTCGTCCGCATCTGTGTACACAGCCCAAGAACCTCAGTGGCTGCGGACTTTTCAGAACGAGTCTCCTAAGGACTCAATCAATCTAGGCTGCAATCGAGCAAGCAAGTAAGAGGTTTCCGAGGAACCCGTCTAGACCTGCTCATTCTGCCTTTCCTTCTGCTCTCATATGGTGATGCACGTCACCTACCTCTGACGGATAGTGAGCACAGCAAGGAAAGAGAAGGCCGTTTGCCAGCCAAGTGTGAATTCAGAACGGAGAGCTCGAAAGCTGCGTGAGATGCACGGGAAATGAAAGGACGGAGATCAAGCAAGCACTGGAGGCAGCTTCCAAAAGCATGCAGTTTCGGGAGTGGTCGAAGCTCGCGTGCTCATGCTGGAAACATATTCGGCCGCGGAGTCTGTTGCATCGCCCCGCCCGCTTGATAAAGCTCAGCCAGAATTGAGCCACTTCATCTGGCGCTCCACGCTGTCCTCATTCGCATCAGACGGCTAAATCCTCGTCAGCAGACTGTCTCTTGAACCAATGTTGCGCCTGCACTCACGCTCTCACACCCACTCTTCATGTCATTGTCACCCGCTCTTCATCTCGACGCACTCCATACACCCCTCAGGAACCCATCTTTCTGCGTGAGCCGGTTGAGGGCATCATCGCTCTCACCCATGGCCCTCACGAATCCGCACAAAGCGTAAACCTGATTCTCGCCGGTGTATCTGCCATTCTCGTCGACCTTGCCGACGGAGAGCTGGACGGAAGCGTGATCCTTGGCCTTGATAATGCGGTTCGTCGCGCTGCACTTGCGCGGGACGTAGCTGTAGAGGAGAGCCGCGTCAGTATGCGATTGCAGTTCCGGGGGAGGAAATTTGGAGATCGCTCACAGATCTACGAGCTCTCCGCGTTCGTTCTCCATTTTCGTGGTGGTTTCTGCAGTGTTGCTGTTATGTTTAGAGGTACACGTGTAGATGGATGATTGCGGTCGATTGTAGGTAGTTGTCGTATAAAATCGTGGGACTGTCAAATTGAGGAGCGGAATATTCCCGCGTGGTGGTCCGCCAAGACTGAAACCTGAGGCAAAAATGTCACGTGCAAATGTCGTCAAGTGAATCGAAAGCACATCACGTTGACTCGCAGGCTTGTACATTACTTCGAGAGGGTCGAACAAGAACATGGCGTGCCAGAGGCGGCTACAAAAGCGCGTGCACTTCTCCAGATTCTACTATGATCTGTCGAAGTAGATGACTGCTACACACATACTTGGACCGTCCGCAGAGCTGTACACCAGTCCAGACGATTCCTGCCCCATTTGAATCACATACCGACCATCGACTCCCGCTAATTAACACAAAGGACTGGACGCTATTGGGCATTACTGCTGCCATGATCATTACAAGATCGAACTCAGATCATACTTTTGCATCACAGAAGTAAACAAGCCACGAAAAATCCAAGCAACGCAATTGCGCTGCCAGCGACCACTTTGGGGGCTTGACTCGTCCCCGAAGATCCAGTGCCCTGCGAGAAGCCCGTCTGGCCACCGGAGCTCGAGCTGGAGGATGACGAGTCGCTGTCCGAGGAGCCTGATGAAGAAGTGCTGTCCGAGCTGCTGGTGCCGCCATCTCCGCGCGCGCCGCCTCCTGAAACACCAGGAACCGTCTGTGGAGTCGCGGATGAGGTCGCCGACGAGCCATCGGCTGATGCAGATGCACTCGGGTTGACCTTAGGATTATCGCCAGTCGCGTAGAACGAGGCCAGCTCCGTGTTGTTATTACCAGTGGCGACGGTATCATTCGTGCCGTAGGTGCTGGTGTAGTAGTAGGCTTCGCTGCCGTGGTTGTTATTCCAGCCAGACGGAGGACCGTAGCACTCAACAGTCACCTCGGCAAATCGAGCGTAGTAGTAGCCGTTCTGCATGTATTGGCTGTTCCAGTCTACCAGGCCACCAGCCCAATCAACGGTACCCTGACCATTGCTCTGCAGACCCGCAGGCCACAGGGATAGCTCGATACGAGCCGGCGTTTGCGGGAAGTGGTATTGTTGGGTCGTGGTATTGTAAGTCTCATTTCGGTACTTGGTTCGGAGAGGAGTGCCGTCAATGGACCAGGTAATGTAATCTGGCTGCCAGTCGAATGTGTATTCGTGCATGTTTTCTCGGGTATCAGAGGAGACGGTCAAATTCTTCTCGTTGTCATCTGCGCGATCCCCAGTCAGCACATCGATCCCGATAATCAGACGTTGCCTCAACCTACAATCCGTGATACCCTGGAAATAATAGTTACTCTGCGCATCGTTCAGATCCGTACCGACAAACTCGAAGTCGATCTCATCGTGCACGTCACTCATCATGATAAACGCTGTGACCACACCGGCGCCAGCACTGGTGCTCAAATTTGCACTAATCTTGCCATACCAAACATAGTGCGTACTCATCAACAGCGTACCGACTGTGTTCGGCGCCATTGTCAACAAAATACTGTTGTCATTATACACTACTGGCGTTCCGCTTGAGACCCAATTGGTGTTCGAGTCGTCGCCCAGGTACTCGGTATTCGCGGCGACATCGTCCAGGGACGTAAGCTTGTAGTCCGCGCTCTTGCATGTTGGCGCCGCGACGCATGACTGAAGCTCATGTGAGTATCGTGGATCACATCCTCCCAGACAATATGCGCCTACACCACATTCGCCATATTGAGAACAGCAAGGTGATGACGATGGGCACAGATTGTTTGCACCACAAGTGATGGTCGTGTCTGCTCTGGCAGTGAGCGCGAATGTGGTCGCGATCGCGGCCGCCAGATCATAGGTCGGCCTCATCTCGCAATTCCCGATGTCTTGTGCGATTAGGGTTGTATCTGCGTCGTGGCCTATGGGAGCCCCGCGGTATCTTGGTTGACCGTGGTACGCCTGCGTGATTGTATTGCGTATGCAGCCTATCCCAGCTTCTCCTGTATTCTACCGTCTTGTCCCGTCGGCAAGCCCTAATCAATCCAATCGAGAAGATAATGCTACACGTCCAAAATATTTGCCAGATCCTCCTCCCACGAACAAACGAGTGTCGAGTTGCTGCCTTGGTTGTACAGCAGATGTCAGCAAGAAGGAAACACGCACCCATCCATTCATGCATCTGCAGGGGTGGCGACGGGCTAAACTGTTAGGTTTGCTCGAGCGGAATAAGTGGAGATTTTTCGGAACGTGCCCTAGCCGCTCTATTCTTGCCCTTCTACCTACAAATCACAAATGCACCAGCTGGACGGTTTCTGGTCTGCTGCATTGCGGCAGAGTCGACCTCAGCTCCACGATGTCTACGAACGTAGTATTCTCCTGAGACAGTGTGGAATGCAGCTTTGTGTTCTCTATCCAATCGTCATGGGGTGAGGCAAGATGAGACATTGAGGACGGTCCTTGGCTTGATGAGTAAAGTACTCTGCTAACAGAGAACCCCTTCCTGGTCCGCCGCTATGATATCGAGCTCTCAATCAAGAATCCTACATGCACGCAGGGATATGAAACTGTTGGAAAAGAAGGTCGTAGACGCGTAACAAAGTCAAAGTGCTTGGCGTGACGCTATTTCCTACTTGCGCACATGCGACACGATTCTGCGCCGCTGGGGCTCATCCTGCGATGCTTGAGCGGCAAGCTTACTTCGATCCTGGACTTGGTGTACGTAGTGAACAGGCCACAATTGAGAGCTTGCGCTCAGTCACTTGTGCCACACCCACTTTGCATACCACCCAGATGCAACAAAATGACCCACTTGATGACTGAAAGCTTAATCTCACCAACTACTTTGTAGCGTCACGGCCGCGATTGGATCAGGCAGGTCTTGCCCACTCGTCTGCGCTGCTGCCAAATGTGCTTTCCTCAGTAGATTTTGGGCTGCTTGACTCGTCATCAGCAATTCTGGCCTGTAAAGAGAGGCAAGGTCCGTGTCAACACATGTTGCGCGACAACTACATCAATGTCGATTCTCTTTGGGAGCGGGCTAGTCGGCCAGGCACAAGATCGGCCCTTGTCGAAGCTGTGAAAAACAATAACAAGCTGCGTCGACTTGGCCCATCAACTGATATTTTGATAGTCAAAACAAGAGGATGCGATGCAGCGCTTCTCTCGTCCTTCCGGGACGAGTCTCCTCTCCTGGTACAAGCGCACAGCTGTCTCCGTTCAGACGCGACTGCTGTGTCAATCCTTCTGGCTGGATAGCATTGCCTAGCCTTCACAGACGTTCGAGAGCTCTGCATCTCAGGAGCTCCATATTCGTGTGCTTTGCGCATCGTTAGAGAGTCTTCTGTATCATACGACGTCTACGTCGCCTCGTCTACTCTGATTCGAACCCAGTCGAAGCTGCTGGAAGACATGATCGTGCGTCTTGTCTAGGAACCAGCTCTTGCGAAGGTCGATAGCTTAGTACGTATGGGTGAGTCGTCATTTAAGTGATGCTAAAGGAACTCACGATCAGACTGCAGGACATCAAGTGCAGAAGCAATCCATCTGGCTGGAAGATCCAGATGCTAAACCATATCCAAGAGTCCCACATTTTTGTGGCATAGCACAATGACAACAAAAACATCAAATTCCTGGACATGATTGTCAAACATCTTGGGGCTGGATCATACACGAGAGCTGTTGAATGCAAACGCGACTTGAGAAACCTCAATGCACAGCTGCGGAAGAAGGCTTCGGCCGTGACGCCTGTCAAGAGAATTGTCAAAGAGCAGATTGGGCTCGTCAGCAACTACAGGAGCGCACCCATTGCAGTTCTAGTCGCGCTATACGTTCCCGTCTCTTTCGCAGTACTCGCAGAACTTGCTTTGCTGACAAGACTTGCCGAAGCCGTCATTGCTGCAGATATTAAGCTCTGAGGGCATCAATATCTCGGACCACTCACTCGGGCACCACTGAAGAATCGACACAGATGACAGAATATTACACGATACAACGATCGAGACTATGACGGGCGCAGATCTTATGGTGAGACAAATCAGTACCGACAATTTGAGCACCAAAACCTGGTCTCTTACTTCCTTCTAGGCTAGCGCGTTTCCACTTGCCTTCGGCACTATCGTGTTCTCGTTGGTCGCTGGTCCGACCTTCAGGCCACTTGTTCAGCTTGCGAGGAAGCATCGGGTCTGGTGGTGGGTTACCATGCTCCTGCAAACCCCCTGCTATCCCTTGAATTTTCGTACTGTAGCAAGATGAGCTACGGAAGCGGCAAGTATACCGCTGTTGCCTACGCTGCTGTCTGGGACAACGTTCTGGCACTAGTGATGCGTCCACAGTGGCAGGCCTTTGGCAAATCACCAGATTGAGGATGCTATTGGCGCAGTGTGTGAGAAGGAGTCTGGCTCTTTTGAGCGTCTCAAACAGTAGCAATAGACTCTGGGAGGAAAGGAAGCGCATTAGGACGATATTCATGCACAAGGTGGTCTTCATCTTGCTGCCCTGTATTGTATTCGGATCGCTTCGGATTTTCAAGCCGAACTATGTCTTCACTTGGCGGCGATATCAACAAGCACGTAGACCACTGGAAACGCACTCGAGGAGACCTTGATGTAGATGTGCTGCTGGCAATCCATAAGGGGTGACATTGATTGCACAGATTGTCGTCCTGACGTGCTATCCATGCACGGCCCAGATGGAGGCAGTGGGCCTATTTTGCAAATCATCAAGACTGTGAAGCGTATCACAATGCCCACGAAGGTTCTGTCTTTGCCGTTTGCGAGGAGCAAAGCCACGAGTTCACAATGGTGATGCTGATGGTCTGGAGTCAGCGTTACTCGAACGGATCAGCCACGAATGAGACCCTTCATTAGAGCCGTGGAGTCGCGTGTGCGCAAATATGGATGCCCAAGAAGCAGAAGGACATGTCGAAGCTTCTTCGCAAGTGATTAGGTATTGGAGGCAGGTTGCTGTGTCCGCTTCCTACGTATTGACCAGTGATGTGTCAACGTTAAGATATACAGTAGCACGCGTACAGGCAGTCATCACCACACGTGAGCAGGTTCAGGGCTCATGCAGGACCAACGGCGGCGGAAAGAGCCGTTCAGGAGAAAGTGTGCAGAGAGTGACAGGGGTTGGTGCAGATGAGGCTGCTTGGACAATGCTGTTTCAGGAGTGCGAGATGATCTCCACCTTATGGCTGAACAACAGGAGGAGCTTCGTCTTTGTTCGTGAGCGATAGTCCGATCCGTCTATCCTTCACCAACACAGCCTTTACCATTTGCTGCAAGACCAAGCTTTTCAGGAGATGCAAGGGAGCTGGGAGAGCTAGCCAAACGGTGGAGCCAGAAGCGCATCACCCGCATCCCGAACGACCGCTGGACCGGTCTGCGTAGTAGGAGCGTGCAGAACTGCTCTCAGTATGCCTCTTCAGGTCAACAATATGGCGGACATGAGTATCGAGACGGCGTCGCTGACGGACCATTTCACTTCGTCGCCGAGCATTGCCCCGCAAGAGGACGATCAGGACACGCCAACATTGGAAGACTTGGGCACGCCCATCCTCGAGACGCCATGCATCGAGGATCCTGGACTGCCACAGCACTTGAAAGAGAATACAGATCTACAATCAAGGCCAGTGTCACCCGTCACACCTGCCGAGGCCGCGGCCTTTCCCGATGTGCGAGACTCGATGGCCTCGATCGCATTGTCAGACACGAGCATGGATTACGAGAATCTGTCGCCAGAAATCGTGAAGGACGTGCTGGCCACGCCCAAAGTTCGGCAGAGCAGACACATGCGAAAGCCGTCGAGCTTAGAGATCTTGCAGAATGCCTGGCCACCTCGACCGGAGCTCCAACGGCAGAGTACATTGTTCGATACGTCCAAAGATCTGCCCCTGGACACACCGATAACACCATACGGCGAGCGCGATGACAATGACGAGCCGAATTGGGAAGATGAAGCGAGCGGGAGGGACTCTGCGACAAGCATGAGAAGCGAGAGCACCCTCAACTTCCCGACACGAGGAGCCAGTCTCAATCCCTCTGATAGAGATTCGGCGCGCTCGGGGGAAGAGCAAGTCGACTGGCAGCAACTAGACAAGGTCGAGGCTCAAGAGAAGGAAGATAAGGAGATACCAGAGGGTGAAGAGGACGAGAGTACGGCTTTCCTACTCGCACGATTGGAGCAGGAGAATGCTAAGATCTCGGCCTTTGAGAAGTCGAAGAGCGTCACTCGTGGGAGAAGTGAGTCGCGGCCACCTAGTATGGGACACTTGAAGAAGTTGGTACAGGACGGCAACGCGCCAAGCATTCGGTACAGCCTGGCCGCGCCTGCAGAATTGGAGACCATATCTGAGCCACCGCCGATGACGGAGCTGGAGTTCTGGGCGGCTCTTGTTCAGGACTACCCCTCAACTGCTACCAGACTGCCCACTCTGACTACAACGAAGATAAGATCCGGCATTCCACTTCCGCTTCGAGGCGTGGTTTGGACATCCATGGCAGGCGCACGAGACGGAAATCTCGAGCAAGCGTTCGAAGATTTATTGGATGAGAAGAGCCCGTATGAGGGAATCATTAACAAGGATGTTGGACGCTCTTTCCCGGGCGTGGAGCTCTTCCGAGACGCAGAAGGCGAGGGGCAGAAGATGCTTGGGCGGGTACTCAAATGCTTCTCGCTGCACGACAAGGACATTGGGTACTGCCAAGGCCTTGGCTTTCTGGTCGGACCGCTGCTGATGAACATGGGCGAGCGAGATGCTTTCTGCGTTCTCGTGCGCCTGATGGATCACTACAGTCTTCGGGCATCGTTTCTGCCCAGTCTGAGCGGCTTGCATATGCGCATCTTCCAGTTCAGCAGCCTGATGAAGCAACATCAGCCGGATCTTTCGGCACATCTGGCCGAGATGGGCATTGAACCGGCGTACCTATCACAATGGTTCTTGTCGTGCTTTGCTGTATCGTGTCCACTGCCATTGTTGTTTCGCATTTATGATGTTATCTTTGCGGAAGGCGCCAACGAAACCGTGATGCGGGTTGCACTTGCCTTGATGAGACGCAACGAGGAGAAGATGATGGCAACAACAGAATTTGAGGAGGTCATGTCCCTGCTTCTTGGGAGAGCCATCTGGGATTCTTACGGCTGTGATGCAGATGCCCTGGTTGACGACTTCACAAGCTTAGGTGGATTGATCACGCACACCCGTCTGGCAGAGCTGGAGAAAGATTTCGAGAGTCAGTCAACCGAAGTCATCGGCGAAAAGGCTGGCTTCCTCCCTGACGTCCAGGCCGCGGCAAGCAGATTTTTGGGCAGATTGTGGGCACCGAGTCACAGCGCATCCAAGAGCACCAATACGCTCAGTCCCCATAGCGCCGAAAAGGACGGGACACGTCCCCACAGCTTCCTGCGACGGACTGGTAGCAAACAGAGTATCAGCACCTTTAACGGCAGTGATGGATCAACGGGGAGCGGTACAAGTAGCTTGGCTAGCACTGCACCTACTGAACCTGATTCGCACGACAGCTCACGAGAAAGCCAGGCAGATACCATGTCGTTCAAGTCGGGCAAACATGCGGACTCCCTGCGTACCGTGTCGCTGTCCACTGGACACGGAGTGTCTGGACTGAGCAAAGAGGAGCGCGACATGCATGATCAGATCGAAGACTTGCTGACCGCGCTTTCAGAGTTGCAAAGAGAGCATCAACAGTTGGCAGGGATGTTGCAGAAGGAGCGCGAAGACCGGAGCGATGATCATAGAGTGGTCCGACAGCTTCTCAGGCGTTTACGAAAGGACGATCCTATGTGCGAGATCGAAGGTCAAAGCGAAGAGGAGGTTGGCGTCAGCCTGAGGTCGGCTCGGAGAAGAACGTTGCCGGCTCCGCCAAAGTCGACCGATGGGCCTGATGAAGTTGAGTTGAGCCAGAGACCGAGAAGCATGCTAGCGCGACCGTCAGATCGGCATGAGAAGGAAGAGCTCAATGACTTGCTTGGCACAGTACAAGAGCGACTGAACACCAATGCAAGATACTCGGCAAGCTTTGAAACCAAAGCACAGCTGAGGAGTACGCTTGCAAGAACTCGGGAGCAGCTCGTCACTTCGGAGAACAGTTGTCGCGACTTGACCTCACGTTTGGAGACTGCAGAGGGCGCTGCTTCAGAATGTGACGATTTGCGGTCCGAGGTCCAGGAACTGCGCATTCGGGTGAATGAAGAATTCAAGGCACGACAAAAGCTCGAGCATACCATTTCCGACCTCAGGGCTGAAGCACGAAGCATAGAGCGAAAAGAAAGGGACAGGATTCAGAGAGAGGAAAGTTTCGACGCACCTAGTCCCGGGCTCGCAAGCAGACGTGCTAGCAGCGCATCTGTCGAAGGCGTGAGCTTGATGCGCAAGGGTAGTATCAGCAGCGCACCGAGTAGCATGGTTGGTGGTTCAGGCCTGAAAGAGCTGAAGCTGGGCAGGAGAGACTCGGCTGGCAGTATGCGGAGCGTAAAGACCAGACAGGCCGTTCCCACGATCCAAACTGAGCGGCCGACATCTTTGCTGACAATCACAAGTACAACCCCCGACCGTGAGGAGTACGACGACGCCGAGGAGTCCACAGAGATAGAGCAGACTTCGGGATCTGCTTCGCCTGCCTATGTGGCGCCCGCACCTCAGTTACCCGCGCTTGCGCCTCCTGCTGGGCCGTCATGGCATGCCAGGACAAGCAGTCTGGCAACAAAAGAAGTGTTTGCTACACCTCAGCATGAAATCGTGCCTGAAGAAGCCCTGCTCTTGGAGCTTGTCAATGCTAAGACTGCCGAGGCGCAAGCACGGCAGGAAGTCGATGAGATGAAGAGATCTCTGACATTGCAGTCGAGAAAGCACGATGCTGCGCTCGCCCAAATGCGCGCAGAGATTGAGGCCTCGAGGACGGTAGCAGAAAATGCGAGGTTGGAGGCAAGCCAGGCGTATGCGGCTGCGGAGGCCGCTCGTGCTGATGCCACTGCCAAGGCTGAGGCTGCTGCAAAGCTGTTTCTCGGATCGAGTGGTACAAGTGACCTGGCACTGAGCTTTCCGAACACGCCGGCGGCCTATGATCCGGACAATAGGAGTTTGAGTAACATTAGTGAAATTCCTACGCCGACTACCCCCTCTGATTCTGAGGGCAAGCCGAGGAAGGCGGATACACACACCACGAATGGAATTGGTGGTGGGTGGTTCTGGAGTCGGAGGACGGCGAGTAGGACGCAAGGTGTTGTGACGCCGCCGGCTGGGGAATCGTAAGGCAAGATTGATGTTGCGAGGTGCGTTGGCTGGTGCATAAGATACGTGATAGCGTTCTAAGCGTCGCCGGGTTCTGGCTGCTAAAGTCCTTCTCTTGCATTCGAAGCTATGCTTGAGCAAAGCGAAGAGAAGCTGGGTTAGTACGCCAGTGATTGTGGGAATGAAATTGTATGTACTCGATGGCAATGTATGCTCCGGCCTCATTCGACGTGTTTTATTATTGCAGTCCGAGTCCTGGACATGTTTCCCGCTTTCCTGGCCTTCCATATTCAATGCCTTGCCAACGAAGCCAACGGGTATGTCTCATCGCGACCCGCTAGCCACAGCACAAGGGCACTGAAGCCGCAGAAGCTGCATGATCGTGCATCCATCGAGATCTGGTAAATTGGTTTTGCTGTCGCTCAGACAATGCTGCGTGCTCCAGCAGCTGCAGGACCACGCAAGACAATGTCCTCGAATGAATGCGCCGCTGTCAACGAAAGCAAACCGCATAGAACTGGCGAGTGTGGCGGGTCACTACCATTCGCCGATCCATGTGTCCACACTGACTTCGGCCTCGACGCTCATCCTGGCCGGTGTGCTCGTCGTTACGAGCCTCAGGAGCATAACACAGCAACAATAACTCGTCAGTCAATGGGTCTGGCCCGGCGAGGATATCTTGAGACGCATGTGGCGTATCCTCGGTATGCCGAAGACACTCGGATGCTATTAATGCTGGCTTGGATGCTGCTGTGCTGCACGGCCTCTCGGAGAACCTGTAGTCCCGACAGCTGAGGCAGGAGTGTGTTAAGATATGGGTCAAATCGTGCTGCAGACTCAGGACAGAGCGAGAGGACGGATTAGATGCGGGCGAGAATATGAGGGCTGCCGATATCTGAGGCTCGCCTCATTTTGATCCGCCCGGTAGAGTAGGTACTGTCCGAGAGCCAAAGCAGCATGTGCTTGACTGTCGCGCTCCTTCCCAAGGTACGCAGGCTTCGGCGGTAGCATCGGCACGATCCTGCAGCTTTCTCTAACATTCATGTGCGCAGGATCTTATGCTCAACCATCCCAACAACCACTACAATTGCCAATAACATGGCTCAAGCAGCTTCAAATTCGGCGAATGCCACAGAACCACGCTAGCGAAGTCGTCATCGCATGCTATCAATTGATCCGGTAGAGAAGCGAGAATACTGAGACAATCAGTCGTCGACTGTACTCTCAATATACCGCGTGAGTTGATTCGCTAGCGCCGGGGAGAAATCGGCATGTGACAGCGGGTCCGGCCGGGATCCATAAGTTGTGCATGTCCCTTCAAAAGCTCGATCGGCGACCTTCCAGTGACATCCCATTAAGCGATCCGCAGTTCTCACAGCTAGCATGGCGAAGCGAAAGATCGATGCGCCAAGCGATGCCTGCACGAACAAGGTCGTCACCGAAGTGGAACAAGCATCGAAGAGGCGCAAGAAGGTATGGCTCCTCCGATCAGGTCCTCGCGACGCATTCCCACTGATTTCCGAACAGACTCCGAAGTCAACCTCGCGCAAGGCTCAGCCATCAGAGACGAAGGCCACTCCATCACCCATGCTCAACCTGCCAGCGGAGCTCAGAAACGAGATCTACCGCCTGGCGCTCGTCCAGGAGAACCGACTCGAAGTCACCAAGCGCACTCGCTGGCAGCCTGGCCTCACTCGCGTCAACAAGCAGATCCGTCAAGAATCCCTGAGCATCTTCCTCGGCGAAAATAAGTTCCGGCTCAAAGTGCAGAGCGGACTCCCGGCTGCTCCGCCCACTCACTGGATCGCCGCGGGTACGCCTGGCAATCGAGTCGCGTTCCGCTTCAATGGACGTGAGACGTGGCCGAACCTGATGAGATGGCTGGAGATGGTTCACGAGGGGCGGTACCAGTACCCACGTGGCGGCAAGGGCGGTGCGAAGATGGTGGCGATCAAGCAGGCATTCAGGATTGTCGGCGCGATGGGTACGGTTTCTTGGTCGGTGGTCAGAGATGTGCTGGAGGTGTATCGGGCTGGGCTCGCTGTGGCAAAGCCGGGGTGGACGTGGGTGAAGCAGGGAGTTGAGTAGGCGGAGGGGTGTTGCGGTTGTGGAAGGGAGGTGCAGCAGTGTTCAGTTCAGTGCGCTGAGTCTCAGCTGGGTTATGGTCTGAGAGGCTTTGGACCAGAAGTGACATCTGGCCAATGCTCCTGCGACCTGTCGACTTCTCTAGCTTTTCAGACGCAGCATCGGCCAACGTCAATGCCATTCGACCAGCTGCATTTCTCTATGGCTCCATTACCCAATGACCTGAACCGGTAGCTGGCCATGCTATAACACCTCGCCGTGCCTAACGATCTTGCATCTGTCCACCACCACGCGCAGACAAGCACCTCAACCATCATCAGCGGTCCCCAATGCCGCCATCGTCGTGGTACATCTTTTCCCATGCATATTGTCCTCGCTTCCCATCCACTGACCACTAATGACATCTACACGCTGGACCAAGGAGTTCATCACAATTTTCTCCGGTTCATCTTGGTAAGTGCTAAGTCCCGGTCACTTGGCCCTGCTTTGCTCCTGTCCGATACCTCTCCACACCGGCCACGCCAGCCTGCCCCTCAAAGAAATGGTATGTGTAAAAGTCGAAATGTTGATGGGTCGCTCCTGCCAGATCTACCTCATATCAGTCCATGTAGATAGATCTGCTTCATCGGCTCCATAATGAGCCTGACATGGCGACAGGTGCTTCTTCGTTTCCCAGCGACTCTCCGCCACTCCCCTCTCAGGCTCTCATTATTGAGCGCTGCGCTCGCAGGGTCGTGTCGGTCGGTCGACGGGGTGCGACAGTGGACCTGAATCATGCGAGTCGCCGCGTGTCCGACTTGGCGCACACCGGAAAACATCGGGCATTACTTGCACACGCACAATCACAAACATGACGACCAGCTCTGCAGTCTTGGAAGAGCAGGTCACGACTCTCAGGCATGAGCTCAAGATCTGGGAAAACGCCTTCAAGACTGAGCAGGGACGCAGACCGGGGAGGGAAGATATCAAGCAGAATGCAGCAATCGCAGAGAAGTATCGCCAATACAATGACCTGAGACGACCGGCAGTACTCGCCAGCAAGGAACGGACAGACTATGTGCGCACGCCGGGCAAGAAGGACCGACCGGGGAGGGGCGTGCTTAAAGCGCGATCAAGCAACGCAGCCGCTCCGCCACGACGGGCTGACAAGACGGCAGCGTCACTGCAGCTGTTGCCGGCAGAGGCAGAGCCGGAGAGCGAGCCCACTCCGGCAGCCATACGATGCGCCTTGGGTCCCACTCCGCAGAAGGACGGCCAGGTACTGGGCATCTTCGATCTGCCCTTCTCCGCCACCCCATCCAAAGGCTCCACAGGCATACCGTCAGCAGCCGAGGCACCAACAGTGGTAGCCACACCCAGTAAGCGGTCTATGGCGCTGCCCGTCGCTGCATCTACGCTCTTGGCCACTCCTCAGTCGAGTGGCAAAAGGCGATTTCTGAATGCCTTTACAAACACACCACTCAAGCGCAAGCGAGACGAAGATGACAATGGCGCTTCGAGCACAGTCAAACGGCAATTCGCTACTCCTGCATTCTTGCGTCGGAGCGCTTCTCTTGCCAACATTTCGCTGGAGACGGAGGCGCACAGCAGTCGCCCATTGCTGAGACGTCCTTTGTCCCAAGCTCGCAGTTTCAGCTCCTTGATACAGAACCTCCGATCCATCGAGGAAGAACGAATGGATGACGACTGGGACATCATGAACGAGATCGAGGCTCAGGAGCGCGGTGACCTGCCGCCGATCATAAAGAAGAAGGTCGAGGTGTTGGTCGAGGACAGCCAGGTGATGGAGGCGGGAGAGATGCCGCTGGGCCCGGATCGAGCTGCCGAGGACGACGAGAAAAGCGATGAATATGATGCCGCCGCGACGACCGGAAAAGTGTGGAAGAAGAAAGGCTTAAAGAGGCAGACAAAGAGGACGCACATGAAGCCCGTCCTACACAAGCCCAAGAAAGCAGCCGAGCTCGAACGCGTAGACGAGGTGGACGGTCTTGACGTTGTCAACGAGACGCAGCGAGTGGAAGGGGCGCATGGCGACTCGGCAGATGAGAATGCTGATGCCTCTATCGAAGCTAAATCTGGTGGGAGGACCAAGAGAACGAAAGGCAAGGAGAAAAAGAATACGAGGAAAGATCTGTACGGCGATAACGACAGCGAAAATCCAAAAAAGAAGATTGCAGCTACGGCGCATGCGAACTTTCGGGCATTGAAAATCAAGAATAAGAACAGTAAGGCGGGTGGCAGAGGACGATTTGGGAAGGGACGGCGGTGAAGCGAGGCTTCTGATAATTTGGATAGGAACTGGAATGGGTGGGGACTGGTCCTATCAAGAAGGTACGGCAGATATATCGCTAACAGAAGAAAAGATTGAATGAATTTGCAATGCACGAAACTGGCCTGAGTGCTCTGCCGGCCTACTTGAATTAGAAGAAACAAGAACATTCCCAGTCCTCCGCAAGAAAATCCATCACTGCTCCTCCTCCTCCTCCGAAACCTCTTCCACTTCCTCTCCCGCCGACGGCACCTCTCCAGCATCATCAGAATCTACAACTTCCTGCTGTCCCAGAGCAGGTGCCGGAGTCCAAGCAATACTCAACGGACCTACAGCTGTGGAGTCATCTAGGCCGTTGCCGCCAGCAAGCTTCAGCCGGCTGTCCTCCCTACCTCAGCCCTGATTGCCACCCCTCCACCCCGCCCGCCTCCTCCTCTGGCCCCGCGCGAGCCCGGCCGTCAGGCCATCTTCCGCTCAGCCGCAGCCTGGAGCTGCGCCAACCGCCGCAGACTTGTCGGCCCGGCGTCGGTCCGCCTGACTTTCCAGCCGCTAGACTCGGCGGCGAGATCATGCTCGGGCTCCTCGGCGCGCTTGCGCTTGCGCTTGTCGACCGGCTCCTCCTCTTTTTCCGAGCGATCGGCCTCGTCCTCGCCCTCGAGTTTCTCCTCATCCTGCCTACACTCCTCGACATCCTCCTCGTCTCCGACCTCCTCATCCTCGTCACCCGACCCCTCCGTCCCCACAACTGCCTCCTCCTCGTCACCCTCACCGCCGCTGGCACAGCACTCGTCCTCCTCGTCCTCGGAGCTATCGTCGCTCGAGCCTGACGAGGAGCGGCCTTCACTGGTACCAAGAATCGTCCTGTCGGCATCTCCTGTCATCCAGTCCCGGCACGGCTTTGGCTGCGCGACCACCGTCGTGAGGCCCCTGGTGTCAATGTGCCAGGGATATGGCGAGCCCACCATCTGGTGCCAGAGGTAGGGGTTCCACGGGTTGGACAGGTACTCACGCCTGGACATGGTCGCACGGCTGGCACCATCAATGCCCACAGGCGTCGGACCACTGTTGACGAGCAGATGTGGGGCCGGCGGGTTCTTCGGCGGCCTGCCCATCCTCTTGCCGTTCTTGGAGATTCCGTTGAAGGAACGCTGAGGCGTGGGCTTGGCCGCATTCCTGGCCGGCGATTGTTGCTGGCTGTTATTCTCTGGCTGCGTGAAGCCAGAGCTGCTGCTGGGGCTGCTGGATCTTCTGGATACAGCCATGCTGGGTGTTTGAAGATGAAGATGTATGGGTAGATGTTGTAAGTGGTGCTCGTTGAGTCGCGATGTTGTAGGTGTGGTAATCGCTGAGTGGTGTCGAAACAGTTCTGTTCTCGGAATGCTAATGAGTATATATGCAGATCTATACAATGCGATGGAAGAATGTGTGTTGTATATAATGTTGCTCTCGAATTCACGCCGTCTTTGTGTGACGGCACTGACCATTCATCTCCGTGTGAATAGACGCCCAGTGCATTTACTGGTCTTGGCCTCGAGATGCAGTATGAAAGCGGCCCAGGGAGTATCGAGAGCTCAGACGAAGCCGCCATAGTGCCGCGAAGGCAAGCCTGGTTGCATACGAGCAGAGAGAGTGCCATTCTTGCACATGTTAGCACGGGCCTCACAGCAGCCATTGCCCCCGTGACGTCCCTCGTTGACGGCGGACGACGAGTGGTCGAGGGGCGATCTGTGAAGATCCGGCCGCCCGGTGGGAGACGAATACAATGCATTGTAGAATGCGAATGAGTTGGTTGTGAGTAAAGTACGGAACAAAGATGAGAAGAGTCTGTGGCTTGCGTGCCTTCCTAAATCGGAAGGGACACAGAAAGTGTTGATCATACGACTACACGGGAGTTCTCCGGCGTCACTACAGATGCTGAAATGTGCTTTTGTAAGCGTTCTAGCCATGTCATTTGTGCCCATGCCGCTTTGTCCGTGTTTGCTCAAGCTCAGAACAAAGGGAAGAGACACCACGTTGTAGATCTTGCCTCGCCATCGGCAGACTGCAACGCGCGTTCGACCAGTGGAAGGAGTGGCTCAGACCCAGTGGTTTGAACGAAATCAATCAGCCGGTGGTTCGGTCTGGACTCCCCGTGCAAAACCATATGGTTCACGTCTACCGCGTTTCAGACCATGTGAGCCTACTTGATCATTAAGAAGACTCGTGACTCCAAAGCCGGCGGCATACCTTCTACAGCGTCGACTGAGGCCTGCTAAAGGCGGTAGAGCATGTCAAGGTCAATGTGAAACCATAGAACTAGCTCTGATTGCGACACAGGCTGATCAACGCAGGATTAGTGCACCCTTCAGAGCTTATGATCTAGTCTGGTCATTGAGCTCAGATCCAGGCCACCCAGACAATCAATCACGTTCCGTTTTTCTCTGCCCTCTCGATCGTCGGCATCATGCTGGTGTCTCAGACCTTTCACTAGATTCGACACGCAGTGGCGCAGGGCATGCAAGCTTTGATGCGGCTACGTGGTCGCGTCAATCTTTCCAACGCAGGTTGTGCTGCAAAACCAGTCCAGCCAGCTTGTGTGGATTGTTGAATCGCATTGTTCGAACTTATCTGCTGTCTCAGGCCATGGACCGGAACCCGGGGCCGTCCGTCGTAGACATCTCGGGCTCACGTGGTAGTGATGAGACTAGCGCTTCGGATTGGCCATTAGATCATGATAAGAGTGATACATAGAGGTCATGACGGCGTTGCTCTGTCTCTTATCACCTGTCTGCACACCATATCACCTTCTTGCAGATCGTGACACCTTTCTGCAGATCATATCACCTTCTTGCAGGTCATACCACCGTTCTGCAGACCATATCAGCCTTCTGCAGACCATCTAACTTGCACAAGGCATCTCAGCACCTTTTCATCACCGACTTCAACATTGACAGAAGTCTGACACAATCATGCGTTTGCACATCGTAAGCATGGGGCTGCCTACCACGAGCATCACCAGCCTTTTGGCACCAAAGCCCCCACAAATGAACGCCCTATTCTGCCACAATGCAACCTTGCCTGTACGTACGAGCGAATCTGGCCCAGACCTCAGCAGCCAACAAATCTGTCCTTCGCGACGCTGATCACAAACAGGGCATAGGCAATTGTGACCCTCAGGCCTATTACAAATGCTTCATCGATCGCTGCACAAAGGTACGACGCTTGTTCCTTCGATCTTCCTGGGTCGCGAGCAGCCGAGCGCTGACTGCTTTAATGTAGTGCCCAGGATGGAAGGCTGCGAACGGAGGGACTGTGGGCGCTTGGATGTGAGTATCCTGTCCCTGAAACACGGCGAAAATTGTGGAGACTGCTGATCAAAGTTCTTCCACAGCGACCCTAATGGCTGCGATTGCTATTGCGATATGCCCAAGCATTAGTCTCGGCCCTTGGGCTCGTTCAGGTATAGCGAAGAGTGGCATGTCTGGTTGCCACCACTGCGATGGAGAAGTTTGTGGTAGAAGTGCGGCGAGTCTGGGCATCCATGCTGATCGCTTGTCTGTTGCCTATTATATTCACCGAGCTCCTCTCGAACCGGGGGACGGCGTACTCAATGTTCAGCTGATAGAGCGTCTGTAAACTTTGCCTTTTTAATTGCAGGCTCATTAATGCCGCCGTCGGTGTCGTCTTCGACTGCTCGCGCCTTACGCTTGCGGACACGCTTCTTTGTTTTCGTAGTAGCGGAGTCATCTGCAAGTGAAGGACCCGCGCCTTGATGCTCCTTCACGAGGCCTGCATGGGATACCACCTCACCGTCAGCAGTATCAATCACGGGCTCGACAGCCTTCTCCTTGCCCTTGCCACCCCTGCTGCCCGCGACCTTGGCCTTCTTGACACGATGCTGAGGCTCGTATCTCTCAATCTGATCGTCATTTCCTCGAAACTTTTGCGCGTCCAATTCGTGCCTCTCTGCATTGCCTGAGCGTGTGCTGCCGCGTCGTTGCCCTGCAGCTCATCATCTGCGCCGAGCATTGGTTCAGCTGGAACGCCGCTGACTGCAGATGTGCTCCGAGATCCAGCAGTGACAGCAGTCTTAGCGTCAAACCACGCATCATCCTCAACGCTGTATTCGTAGCCTAGAGACTGTAACCTCCAAGTACGCTCGTACGGCATCGCCTCTAAGGCTGCAAGTCGCGCCGGGCCCTTCTTCTCCTCCTGCTCAGCCTCTTGTGCCAGCTGCTTCCGCCAATCATGCTTCCGGACTGCATAGCTGCCTGCAACAGCCTGCTGCTTCGCCGGATGTGCCGTTGACAGTGTCCTCAGGACGCATGGTAGTGCGAAGCACTTGAGGTGCTTGTCCAGCACTGACATGGCCCTTCCACAATTCTCACACACCGGGCGGTCTAGCTCCCTGCCCGGTATGGTGACGCGCTTCAGGTGCGCCTTCGGGTCAGGCGGGAGAGGCACGTCCTGCTTGATCTCGTCCCAAGCGGCCATCAATGCCTTGACCGGGTCGCTCTCAGCATGTTCAGATGGCGCTGAGATTAGCTTACTATACTCACGGGTCTTTTCTTCAGATGCCTCGTCGACGGCTTCGCTGGACTCAGGCTGGTACTCAGCACCTAGCTCGAAGACGCCGCTGTCAGAGTCTTGCTGCTGCAAGCTCTGCTCGGAGTCCTCTTCAGGAGCAGCTTCAGCATTGCCATTCTCTGCTCCATATTGGAGTAACGCTGCCTTCGTCGCCTTGATGCGCTGCCGAAGGACCGCCAAACCAACATTTTCGGGTGGGGACGTTGCCTCACGACCCTCAGCATTAGCCGTCGCAGTAGATGATTCCTGCTTCTGAGCCCTTCTCGGTGCCCTCTTCGGCGCCCGCATCGCCCCCTCTGCGATTTCCCTCTCCCTTTGAGCCCGCCTGCCTTCCCGCTACTCTTTCTTGCGTGCTTCCTCCGCAGCATCCGCCTCCTTTTGCTCGACGGTCTTATTCCGACCACGTCCACGCCGCTTCTTCTGCGGCTCTGCTGGCGGATCCGCAACCACGGACCTGTTCCTGGAGCTCCTGGTCGGTGCCATATTGTGCGGCGCGATGTCAGCGCTGCCAAAAGCATGCGCAGAGCGAGGAGAAGCCATGCTTGCACTGCGCTGACTTCGCGTTGAGTCAGTGTGGTTGCGAATCTACTGCTGTAGCTGTGGGATCCAAGTGCACGTTGGCGAAAATCGTCCGCTTCGATAGTGAACACCGGCTGTCGCTTCTGTTACAAAGCGGCTCGCGTGACGAAGGTATTCGTGGCGGATGTACTCGTGAGGCTACTGATGTCAAGCGTTCGCTCTTGGGGACTGCCCACGAATTCGTGTTATGTATAAGTCTGAATCAGAACGAGGCTCATGAATCGTGGTATTTACACCAAGGCAAAACGCCAATGTGTGAGGACTAGCGGCGGTCTAATTGGCCGGCCTCAAATAAGCAGCAGGGACACGTCGCAACGTGACAGAAGCGCGCGACGTGACGTCTGGAAGCACCGAAAATTACATCGCCAAGCCACGTAGAGGCGTGAATGAGCGGCAAATTTCGAAGAGGCTGCTAAGGATGCTTGTTGACCGCTCTTAATGTCGCTAGAGATTTCGAAGGCCACGAGCGCGGAGACAACACAGACTGAGAGCCATATCAGCAGACCGATGCATCAGCAGTGTGTGGACCATCCTGGAGTCAGCACCTGCGGGTATGTAAATGTGTGGATTTCGATGTCAACGTTCTGCATTGAATCCTCGATCTCAATCAATGATTCCTTCTGCCTCCATACTACAGCTTTCGACTTCAGTCGACAGCCGTGCAGCCGCCGCACTGTCTTCGTACTCGCTCGTGACTGCCCACAGGCCCCTACACCCCGGGTCAATATCTGTCCTGGGCACGATCTTCACGCTGAGCCGACAGCCTTGAGGATTTTGTACTGCTCCTCAGACTTGTATACGGACCCGCCCAGACCTCCTCCTAGGTCTTTATGCGCTCTTCTCCGGAATCGAGTCGATGTGTGCCCGGACGTCCGCCTCTGGGTCAGAGTGCGCGACATTGCTGGGCGTTCAGCCCCGACCGAATACTGACACTGCTCACAGTTCAGCAAACTGCTCCAGCAGACGGCTTCTGTCCCCTTAAAGAGGGGTTTGCTCAACCCCAATAAGGCACTGATCCGGTAATGCTTGTGATTGTATCGCTGATCTTGGATCCGACATCCTCTACGCCCTTGGATCTTTGGCCAGACAACTGCAGCAACGTCAGCATCCAGCCACCATATGTCCTGAAGTTACCATTAGCTTGCCGCCACTTACCTCAGTGCTGACGCCTCTATGCAGTAGGACTAACCAGTCAACATATGCTGATGCCTCTCCATTGCGATCCTCATACAACAGACGCGCAAACTCGAATTCCGCGCCGTCGAGACCCTGGCGAGCTAGTTGGATGGCGAGACCCTTGCTTCCGCGCTGCTCCTCAAGATGCAGCATGATGTTGCGGACTTGAGCGTTAAGATGTGTTTCCAGGACGGGGAGGCTGGACAGGTTCGGGTCAAGTGACTGCAATGATGAAACTTTTGGTCCGAATAGATCTTCCAGGAGGTTTGGCGATACTTGCGCATGCAGCCAAAGCAGTAGCACTTGGCCATTGTCCACGAGATAGGCTCCACCCTCTTCAATGAAGCCGAAGCTCGCTCGGATTGCACGCGGAAGCTTGAGTTGCCCATTCCCATCGGCAAAGCCATCGCTAGGATCCAGACTGTGCAGCGCAATGATTCGAGGATACAAATACAGACTCAATTCAGCTGGACTCATACTCTTTATCATTCTTGCTTCCTGAATCCTCCTATCACTTGGCTCTCTGCCTGCCTTCAGCGCTCGCGACTTGATTAGACCGAGAATATACATGCCAAACTCTTTCAGATTTTCGGGCAGAACAAGTTGACCAGGCGGATGCGACCCGCTGAAATTCTTCCTGTAGCCTGACAATATTTCGATGGTCTTGTCCTGGATATTTTGCCGGATATCTTTGAGATTTCGATCACCAACTCTCGATGCAGCTTCTTTGGCGATGATGGAGAGTACGGCATCCTGGTCAACCAATTTCATGCTGTCACGAGCCGTCTCGGACACATTGGAGACGACGTTTATGCATCTTACGCGCCGTTGGCCAGAAGTAGTAGTGTACAGGAGAGCGGCTTGGAAATGAGCGTCGAGCTTGGGATCGAGCTATGACGTGAAGTCAGTACACTTCTTCCGGGCAAAGCACGCGCACGCAGCACGCACCTCATAGTGAGTGGCGCGCCGGCGCTCCTCTATGCTGGCAACGGGATTGAGGCGTATGCTTACCTTGCCATCGTAGGCAAACGTCACCGCCATTGCACTATCCGCGGTGACGCTCGCAAGTTCCAAGTCGGCGCCAAAAGTATGCTGGGTGAAATTACCGCTGTAATGCGCAACCTGAAGGCCATTAGAGCAGCGCACTTTCATAAGCGCAGCATAACCTTGCTCTCGCTGGACCGCATGAGACAATTCCTTCTCCAGCCGCAAACAATCTCGTGGCCAGGTCCAATTAGGGTAATAATAGCACTCGCCACCGGTCTTCTCGGCAACATAGCCGATGGTAGCAATGTCGAGATATGCCCCACCTGAAGGTGACGACAGGAAGAAGTCTGTTCCTACGCCAGCTTTCACCATATCTGCTTGACATTTCCGGAACAACTGGTGCTCTGCTTTCAAAATCTCCTTGGCGTGCTCGCCATCGTCCTGTTGCGAGCCTGCCTTGTCTCGTGAATGCAGTCGGGATGCCTGAGGGCCCCACGTTGGTAGTTGAGCGACAGAACAGATGATCTTGCCACCGCTGGTCTCTAAAGCGGACAGCGCTGCGTATAGTGACGGCAGCAGCGCCGTATCTGGGGTCGGCGCTGCAGAAAACATCTGGGGAATCTGTTTGAGCAGCTTTGTGATGTTCGACCGGCTCGCTGCAGCATCGACAAACAGATGATCTCCTGAAATTGCGGCAAAAGGCTCGTCCAAGTCCGATACTACCAGCTGTTGTGGAAAGCTCACCAGCGGAGATACGTGGTAGAAGTGCACGTTCCTGTCGTAGGTCATGAAGCCAACCCTCGCACCCGCTGGTAGCTTGCTCGGCTTCGCTTCTGCATCCCCATTGGCATCATGGCTATTTGCTGTCTCGTTGGGTCCGTACAATGCTGCTAGAATGCCGTCTGTGATACCCTGCAAGAAGCCTCGGTTGTATGCTTCATGGCTTACGTCTATCAGGAATAAGTACCGCATCGGCATAGGCTCTTTGGACCAGTACTCCTTGGGCACAAGGAATTCGGACGTGCCAAAAAGCAGTTCGGGTCTCTGCGGTCGATCGACTCGTATCCCGGACGGATCAGTAGGCGAAAAGTATTCAGCCGGAACTTCATTCGGATGGCCGCATAGATTGCAAGTCATTCGATTGCCACCATTTGTGAAGACCATGAATGGATTGATGTATGCTCGACATCGCCTACATCTCGGCGGACCAGCCTCGCCAAAGTCTAAGACTGGTATCGCAGTCTCGCCGTCGGTCTGCTTTGCCAGTGGTTGCAGCACCAAACCCAGAGGCAGTCCGGTGGAAGCTAGCTGCTCATGTGATGTCGGTATGCAATTTAATGTGAGCCGCGCATATTTTGGCGAAGAGTTGCCTTGGTCGTATGCAACAAATGGCGTGCTTGCAGGGGGCGGTAGGTGTTGCTCCATGGTCGGGTAGATATGGCTCTTGTAGTACTCGGCAGGCAGATCTCTGCTCAACGGCACACTGGGTATCTGATCCGGATTGACCTTGCCTTGTGCACCCGCCGGCATCGCTCCGCCGAGGTGACCCGGTTGGGATCCACCCATATGTATTGGCGTGCCCATTGAGCTCTGCAACTGCGGAACAGCTTGAGGCGGCTGGGTGTGAGGAAACTGTGGTGAATGCCATGGCTGCCCTGCGGCCTGCCACAGCTGCGGACTTAGGCTTGGTGGTGCTGACGACCCAGCCTGTCCGTTCAGATGTTGCGCTGCAGGCGGTGGCCCGAGCTGCTGTGCGGGCTGTTCGATCTGGTGGAATGCATGTCTGTCCTTCTTCTTCCTGCCATGTGTCGCAGGTGCGCCGGCATCCAGACCCATTTGGCCCATCTGCTGCGATAGTCCACCAAGGTCTTGCCCAGGCTGCCCGTAGCCATAAGCTTGATTCTGCATCTTGACCAATATCGTTTCCAAGATTGCAGGTGAACTTCGAATCGATGATGTGTTATCTTGTGGATGGAAGTGCAGCTTCCCAATTGAGCCTCCGCTACCAAGCGTGCTTTCCGCCCGGGTCCAGCCCAAACGACTTGGCTACCGACAGCCCAAATCACAATTACTTGGATCTGAGAGCTGGCGATCTAATGGGCGCGGACGGAGGAACTGCATCGGGACGCCGTCTAGGATACTTAGCACATCGACCTGCGGCGGAGGACGTGTCAATGACCAGATGCTGTCACAATCTACAGATGGAGTCGGCGCATCAGGAGACGGACATTGACGCTGGCAACATTAGTGAGTCTGATATTGACAAGTTGCAGCTCGAAGCCGTCCCACTTCCACAGACTCACGGGATCGCGTGCGAGTTTCGCGACGCCGATTTCTTAGCATTGCCATCATTACCTCTATCGGTAATCTCCATTACGCGTCTCCTCATCAGATGCTCTTCACGCGTAGTTTTGATAATCAGCAGAAGTATAAGTGCCAGTACCTGAAATCACCCCTGTCTCAAAGTTGCTTTCGAGTACTGTCGCTTCACACTGTCTCCATCCATCTGCCAAGCGAAATGGTGGCGGTTAACCCCCAAGGACCACTTGACCCGAATGTCGCTACCCGGGAGCAGTAAAACGGAGCAGTTCCTCTCCATCCTAATCCCAGACAATGCAAGCGAGGAGTGGAGGAAATATGTCTCGAACCTGCAGAACCTTTACAGGCAGCTTGCGTATCACTCAGGCATGCGTTCGAACCTCCGACAAACGTGAGCTTCTCAGTCTTCCGCTCGCGTGATATCCTGTAGCAGGAATGTCTGGCAGCGCACAGCTGTATGCCGCCCGCGAACGTCAAAACGAGAATTTATTTCACGTGGGACTTCATTGGTCGTACATTGGTTCACCTACCCGCGCCTGACTCTGACATCCTTCCGATAAGATTGCTGATATAACTTCAAGGGTATGGCCTATTCCGTCCCGGTCACGGGCCCTGCTGGCACACTGCAAGGCGAAGCAAGAGAGACGTGGGCGGATGTCACTAGTCTGACGGAGCCTGCAAAGATGCTTCATCTTGATAGGAGGTCTAGAATGCTCGACAACATGACGGAGAGCACGTAACCTTACAACAGCGGTGAGCTGCCTTTTGGACAAAGACCTGTTCTCGGTGAGGACATATTGGCAATTGACAGGGAACTGTGAGACGGCCTCGGGGCGGGAGACGGCTTCCCGAAAAGTACGTGGAAGTTTGCCGTTCCTTCAAACCTCGTTCCTCTACGTCTGGCGAGGTTGGGAGAGAAGCCAATCTTACGTGGTCGTCATGCGCGACATGAATCGACGACCCTGTCGATGAATGGCGAAACTACCACACCCAAGATATGTAACCTGGCACCGTGATATTTATTGCTGCTTCGGATGGCCGATTCGGTTCACAACCGAGGGGTGACGCGATGATTACGGGTATGCAACACGGATGCTAGAATAAAAGTGGTCTGTATGGTACAGAGGTGGCTCGTGAGTCGTGCCTTCTTCTCTTAACGTCAGGCTGCAGGTGTGGTGAGCTTACCTGCATTTCGTGGGTGGGGGACTCTAGCGAGCACACGACCTCATGCCTTTCTTATCCGCTGCAATCAGCATTGAATGCAGAGCCGAACACCACAACGAGGCATTGACCTAATCAGCGAACCCAAAATAATGTTCGGCAGGATACTCGGCTCGCTACTAGCGCTTTGCGTGGTGCTGAGCTCTGCAGTGTCAGAGGATCAACACCCATTGCAAGCTACTACCAAACATTCCTTCTTCCCAGTGGAGTCGCACAGCGGCGATGCGGACAATATCTTGGAACGGTAAATGAAGTAGTAAAGCAGATACCTGCAGTCACTGACTCTCAAGCAGGCTCAAAGTCGCAGAGATCATTCCGGCAGTCCTCGATCCGTTCGACCCACAGCTCAGCATTTCTGCCGCTTGGCCAGACAATGTCAAGGCTGAACTGGGCAACGTCCTCGACCCATCTGACACGCAGAAAGCTCCGAATGTCCATTTTGCTGATCTTCCTTCAACCGTGATGAACCTCTCTTCCGTACAGCTCACACTCGCAATGACCGACCCAGACGCGCCCTCACGCGACGACCCAAAGTGGAGCGAGATGGCGCATTGGGTGACCACCAATGTGCCTCTGAAAGGTGCGGCCACGTCTCGCAGCAAGCTCGAGGACGTCATGGAATACAAGCCACCTGGTCCTCCGCCCAAGACAGGCAAGCACCGATATGTATTTGCGGCTCTAATGCCGAAGAACGGTACTATGGAGGGTTTGAATCTGAGCAAGCCCGGAGACAGGAAGCATTGGGGCTACCCCGACGAGAGACAAGGTCTCAGGAAGTGGGCGGACGAGAATGGACTGACGGTCGTCGGTGCGAATTTTGTCTACGAGCAGAACAGGGAGCAGTAACTAGTTTGAGCAGCAAGCTCAGACGATTCGTCGAGCACAAGCGTGGTCCACTGGGACCCAGCGACATCGCTTCGGCTGACGGCCGATTATGAGAGGTTCACATACCATCCGCATTAAACACAAGTGCTGCCAGGACCAGACGACTGTACTTCGAGGACTGCGATTGCCATGAAGCAGGCGACAACTCTGCTCGTCTCTGCCTTCTTTGCCTCTCAAGCTTGTGTTTTGAACCCGGCCGTGGCCCTCGTCGGCTGATCCTTATCCTTTCACATCTCTTCACCATCCTTTTCGCTGTGTGTCTGGTACCATTTACGCTAAGCTGACTACTGCATCGCATCCACCAATTTTGCAAAACATCTGAGGGCGGTGACGGATTTGGTGACTTCTCTGATGACAAGTCGCCACTGGGCGCCAGGTCAGCAATCTTCTTCGATTCCGATCGTCTCAAGGACTCATGCATTGACGACACCAGCAATCGTCGCCCTGCACGCAGATTGGCAATAGATGTATACCGCGGACGAGATGTCCAGAGTTCCTGCGATGAGGATAGCGTGATGTCATCAGTCGGCTGGTGATGCTCATCGTACTGGAAACAACCAGCTGCAGGACTGACAGCCCGTTTTGACTCGCACGTGCTTTTCTCCTTCCAGAATAACGCCGGCATGTCCTTGCTATTTGATGCATGTCGACGCAACTTTCACGCGCACCCAGTGCCATAAGGGTCGGTGGGATGGCGGAAATCATCGACGCATATGCTCAGCACCACGGGCGAAATTAAGCATTTCGGATGCTCCTACGCCGTTTGGCGAGATATCGGACCCGTTCCAAAGCACCGTGCTCATCACCGATCCAACGTGCTTCGAAAGTCATCGCTGATGCGTGTAATAATAAGCGAGTTCACGCCACATACATTCTCCTGCAGGCTGCCAGTGCCACGGCTCTCTACCACACCATCACGAGATCAAGCTGCTGCAGCAGTCTGATAGCAGCTGGTTGCTTGCATGATTCAAAGTTGCATTACTTTTGCGTCAGTAGCACCGGCTGAGGGGAGCGCACTCACCGCCGTCTTTGCCTCAACCCAACCTGCCAATCCACACGCCCGGCTGTGGCGCTCCCATAGATAACTGCGCGCATTATTCTTTGACCCGAAACAAGGTTTGATTCGCTGGTCTCCCTCACAATTGATAGTTCTCATAAGCCGCATCTTCTTCCTAGCGGACACTTCAGCACCACCAGCTGCTCCTCCGACAGTCCGACTGCAAGACTTCTTCCGAAACCCGAAGCGAAAGGTCATCATCCGTCTCAAGCGCAACACCACCTGACTAGATGCTCTCGACATCAGCAGTCACCACCTAGCCCGAAAGGCTTGTTTGCACCACCATGCACGCAAATGGCGACGCCACTCGAAAGCCGGCGCCCAGTCGCCACCAACCAGACGCGCAGAAGGAGGACCCGAAGAACGCGCCTTTCCCACTGCAGCAGCTGATCATCATCGGGATATGTCGCTTCTCGGAGCCGCTGGCCTTCAACTCAATTCTGGCATACTCTTATGTGATGGTGAAGGACTTGGGTGTCCACGATCGCGATGCTGCCTTCTACTCCGGACTGCTGTTGTCAGCGTACGCCATCGCCGAGGCCATCACTGCACTCGGCTGGGGCGCCATCTCGGATGTCTATGGGCGAAAACCTGTGGCATTGATCGGACTCGCAGGCGTGGCGCTGTCAAGTATCGGCTTTGGTTTGGCAAAGACGTATTGGGTAGCGTTGCTGGCTCGCTTCATAGGTGGCGCATTGAACGGAAATGTGGCAATCATGCAGACGATGGTGGCAGAGATGGTGACCAACCCGGACCATGAGCGTGCGTATTCATGTCGATGCTACGCAGACATTGACTGACAAGCAGCAGCCAGGGCATACGCCACACAGCCCTTCGTCTGGACTCTTGGAGGTATCATTGGGTCCGCCATGGGCGGGTTCCTCGCGCAGCCGGCCAAGTATTATCCCAACTTGTTCTCTCAGCACGGCATTTTTGGACAGTTCCCGTATCTGCTACCTAATCTTGTCGCTGCTGGTGGTATCGTCCTGGCCATTATTCAAGGCATGATCTTTCTGAAGGAAACTAAACCACAGGTTCAGGAAGAAGACCATGACGTGGCCGTCGAAGAGGCATCCATTGACGAGAGGACGCCGTTGACCCATTATGCGCGCATGATCAGGCCGCGGCCGTCTATAGCGACAGAGCGAGGAAGTTTGCGCTCCAGTATCAGGCATAGGTCGTCTTCTGTCATTGCGGGACTGCGCGAGCTACGAGCAAAGTCCTCATTCATGGTCGAAGCGCCCATGCCCGTCGACACGCACTTTGACCTGCGACGAGGGTCTTTCGCTACAATGCATTCGATACGGCTACCACCGCACGAGATCCTGCCAACCACGAGAGAAGCCGAGCCGCCGAAGAAGACATTCAATTTCACCGTCGTCATGCTGATCTTGTCCATGTCGCTGTTTGCATACCATCAGATGGCGTACATCACGAACCTGCCTGTCTGGATGCTGGACGACAAGCACAGTAACGGCCTCGATCTTATCGGAGGGCTCAAATTTGACCTGCACGGCGTGGGTACCTACCTGGCTGTCAACGGCTTGATAACCTTGATCGTGCAAGGCTTGGTGTGTCGAACAAAATCTGAGACGTGTAGGCTACGCATCTAACATTCATGACCAGATCTTTCCCATCTTCGTCGAGCGCTTTGGAGTCTGGACTTCCTTCTTCCAGATGATCTTGTGGTACCCAGTCACCTATATCATCATCCCGTTCCTGAGCGGCCTGCCCGACATCCTAGTTGGTCCAGGCATCTACGTGGACCTCATCCTCCAGGCATTCTTCGGCATTATTGTGTTCCCATGCGCATTGATCATGCTAAAGAACGCCACACCATCGCCGCTTGTCTTAGGACGTGTCAACGGCGCTGCCATGTCCGCCGCTTGTCTTGCGCGTACCCTCTCATCGCCACTAGTCGGCTGGATATATGCCGCAGGAGGCAGTGCCGCATCCTGGTGGAGTCTTGCTGCCGTCTCGGCGATAGGTGTTATCCAATTGATATGGATGCCTAAGGAGCTGAAGAAGACTAGCAAGGTGCATATTGACAACGGCGTCAAGGAAATCATCCATCCGCATCACCACGAGCATCATCATCATCCGGTAGGGAGTGATATCGACGAAGAGGCTGTGCAAGATTAGCATATGGAATACACACCGACAGGAATCTGGGGCGTTCATGCATCATGCTTTGGCGACATTGAGTAGTTTCGGCTAGAGGTCTATCAGGGAGGAATTTGCGATGTCTGCACGTCAATACTGGAGAATCAGGTGAACGATTCTTGAGCCTCTTGGGTTTAATAGCTGCAGGGTCAGCACGCTGCTGCTTTGAAGCTGGCGGCTTGGAAAATATTGTTCTCTCGGTTACAGTGCATACAATCAGGGCTCGAGGGCTTTTGAAGATCTCAGCCCATCTTGGTTCATGCCGGAGACGCAATGATTCTAATGCTAAAGATGAGGAATTTCTGACATCTCGGAACCGTATTATCGACACAGAACCGCTAGTCCAGCTGTCCCGGGCCCTCTCCGCGATGCTGGGTCCCCGTCTAGATCCGCATGCTACCATGCATCGCATTCAAGAGGCATCCGCTCGCGCCGAAACACTTCTCAACCCTTCTCACTGTGGTATGTATTGCATGGCAGGTTGTCTGCCGTATTCCTCAGAGGTTTGCTGCGTGCCAGCCCGGTCTTTCAACTCCTGTCAGAACCAACAGTCAGCCCCTTGATTGTTTGGTGGGACAATAGGGATAAGCACGGAGCGTTGCATCGCGGCTTACCGTGTCCATCTGTGCGATCGCGCAGGGAAAGCAACAATACGAGGCCAAGCAGTCTGTGCAGCCGTTGCCCTGGATGATCACATCAGTCTCTGCCACAAATCTCGAGCGGGCATCAATGGTCCTACCTTGATCCGATGCTGCTCTCTGAGCTTTTGACGGGACAGACAAAGCGGCAGGAAGTGCAGGTGCACACAACCTAGCAATCCATGATGCGCAGATCAGCAAGAGTGTCCAACGAAATGAAGATGCAACATCCTCGTTCGCGGAAGTGGTCGTCGAACATTAACAGCCAAACACATGATCGCGCAATCGCCATTGCAATAGGTGAGGTCCTTCTCATCTTGACTTGGGAAGTGATCTTGCCGACTCGCAGCTTTGCCGTACATGAAGCAAGAGCAGAACCACGCGCTCATCTGCTGTTGCGTCAGTAGGTGCTTTCTGACCACGGCGTCCAGGGCTGAGCGTACGCAGACTCCAAGACTCCCGCCACAGCAGTGCGAGCAGATACCGTTGCGCCATTCTTCTTCTTCTGGGTATGCAGCCATCAGGAGACTTGCATTCGTCGCTGGCTGATCTGATCGCGCCAATAGCGTCCAGAATGAAGTATCGATCGAAGAGGTTATTGGGGATTCTGGCAATGTTCAGCACGCTGTGCAGTCCTCGAAATCACAGCGATCTCCAGAGTTGCAAACGCGAGGTTGGCTGCGCAGGTGATGTTAGCAGCAGGTCCAACACGCCCGCATGTTTGTTCAGCAGTCGTGATCGGGCACAAGCAGTATTATTATTGTTGCCATGATCAGGCTTGTTGTTCAGCGTCCTGGTGGCGCCATGCAGTCAGTACCGAGGCTCAGCTGCCAAAGATAGACTGATGGACATTGGGACCCTTTTCAGACTTTACAACATTGGCCGGTCGCGCAACGTGCGCTAGACATTGGGAAATGTGCGGCTGAGCGCACTTATTGTGTTACTTGGACACCTCCTTTGACACCTCCTTCCATCATGGTGATCGTCTGAGCATGACTTCAGTATGAGAGTACTGGCGATCAACAGATCACGTCGTAGTATCTGGGCTCGAGTTTTATTAGACCTGTCGCTCGTATGCGCGCGCTGCGCCGAATCAAAGCAACAGGTGCTAGGTGAGACACACTCAAGGATCGGGGGATGCATGGCGAAGGATCGAAGGATGCACAGGCTCACAGCCAAGGCGAGCTCGGCAAGCTGCGTTCGCTAGGTACATTAGCTTTCCCTTTGTCGTCGAACCACATCCAGTCAAGCGGTCGGATAATGGATTCAGCACTTGGCGCTTCAATGGACGTTTCAAGCAGTCAACAGCATCATCAGTGTATTGGACATGTCAATTAGCTGTGAACCTGCAACAAGCTGTCAAATCAGCCAACAGGCAGTCCGCTACATCAATGATTCATCCGCTTGATTGACGATCAATCGAGACGCTGTCAACCTGAGGGTCAACGAATGGTTGGGGCACAACGACAATTGTGCAATGGACAGTTCTGGATACTTTTCTATCGTGTCATACAGCTGCAACCGCCTGTGCTGCTATACAGTCGTTATGCAAGCCTCTCATAGCTTCATCCAAAAGGCATATTGTACGTGTCCATCGCCACCCACCAATCTAAGGCTTGACAACAGCAACCTGGCTGCGCACCGGAACATTCTCTGCGCGACCAGGCTGTGGGAAGCCATCAACCTTAACGCCCTTCCTGAAGAGCAGCACGTGCGAAGAGCCACCGAAGTGGAACATGCCAGTCTGCTCGCCCTTCTTCACATGCTGGCCCTCCTTGACCGTAATCTCGCAGGTCGACACTTCGTCCATGCCCACACCAATGAAAGCCATCAAGCCAATCGCCGGGTTGTCGGCTTCGATGAAGATGACGGCACGGGTGGCCAAAGCAGTCAGATAGCCCTGGCCTGTTGAGATACCACCACGATCAATCTCTTGAGTGTTGGGGTCACCAAGGCCCTCGAACAAGGGCTCAGAGAAGTATGTGCCGTCCTGGACAAAAGCTTTCTTAATCGTACCAGAGACCGGTGCGTGCCAACGGTGGTACGAGAGTGCAGAGAGGAAAGCCTGGTAGACGGTACCGCCCGCAAAATCCTCAGCCAGCGGGTCCTGCGCAAGCATGTCGCAGACAGAGTATGGCTGGCCCTTGATCCAGAAGCGGTCCCTCAACTTGACGTTGTGTACAACGTTGAAGACCTTGCTCTCGCAAGCGTTTGCGATGACATTGTCATCCTCTGGCGAAGCGACCGGCCTGACCTCCTCCCTGAACTGTCTGGTGAAGTAGTGATCCCACGACTTGTAGCCGTGGTGCTTCGCCTTCGGGTCGCAGACAAAAAAGTCCTCGAACTTGTGGCTGGTCTTGTAGGGTGCGTTGGCGACCTCCATGATGTCCTTCTGACCAGTGGGACCGAACCAGCCTTGCTTGTGGTCACCCAAGACTTCAGCACTCTTAGGAGTTGTCAAGAACTTGCCCCATTCGTTCAAGATCTTCTTCAGATGAGCATTAACCTCAGGATCCAGGAATGCCGCAAAACCCGATGCGGTGCCCATAGGGTAGTCGAAGATGGCACACATGGGCACACCGACCATGCCAACGTTCGCCGCTGCATCTGTCCAGTGCGGCGCAGTGGTGAAGGTGTGGTTCAGAATCTCGAGCATGTGGTGGTAGTCGCGAATCTGCTTGTGGCCTGTAGGGTCCTTGTTGTAAGGCTTCTTGACAGGTACCTCGTCAAACATGGAGTTAAAGTACATGTAGACACGCGGGTTCATCTCAATGAAGTCCTTGAAGTCCTGGAGGACAGGTGCAAGTTGCTTTGGGTGGTTCTTGGCGTCCTCGATCTGCTTGCCTAGCCATTCTTTCTGAATGCGGTGGTCCGCTGGGAGCCAAGCACCGGGACTGTATCATATGAACATCAGTGATGTTACTACGGCATTGACAGATTACAAGTGCACTCCTACCGGTGCACCTTGTGCTCGTGAGGGATGTCGTGGTGGTCTCCGTGTTGATGAACCATTTTGTCTAATGTTTCAAGTTGTAAGACTTTGGTGATCAGCAGTCGTTCTTGGCAGCGCAAATGTCGACTGGGAGGAATGCCAAGCTCTTAAAGATTTGTAGCTCCCATCAGTTGGAGCTTGGCCCTCCACGCGGATTCGATGGCTATGATGTCACTTCAACCCCAATTCTACCTTAGTGAACAGCGGGAAAAGAGCCAGGAACCAGTCAGACAAAGCATTGAATCTGTTCTGTGACAGCCGCTGCATGGGCCAGCAAGTGTTGGTTCAAGCTGTTGAAGTATGACGGCGGGCTTGCACGGCATCCTGCACGTGCTTGCCACGACCAGCTCGCACATGTCCGGCAGGATTGCCGCCAGAAAGCCGCCTGGCAACCTACGCGTTACTCGGCATGGATATGAATGGCAGCCCGGCTACGAGAAGCAGCGTTCTTGACCTGTACATTGGCTGACAGGGTCCACTACATATTGACAGGTGTCATTTCTTGCTGACAGATCTGGATGCCAGTTGGCACAGGACTGATGATGTTGTGCCTGTATAGTGACACGAGGATTCTTGGGTCTCTCTATTCGGATGGCTGCCTGGACCCGCCTAAGACAAGGTGGTATTCCATGTAGCTCACAATCGTGGACCGCACGCCGTTGCGAAGGACTCAATTGAAGCGGCAAGAAGTCAGCTTCTGGGTCTTTCTCGGCCGCATGCCTGCATCGTAGGTGCACAAGATTGCAAGCAAGCTTCCATCATGATGCCAACCGGAACAACCGGAAGCGGTCACATGCATCCATAGCTTAGCGGTTTCATGATCAGATCTCATGTTTCTTTGGCACGTCGATCGGGCATTCGGTTCGCTGCGGTTTCAATTTGGCTGTTTTGGTCGGCTCGATCGACAATCTAGTTTGGCTGGCTTGTACCTATCCAGTGGCCTTCGTCACGAAGGCGTAGGATAGCAGAGACAGGTTGATCGCTCGTTTGCTTGCTTGCTTGCTGGTGTCTGCTGTTGATGCTAAGGTCATGCTCAATTGTGCCGCGTTCATGCCCACTGGCTCTTGGACTGGACCGCGTAGTCACGGGTTCATGATACCCGAGCCGGTCATTTGAGCATCATCCTGCTCTCAAGCTCCATCGCCCTCATCATCGACATCCTCAATCTGCACAGCCCGACTGTCTCCAGCCTGACTCGGTTATATTCCGCCGATCTCCGACTCAAATCTCCTAAGCTCATCCTCCAGATCCACGCCGTCCTCCTGCGCCCGCCCAGCGTGCAATATTTGTTCGTGCTTGGCCTCCTTACCAGCCTCTTCTGCAGCTTTACTAACAGCCATGTATCCCGACAGCTCCAACTTGTCAAGCTCTTCAGGTTCCAACAGTCTCCCTTGCCCCTTTACACGATTGCGCTGCTGCGATACCACCGCAGGCATAAATTTGACGGCTTCTTTCTTGAGATCGCGAATCTGTGGCGCGGAGCTGTACGTGATTTGCGTGGCAGGCGTAGGTTTTGCGGGCAACGCGTGAGGCACTCGTTTGCCATTCGGTCCTAGCTGTGGGTCCGTGAATTGCTCTCGAGGCTGCCTTGGGAATGGTGGAGGTGTATCGCGAGGCATAGGTATTAAGCGCACTTCCGGGTCTGTGTCGCTGCCTGCATCTTCCTGGTCCCTTGATCGCTTGCCTAAGCTGGCCTGGTGCTGCCTTCGATCTCGCTGCTCCTGCCGAGGATCGTGTCTGCGTTCTGCAAAGTTTGGCGCAGCATCTCCCAATGCCTCCCGAGCTCTCCTCACGCCTCTCAAATCCTTCTCGAGCTGCGCGAGCGTCTCCTTGTCTTTCGATCGCAATGCGCCGCGGCTCTCCAGCTCTTTCAGCTCGTTGACTTGCCTCTGTAGGCGCTCCGGATTACGTCTGGCAAGCTTCTCATTTCGCTGGGCCTGTTGTTGTTTGCGCGATTTGGCAATCTCTTTTTGTTTGTCTGCTTTGCGCTGAGCTTGCGCTGGGTTGTATCCCCGCTCCTTCGGCATGATGAGAAGGCTTGGTGACTGTCGAGATCTGAATCCTGCTGAAATCAGCGAGCTTTCTCAAAAAGGCAATTGCGACTTTTCGGGAGCACCCTCGCCTGGCATGTGATGGCAAGCATTCTCTCACTGTGACGCAACGCGGTAATTCAGGCACACACGGATACATGTAATTACACGTACTTCAGTCTGGTGACAGACCTGTAAATAGCATTGTTCACCAGCAGGCAAGTCGGCATACGGCCCGTCACGGCCGCCAACATGCCTCGTCGTCAAGTCGTGATTGCACAGAGTATCCAGTACGGCATCACGCACAGCGAAGAGACACTAAGTCTGTTGATCAAAGTCCTGGCATACTTCTACACTTACTGGCTGACCTTCGAGTGCGTGCGAGCAGTTCTCTTCAAAGCACTAAGAAGAACGTGGCAGGTGGACCACGAAGCGTACTTGAATAGCTTCAAAGGCACGAATGCACTCGAGCCCATGGTGCAATTGCCAGCTTCGACACGCTGTGGTTGTATCGAGCTGACACGAACCTAGGGTGATATGGGCTACAGTGGCTCGACCTTCTCCGACACCAAGAATGGCAGCTATCTAGTTAAGTCTGTCCCTCGATCATTCGAGCATACCTTCTTCCGTGACGATCTGGTGCTGCCGTATGCTTAGTACATGCAAGCAAATCCGGCCAGTCTTCTCGTGCGGATCACGGACTTCCTGTAGTGTGTTCAGAATTCCATCGGCACGATTCTGAGACTTGCGCCACGCCACCATATCGTGATGGAGAGCCTGCTCTACGGCAAGAGTGAGGAGAGCAGGAAGAAGTCTGAAGGTACGAGCGTCTGGGAGCAGTACGACCTGAAGCCAATGAGCTATTTCTACCCGGAAAGAGATGTTGCAGGTGGTGTTTTGGCCAGCGAAGCCACAAAGAGCAAGCTGGCAGACGACTTCAATGAGAAAATCTCGTTGAGCCTAAACGATGCAGAACACTACTCACTCTTCCTCGTCCGCATACCAACAAAATACGGCGCCGCGGCAGATCCCAGGCCCACGAATGATACACCCTTAGTGCCACCAGGGCCGCCCAGCTGGAGAACTGGCATCAAGTCTGCAGACAAGAAGTGGGTCTACAGAGCATCGATTTTGGATTTCTTCTGGGCAAAGCATAAGGTCCATGCAAAAGCTATGACCACGCCCATCAACACTTATAATGCTCTAGATCACAAGGGGCCGATGAGCGTTAGGACTGAGGCGCCGGAGTACCGAGAGAGATTCTTGACGATGTGCAAGGAGATGATCGAGATCAATAGTGGAAGAGAGAGATGAACCTTAGCATTAGAAATGTGCTCCGTACGAGCGTTCATGTTAGTGTAGATACCCATGGAGCGGATTGGCGAGCTTGTCCGAGCATGAGTTGCAGGCTGTGTTCATATCCATGCGTTGACTCTCATATCGACTTGGCAACTGAACATACCTTGTTCACCGGCCCACGTGGAGGAGACCAAGGTATGTACCTGCCAGATGTTGGTTAGAAACCAGATTGGAGGTTAAAGGAAGCAGCGACTGCTGAAGGCGGTTAGGCTCGTTCTGCACTCATACCGTCACATGTGCTGTATGTTTCGGCATTGACTCTATCACATTCGATGGTGAAATACTCTTATCTAGTGGTTAGCAAACTGCCGAGCGACTCGTTATCTTGCGCGCGCCGAATTTCCTCATCCCATTCAACTCGTGACTCAATGCCGTCCATCTGGGCAACGGTGCTGTTCAGGCTGGGCACCGCCACGACCTATATTCTGGTGGCATGATTGCGTGTACCATGTGTGGATGGTAAATGCACGTGCCTCCTTGCGGCAAACTGCTAGAGGTGCTTTGCGAATCGGCTGCGTGATTAAATCCCACCTATCTGCCTCGCGGCGCGCTGCTGCTAGAGCAATTCAAACATTCTCGCGCTTTTCGCATCGCGCATTCGCCGACCTCAGGCTGGAATCGAGATGGTACCAGGCGGAGCAGCAAAGTTCGAATCTGAGGGACTCCTCGTGCCGCAATGTTTCAGATGTCAGACGATGGCCAAACTATGCTGGGTTTCTGGCGGCGATGTGATTCTTGCCTCCTGCCAGATGCCCAGGACTCTATGGCGTCAAGTCAAGCGGGCAAGACATGCAGAGGCAAGAGTCAATACTGGCAAGACCTGGTGCAGAAGCTCAGAGCCTCTCAGCGTGCAGACATCCCCGAGCATCCCAGCCGTATCATATTGTCACCATGTCAAACTGCGCAAATCGCGACAGCGTGATAGATGTTCGTGCGCTCGTGCGCTGCTACCGAGACCCAGAGCATGTTGCATCACAATGCAGCGTTGACCCCAAGTTTCGTCCCCATGCATCGCCGCGCCGGCGCTCGGCGAGCGCATCTTCCAGATAAGTTGGCCAAGGTGCAAGAAACATACCGGCATTATCCCACCTATCCTAGCAGCCTGGATGCAATGATCTCCATCTCTCCGATTGAGGTGATCTGAGCACGTGTACAGAGGTACAGTCTACAGAGCCCTCCGATCTGATCCACAGTGCGGCCGACGTTCTTGCAAACGTGAACGGACTGTGTCCATGCTGAAACGGAACAAGCCTACCACGTGGTGAACAGGACCCGCAAACTTGAAGTCTAGAAAGCCGTGAGATTGTCTCGTGCGGCGTACGTGGGGCAGGCAATGTTCGAGCGGCGGAGCGTGACACTTTCCTGCTCCGTCCACATCGCCATGACGTAATCGACCACAGGGAGAGGGAGGAGTGGTCGCGTGAGGAAGGATACAAGGCTTGCGCAGCACCAACAACAATACATGGAACTTATAATAATAATATCATTGGAATGCTGCGGCGTGCGTGGGCGGAAGGCAGCGGCGGAGTGCACAAGGATGAGGCTGGCGACTCTGAGCCTAGCTCTCCAAATTTAGACTACGGCGACGACAAGCGTGCCTTGACGGGGCACTCTCCTGCGCCTTACCGACCACACCATGTACCACCAACGCGTTGCCGTGACTGCGCCTGTCGGGGTCGGGAATCATGCGATAATGCGAGCCGCGAAGAACAGCTGGAGCGCATGCGCCAAGCAGGCGATGCTGCTGCGACCCGCTAGGCTTGTTGGCGGCATAATAGCCATAACCAAGGCCAGGTAAACCGCAAGTCGCGACTAGCACGACGATTTCTTGATGTGATACCTCTGTGTCTGCCATCTGTGGCCACCCGGTGCTTGTCTCGCAAGCTGTTGGAGGATCGAGCGAACATGTTGGCTTCTGCCTTGACGCTGCATTGACGCACAGCTATCGACACCCAAAGGATCATCTTCCTGGTACGGCACAGTTGGTGGCCAGACAAGCAGGACGAATCAAGCAGGACGAACCGTGCCGCACGCCGTTGTTGGAACGCCGCATCGAGGTATGCACAACCCTCACCATCCCACAGTAAGACAGATGACTGACCGGACGTGGAGCAGTACCAACAACGAGAAGTCGAGTTGGCCCAAAACGTGGCCTTCTATATCGCCATGTTGACATCTTCATCCGATCCAACTGACCGCATGACTGCTCTTCACCCTACTCTTAAGCTTTCCTGCCTTCCCTCTGCTGAGCCAAGAAGGAGTGCCTCCATCTTCAGTAGACGAGGCGAAACACCGGAACCGACACCAGCCATTGCTCAGGCAGCCATGCTACTTCCCAAGCCAATGACGGAGAAGCACAAACACTGGCTCGTCAAGACGAGGAGCTTGGATGAAAGCACCAGTCCCACAAGTCAGAAATCTGCGAGGAGTGCCAAAAGACCCAAGGCGACTGTACTCAAAGCCGTGCCTCAAGTCAAGGGAAGAAAGTCTACGGCGCTGGAGAGTGCGATGGCAGCAAGTCTGAACGTCGCAGTCAGTGCGGCTGTCAGCGGGAGCGCTTCAGAGTCGTCTCCGGAAACCCCACAGTCGAAGAATAGCGGTCCTAGTATACTCCTGAGGAATGCATGGAAAGGCAGTACGAAGTTTGAGAAACGGAAAAGCGCTGAGCATCGGGTCGGGGTATGGGTGGAGGGAGTTACAGAGTGGGACGCTGCAATGAAGTACCGAGCTGTGTTGGACGCGCAGAGGACTGCTGATGAAAAAATGACCGAGGAGTTCGGCCCTACATCTATTCGCCGTGTCCCCGTCAAAGCCGCGGCCACCCTAGGCGTGCGTCCTAACCTGTCTGTCGTGATACCTCAGCCAAAAGAAGAAATGACATGGTCAACGCTGGCGGTGGAAACACAGCCGATCGCGTCTGGCGAGCCTGCAACGCTCCCGATGTCAAAATTCAATGACATTGCACCGATGATGGCTTTGGACGAGGATTCGCAATTCCCGTCGCCGGAGCTGGAGCCCGAGTTTCGATCCCCAACACTTGAGCCGACGATGTTAGTAACAGAAAATCGAAATGCTGAAAAGCCAAAGGACCAGCCCAGCGTTTCGCGCACGTCTTCGAAGAGCAGCTCTGGTGTTGGCGGTGGTTATGCGTCGTCCGCAGACAGCAAACGAAGCTCTGCAACGAGCCTTGAGACTGGATCCAAGCTCAGCGGCAGCGCGAGGAGGCGATTGTCCGGCAACACGCTCGTCGAAAAGCTTAACGAACCGTCGGTCAAGAGAGCAGCTCGGGGAAGTCCAAATTCAAAGCCAGCGGACGTGAACAAGCCGCTGCCACCTGCTCCAAGACCACCGTCATCGCGTGATGCGCTGCAACCACCCTCTGGATCCAATATCAAAAGACCCCTGCGCCAGTCGCGAAGCATCTCTTCTGCTTCCGAGAACTCCTCGTTGCGATACAGAAGTCGAAAGCTGACAGGGCGCTCTCGCTCATGGAATCACCTTGAAACTAGACTTGACGTCCTCGACCACGAATTCATGGCAACAGCCCCGTCCAGTAATACCTCCCACATATCATCGCCAAGCAGCCCGACGCTTACGCAGGCTGAAGATGCTCTCGAGGCCCATTTGAACACTTTGACGGGGACATCGCCGGACGTTGAGGAACCCATGCCAGAGTGGCCGCCCCAGAACCTTCTTCAAGTCAATCAGAAGGCACCATCAGCAGCACAGGATCCCTTGCAACGCGAAACTATCCACGAGAGCCCAGTGACCGGTGAAATTGACATCGCAGTCCAGAAGACTAGCGTGTCGGCAGTGCTGAGCCCACCGGAGTGCGCACCAGTATTGCCAAAGCGAAGCCGCAAAAGAGAGTGGCGAATGTCTCCACGTCCAAACCATGTCTCACAAGTCGCCACGATCGAACCTTTGAAGAGACGGAGGTCAGCATCAGAAGCCTTGCTGCCGCAAGACAACGAAAAAGCTCAATCCATCGTTCGCAGATGCACTGTCTCCACTTCTGAGATTTACCGCGGAGCACCGCCGGAGTCCACTGTACCACAACATCACGACTTAGCACCGATCAACGAGCTTGACACCTTCAAGGAAGCCATCATACCTCAGATCACGTTCGATGATGGTCTCATTGTTGTACATGGGCCGGTAGTCCTTGGTGAAGACGGCCGTGAGCTGCATCTGGCGGCCGTGGCTGCCGCCACTGCGGAAGAGGTCCTTCTGCACATTCTTTCGTTTCTTGATTCAACCGGAGATCTCTTGAACACCGCTATGATGAACAGAGGCATGTACCGTGTCTTCAAGGAGAACGAGATGCACCTGATTCGCATGGTCACGTACAACGACTCTCCTGCCGCTTGGGAGCTGCGAGAATGGTGTCCTCTGCAGCGGGATGCAGCGGAGACTGATTCGAGCAGCTCGAGCATCATACTGGAGCATACACCTACAACATACATCCAATGCCTTCGACGTGACGACAAGGTCATCGCGAACCTTAAAGCTACGCTGCTCAGAGAGTGTCCGACATGCATCCGAAAGGAGACCGCTGCCGCCTTCTCCGACCCATCATGCCCCGACAATCAAAGATTCAACGACGCGTTCTGGAGAATCTGGTGTTTCTGCAAGATCTTCGGCTGCGAGAAGGGTCGCGAAGAGGACATCGCCGGTCAGCTGGATTGGCTCAAGGGCGGTGTGATTGCGAACAACCGAGGCTTCTCGGCGACCGTCAACACTAACTGGGAGGTTGACATGAGCAGTGTTCTCTTCAATCCTCCCGAGTGCTTTGCCAAAGGCAACGGAGGCGGCCTGACTGCAGAACAATTGTACGATATGATAGAGATCTGGACCTGCCTGACCACGCTGCTTCAAAGCTACCAGGGACGCACTGACCAAGCCAGAGCTGCTGGTGTCTATGACGACTGTGACGTTGAAGAGGGCGACCAAGAGAAAGAAGAACTCATGCTTGAGGAATGGATCTATTATCTTCTTACACTCGGCCCGAACGTAGTGCTCGAGATGACTGAACTCGCTACCAACGACAGCTCGGCTGGCTTCGCACACGCAATACAAAATGCCTGGACTATCTGGTCACCGCCACCGGTCTCTGCCAGTAGACGCACGTTCCTGAAAGACCCAGTCTCCCGCCTGTACGAGGAACGCATCTGCGCTGCCACGCTTTCGCCACAGTCCTCCCACGACCGGAAGGCAAAGGAGATGGCTAAGAGGCGGGTGGCAACACTGGCGGCAGAGATCAAGCTTGCTCGCCAAAACAGTGCCTACGGGCGTCGTCCTTACATCGACATGAGCACCGAACGACCCATGAGCATGGCGTCGCGCTCGGACAGCACGTCGAGTGCGCCGTCAGAGCGGAGCAACGTGTCCCCGTACACGACGGGTATGCGAACGCCAATGACACCCAGCTTGGCGCCAGCGTCAATGCCAGAGTCGCCCACCTGGTGGTCGCCACGGAAGATCAGTCCTATTGTCGAGGACTGTGGCGACTCGTTCGGAAGGTTGACTTTGCAGAAGAGGCCGACGATGCAACCCGACCCGAGCAGAAAGGCCATCAGGAAGATCATGGATATGGGGTTCAGCTTAGATGAGGCTGAATGGGCGCTGAAGATGACGGAGACTGCCAGCGGGCTGCAAGTGGAGAGAGCCGTGGATATGCTGCTCAACCAAAGGGAGTGATCTTTGCTTGCTCAGAGTATGTTATTCGTCATGCGAGCAGCAGATTCTTCCGCTGTTCCGTCCCTTCGCTTGAGATACCCGGATTGTACATGCAGACTGATATGAAAATCACGTTTTGAATGGAGCGTTGAATGTGTGTTATATAGTTGCAGACAGTGGCTGAGACTCACTCTCAGGAATTCTCTTGACCTCGTGTCCAAACCATATGCATTGATCTCTTTGCTCGCCTGCTCGCCGCCTGCCGCCTATCTTCATGGCAAACATGCCCCTCAATCCCATGAAAGCTCTGAACCAACATCGCTCTCGACCAATTCACCTCTCATGATGATCCAAGCCACCATGTCCCCAACCCCTACCATCACCATCCGAATCCACCATCCCCATCATCGGCGCCGGCGCCTTCGGAACGTCCGCATCCCAATTCTGCACCCTCCGCTCAGAAATCACACCTTCGGCAACCGCTACCCTTTCCCTCCTACCGCGCAGCAAGCACAGATATGAGTAAAATCGTTTGAGCAGACTGAACCCCCGCATTCTACCGCGATCTAGGTGTCAAGCGCTGCATGTCTGGGCGAAATGGCCGGGGTTGAAACCGTTTTATGATGGGTCAGGTGGGTCGTGTTGGATGGGACAGGGAGAGAAGAGGATGAGAGTGTGAGGGACGTTTTCAGGGAGAGGGGATATGATACCACAAGCGATGTGCCGCTTGAGCTGCTTGAAGGTGAATTGGGGAGGTATACTGAAGGGACGCAGATGGAGGGGTTTCGGTGCGCGTATTTCAATCCTGGGGCGGGATGGTGTGAGATAGCTGGGGGTGTGGAAGTTTGATGAAGGTGACGATCGATCGTGGGGTGGAGTTCGTGGGCTGGTGAAGTCGCGGGGTTCGAACTTCAGGTTGAGCAGGGTGGTGGTGTAGAAATAGAAACCGATGAACCAAGAGCTCATCAAATGGGCGTCCGGAAGCGCAGCTTGCTCAAATCCGTATCGCAGGCAAGGAAGCCGTGGCGCTGCAGCTTGATCGGAGCACCGATGACATCCTTGAACTGGCGACGCACCTGCATGGCCACGAGCATGGCGCGTACGATTAGCTCTGGTAGGAAATGCTCCAGCAGCTCCGGAACGGCAAAGACTCGAGCTGACGCCTTGCCTGCAACCTGAGCGTGCACGGCGTTGGTCAGACCAAAGAGGCGCACGAACTGGTGCATGGCTTCCATGACGGAGATCCAGAGTTTGCTGTTGTGTTGCGGTCCGCGCATGCGGGCAGCGAGCTCACGCTGGCCTCCGTGCAGCGTTGTCGCCGTAGTACTTGTTGTCGGAGTCGCCATATATGGCGTGCGAGTCCAGAAGAGGGATTGGTCAAGAAGAGGCGTTGATTGGCGCAGGCCAGGAACACTTTGTTTCGGAGATATGCGAATCGTATGTCGCGGCGGGTCGTTGACTGTTCAATTGCAAGTAGGAGGAAGCACGTAGTTGCAAGATCGGACTCCTCCCCAGCGCGGAAAGCGGCCAGTCGTGCTTTCCTTCACATGCAGCACGTACCTCCCGCTCGCACAATTCTTACATCAGCATTAATAATGAGTTCAAGAACAAACCATACGCTTTTGCATTCTTTCTCGACGCCAAACGCCTCGCTAATCGACCGTACCCCAAAGTTTCCCGTCCTACTCAGATGCAGTCCTTGCCCATGGCTGCCTGAACAAGTTGCCGCTCACACCAACAACACAGCATTAACACACCCATCATTCTCACAATTATTCGTAATCTGTGCCCACCGCCCCCACACCACCTTTCCCCCCGCCGTCACCAAACCCAACTCACTCACATTAACCTCAACAATCGTCCCCTTGGTCAAAACCCCCAACTGCGTATACATCGGGCTCTGCGGGTTCTTTTTCACGCTGATAATCGGCAACTGCACCGTCACGCCCAGCTCCGGATGCGTCACATTCGCCTTCTTATATCTCAAACCCATCGGCCTGATGAACCTCTCGTACTTGACCGGCCGGCGCGTGAAATCCGGTCCCACGAACGTCGGCTTCGTGATCATGCGCTTCCAGCTTTTCTTCGCGGTCTTCTTGCCCGTCTTCACCACTTTGAACATCTCCTCCTCACTAATACCTCGCACCTTCGGTAACGGGACTGAGAATTTGGCGGCTTTCTCGGCTCGCTTGTTCTTGATGGCACTAGACAGGGCCTTGGCATTGCTCGTGTTGCTTCGGTCCAGCAGGTAGGAAGGCAGCGGTGTGGTAGAAGGACCCGCATCGTCGGTGGACTTGACGTTCTTCTCTTCCTGCGCTTTGATCTGTTTCTTCATCTGGATCTTCTCCTTGTGGCGCTTCTGCTGGTGCAGCTTGGCCCGCAGACCGCGGAAATTCTGTGCTTTCTCCGAGGCATGGTGGCCTTCTCGTGCGGCGCGTTTGCGGGTCCGCTCTTCGTGGTCGAGACGCCGACCGTGCTGCTTTGTGAAACGCTCGATGTACTCGTTCTGAGGCATCGTGGCGGCTGTGGGAAGAGTGACGGTGCGAGAGACGTTGCGGGCAGTTTAACGGTGAAGAATTGGAATCGCAAAGCATTAGCGTCGGCTGTAGCCGTTGCATCTCTCCACTTGAGATGGAAGAGAAGAACCATTGAACAACACATACTCCTCCTTACGATGCTGTCACGAACGATCAAAAGAGCGCTGCTCGAGCGCTCCTTGCCCCCGACCTTCCTCCTACCATGGGCAGCCAGCCTCAGCACCGTCTCCCACACCACAGAAGCCAGCAACGTGCCTACACCACTCCTCGACTCCTCCAACCACATACCCGCCGAGCGAACAACAAGACCCCCAAATCCCCACTCACAGCAGGCTTCCTCCCAACAACCTCCGCCTCTCTTACCAGCCCACCAAACCGCAACCCCAACCATCTCCGCGTCAGTCCGCGAACTCCTCCCCGTCCTCCAAGCGCAAGGACCGCACTACATCACAATCCACATCCACTCCCGCCCTTACCTCGTCACCCAAGGCGACACCGTGCGCCTCCCCTTCCTCATGAAAGACGCAGAAGTCGGCGACATCCTCCGACTGAACCGCGCAAGCATAATAGGGAGTCGAGACTACACACTCAAAGCGGCTGCTCCACCCCCCAAACTCAGGAGCAGCACCAACACAACTGTTTCTGTCATAGATCCGACGACTGGGACGCTCAAATCGGAGTCGCGCATGATGCCCGAGACGGCGGCTGCGATTGGCGGGGGGAAGAATGTAGCGCCGCATTTTGTTCCGCATCTTGCGAAGGGGAAGGTGGCGTACTTGGATGAGAGGTTGTTTGTGTGCAGGGCTGTGGTTGTGGGGGTGGAGGCGGAGCCGATGAGGCTTAAGGAGAAGACGAAGCGGAGGCAGAGGAAGGTGAAGACAGTGAGGAGTAAGCATCGGTATACTGTGTTGAGGATTAAGGAGGTGAGGGTGAGGGGGCTGGAAGAGGTGGAGGGTGGTGGGGAGGGAAAGTAGGGGAAGGAGGTCGTGGTTGGGTGTTTGTATGAGAATGACGAGCCATGCTGTGATTATCAGTTGGACAACAGCGAGCATCTGGAGTGTATATGACCCGAGTCGCTGCAGTTATCTAGACGTTGCCTCAACAGCTTTCTGTAACAATTTGCCAATCTCATTTAGACTACCGCCATCCTCACCACCACTCGTAACGATACGTCTGGGAATCTCCCACTCCACCACCGGAGCTTTCTTCAGCTCCCTTCCCAACTGACCCTCCACCAGCGTCCCATACGAATGATCCAAGAAATCCTCGAGGTTGTACTCCCGCTTCGTAAACTGCTCGCTCATAATCTTCGCCAGCGTAGCGACATTCGGGTGGTAATGGCTGCCCAGCATCTCTAATTCCCATAGAGAAGAGTCGATAGCTCCCGTGAGCGTTGGATCCGGTTCGGTTGCGTCGAAAGTATCTTTCACGATCCCGGTCTCTACGTATGATGGGTTGAGGGCGTAGATGCTGTGCGCGGGATGGTATGTCCGGTGCAGCAGGAATGTGCACGCGGGGTGTTGCTTCAGCATGTTGTACGTCCACGGCACGACCCAGACGATCGTACCGGGTGGCGCTTGCAGAGAAAGCCTTGCTAGCCTTTTGATAAAACTCGCCACGATCGTCGCAGGCAGATGGGAAGACCCCATGCATTTTTCCAGTAGACGGAAGAAGCGACTGCGGTGTTTGCTGTGCAGGACGTCTTCGTCGAGGAGAGAGTAAAGTTTAGTGTAGAAATCCGGATAATCAATGTTTCGTTGCGTTACCAGGTGGTAGATGGAGGTTAGCGCTAGAAGGGAGAGGGTGCCGCCGGAGTCGAAGGCGTCGGTGAGGAAGTCGACAAGAAGTTCGATGCGGTGGGTGAACCAGGGGAGAATATGGGTAGTGGCGATGCGGAGAAGGCGTTTGAGGTGGGCTTGGGAGAAAGGGGAGCGGAAGACGGTGAGCCAGGCTTCTTGGGCGGCTTTGCGGTGCGCGCTCAAGGACACAAGCTGTTTGTTCTCAGGCAAAGGAGCAGCGCCGTACCAGTCTTGTAGCTGGGCTTCGCTTGACGGCACGCCTTCGATCTGAGCTAGGATATCGATGGCGTTTGCTGCGTGCTTCTCCATGGTGATACTCTGGTTCTTGTCGAGGTACTGCTTGATGGCCAGGAAGGTGTAGAAGCGCACGTCGTCATGCTCCTCCACATACTTCTCCACGAATTCTTGCCGTGCTCCTTCCGCATCTGTCTTCCCCAACAATGCCGCAATCAACGAGCAGAAGGTTCCAGTCATTGTCCGCCAGGCTTGCTCAGATCGACGTGACCTCTGCGACGTCTCCTCCTTCACTAACCGCATGAGCAGAGTCAACGCCGTACTCTCTTGCGCCGCATCCGGACTGCCAATCCATGTGCCCGACAAGGCTTGCACATACTCCTTCACGCGCTGCTTCAGCCACTGTACGATCTGGGCGTCTGCCTCGCTTGCCCCACTTCGATTAACCAACTGCTCGCCGACGATCATGCGACAGAAGACTCTGCATAGCGCGACTGCAGCCAGTGTTGCGGTCTTTGGCTTCTTCTCCAAGTTGCCAACTAGAGACTGCAGCTCGACGATGTTGTTGTAGTACTTGCGTCCTTCCAAAATCTGCTCCTCTAGCAATAACACCTTCGCTTGGCTACGCTCGCAAGTCGTGCCTGCTTTGGGTGTTTTTCTTGATTTGACGGTTCCATTATCGTCCTGTCTTTTTCTCTTGGCTCCGTTGAGCACTACACCGGGCATTTTTTCACATCGCGTACAGTAAAGATTGAGTCCAGACATCCCTTGATCTGAAGCTGCCATGAAAATTCTCGGCTCCTTCCGTGGACTAAAGCGGCACTACCCGTATGAGAACCTGAGCTCGAAGCAATACATGCGCAGGCGACATCACTTACCTTACCTCTCTACACTGCTTAGTACCATTCACAATGGCGTCAAGATTGGCAAGGAGCACCATGGGTGAGCTGGTGAAGAGGCGCTCCTGACAATGACACTATTGACACCATGCAGGCGCCGCTCGTCTCCGCCCAACACCGACCCTCCCAATGCGCACTCTTGTCCCAGCTACTGTCACCTCATTCACCACGTCCACCTCTCGTCGCGCCGACAATGTCCCTCAAAAAGACCCCAAGTCCACCGCCGAGTCCATCATCAACGCCCTCCCTGGCAGCAGCCTGGCGACTAAGATTGCGACTCTTTCTGCCGGTGCCGGTGTTTCAGTCGCTGCCATCTCCAATGAGCTCTATGTCGTCAACGAGGAATCAATTGTCATGCTGTCGCTTCTTACGATCTGGTGGGCGGTATACAACTACGCGGGTCCGGCGTACAAGGAGTATGTGGAAAACACGGCGAACAAGTGGAAAAACATCTTGAACTCGGCGCGAGAGGACCACACGAACGCTGTCAAGAGCAGAATCGCGAACGTGAAGGATTTGGGCGGCGTCATCGACATTACCAAGGACCTCTTTGCGGTCTCAAAGGCAAGTCATCTACAGAGAAATCACACTAGGGACAGAGTACTAATTTGGGACACGATACAGGAGACTGCCCAGCTCGAGGCACAAGCTTACGAGCTCGAGCAGAAGACTGCTCTCGCTGCCGAGGCCAAGTCGGTGCTTGACAGCTGGGTCCGCTACGAGGGCCAGGTCAAGGCACGCCAGCAGAAGGAGCTGGCAGACAACATCATTGCCAAGATCGACAAGGAGCTGGAAAACCCGAAGGTGCTTGACCAGATCTTGAAGCAGAGTGTGGCGGATGTTGAGCGGATTGTCAGCCAAAAGGCGTAGATATGCTCGAATGTCGTCGGATGAAATTGGGACAAAGTGAGAGCAGGGCAGGAGTAGGAAAGGGAGACGAGATGTGGACACTAAGGCCACCATGTGTGTAAAATGAGTTCTGAGCCATAGAGCAGAAGAACAAGGTGGTTTCGTATGTACCACGACAGATCAAGTAGAGGTGTGGTACAGTGCTTGCGAGTTCTCCGCTGCAAGCACACACCCGTTGCGTATAGCCGAGGAAGCTGGAGATGGCTTGTCTGAAGATCTCTCGGCATCCACCCATGTTCGGAACAAATACACAAGGCTTCGAAGCAAACGACCTCACGTGTGGGAGGGAGCAGTGGTCGGATCCAATGGCCTTTGTGCTCTTGTCGCAAGACATGTGTCATGCGGCGAAGGGGTGGATTATGTGGAGCAAGCTCTTTTTCTGAGCGCGTCAGGCGCGATCGTTGGAGAGCTGCTGTCCATCCAGTGTTGCGCTCAGCACCCACAGACTGTGCCTACATGTAGGTACATATACACTATTTGATTCTATTCGCCTTCTCCCTAAAGATAGATTCTCGAGACACCAAATCCTAAAAGCAGACATTGGCAACACAACCTGCGGAAAATAGACGAAGACTGCTTGGTGGGCGCACCGTAAAGCAATATGATGCAACGCAGCGCAATGCCGCCGTCCTTTGCAGCGCACCACAGGGGAACCTACGGCGACTCCGAAGACGACGATAGTGAGGCGGGCGAGTTTGCTGTCTCGTCTGAGCAGGACGAGCACGATGAACACACTGACATGGATGAGGAGGAAGAAGGCATTGATCCGTCTCAGGAACTGCATGAGAGTACGAGTCTGGCACGGCGAGCAACGCAGGATCTAGGAATCAGGGAAAGTGCGGATCCTGAGGTATCACCACCAAACTTACAAGTAGACAAGACAGACGAGAAAGGTGGTTCAGAGGTGAAGGGACTCTTGCCAAGAGACAAGCAGAGACGGACGACCCACTATAACTACCAGCTGGAGAAGCAGATGTCACATGTAGAGGCCAAGCAATTCTACCAGAACCAGCAGCAGCTTACCCGCCAGACTACCTTTGAGGACGACGGCCGTGGAACAAATGCGTATCCAAGTGCAGCACCTTCGCCGATCGCTGGACGTAGCCCGCAGATCAGAGCTAGGACCTTTTCGAGTCATGTGGGCGGCGACCGCTTTGGCAGTCTCAAGGGCGGGCTAAGTCCACGGGTAGGCACATTTGGCGCGCTGCCCTCGAGTGATAGCTATCAGAGTGCTCTTCCAGTAGGACTGGTAGATGGGTCCAAGGCGCCTCAGAGTGCGCAGGTCCAGACGCTGGGTATTGGCAGGTTCGAGGGTACGAATCGCTTGCCCCCGCATAGGTTAGAGGACACGAATCCGACGACACACGAGGATCGGTATTTGGAGGCTGACCGAGCAGCAAGAGCGCATACACTGCATCATGGTTTGCCTCATGAATCGAAACCATTATTGGAGAAAGAAGGCATACATGGTGCCGGCGCAGGAATCGGCTTAGACGCAGCAGATGGAGACTCGAGTGTCACCACTGAATTGAACGCAATCTATAGCAACATTCAGAAGATCCTGGACCTGCGGCACAAATACATCCGGCTCAGTTTGCAAGGTGCAGCAGATAACCCTCGAGATGACCCGGGCTGGAAGATCTATCCACCTATGCCTGAGCAGCAGCCACAGGAGCAGTCCTCGACATCGGCAACGGCAGATAATTTGAGTGGCACTGAAACACCCAAAGCACATTCTAAGAAACCTCGCAAGTACGGGCAGGATATTGGAGAGGACTTTGTCCTCGAAGAATGCTTGCCAGTTCCGGAAGCGAGCGAGATGACGTTTAAGCTCGACGACTCAGGTGTATATCAAGTTTATGAGACGAAGCATCGGGAGGCGTTGAATGAACCATTCTTGCAGATACCGACCATCAGAGAATTCTATATGGATCTCGAAAAGCTGCTTGAAATCAGCAGTGATGGCCCAAGCAAGAGCTTTGCGTTCCGGCGGTTGCAATATCTCGAAGGGAAGTTCAATCTGTACGTGCTGCTGAATGAGTATCAAGAGGTCGCCGATACGAAGGCGGTGCCGCATCGAGACTTTTACAATGTGAGAAAAGTCGACACGCATGTCCACCACTCGGCCTGCATGAACCAGAAACACCTGCTACGCTTCATCAAGTCGAAGATGAAGAAGAGTTCAGACGAAGTTGTGCTTTTCAGAGATGGCAAGCACTTGACTTTGAAAGAGGTCTTTGAATCTATCAATCTCACTGCCTACGACCTTTCCATCGATACTCTCGACATGCACGCCCACACCGACTCCTTCCACCGTTTTGACAAGTTTAATCTCAAGTACAATCCAGTCGGCGAATCTCGACTCCGAACCATCTTTCTGAAAACAGATAATTTCATCCACGGACGCTATCTAGCTGAGATCACCAAGGAAGTCATCTCAGATCTGGAGAGCTCGAAGTACCAGATGGTGGAATGGCGGATCTCTATCTATGGCCGTGAGATTGACGAATGGGATAAGCTCGCGGCTTGGGTTGTTGACAACAAATTGTTCTCACCCAATGTCCGCTGGTTGATTCAGGTGCCGAGACTGTACGATGTCTACAAGAGTTCGAAGCTTATGGACAGATTCGAGGAAGTCATTGTCAATCTCTTCCAGCCGCTCTTCGAAACGACGCGAGATCCGCAGAGCCATCCTCAGTTGCATATCTTTTTGCAGAGAGTCATTGGCTTTGACTCTGTCGATGATGAGTCCAAGACCGAGCGCCGCATTTATCGCAAATTTCCATTACCGAAGGTTTGGAATACTGGACAGAACCCTCCGTACAGTTATTGGATTTATTATCTTTTCGCCAATGTCGCGTCTCTGAATGCATGGCGCAAGCAACGCGGGTTCAACACTTTTGTCCTGAGGCCGCACTGTGGTGAGGCGGGCGATACGGAACATCTTGCTGCGGCTGTATTATGCTGTCACAGCATCAGTCATGGACTGCTGCTTCGGAAAGTGCCGCTGCTGCAGTATATCTTCTACCTGGAGCAGATTGGCGTCGCGATGAGTCCGCTGTCCAACAATGCCCTCTTCCTAGCCTACGAACGGAATCCTTTCCTCCAATACTTCCGTCGTGGTCTCAACGTCAGCTTATCTACCGACGACCCCTTGCAATTCGCTTTCACCAAGGAACCGTTGATCGAGGAGTACGCGGTCGCTGCACAGATCTACAAGCTAAGTGCTGTAGACATGTGTGAGCTGGCAAAGCATTCCGTGCTGCAATCCGGATTCGAGTATGCCGTAAAGCAGAGATGGCTGGGCGAGCGCTTCGCGTTACCTGGCGTGTCTGGGAATGACATGGCGAAGGTCAATGTGCCGAACATCCGCGAGGCGTTCAGGCATGAGACGTGGTTACAGGAGATGGCAATGATTGATCGGTATACGAGACCGCAGCACCCGTCCGCGCTTTCGAATGCCACCCTTCCAATGAGACAGAGCAATGGTGTCGCCATGTCAGGTGGCCAGGACAGCATGAGTGTGCAGGCGCACCCAGAGGGCTCTGTGCACCAGAGCACGATAGGTGTCGATCGCGCCAGCCACCAGGCCGGGTCGGGCAATTGTATCAACACCGGTACCGTGGCTACACACGCCCAACATAAGCAGCAACAAAACCAAACCCTCCATCAATCCCGACCCGAAAGTAATCCCAACCCTGCTCCCCCGCCCACCCGTACCGACTCCTCCAGCGCTCACGGCTCCCTAATCTACTCATACCCAACCACCATGGCAGGTGCGCCGCACTTCCCGCCTCAACCCCCCGAACCCGCTACCGCTCTCTCGCATGCTGTAGGGACTGTGGGGATAACACCTCAGCACTCTCCTCCGCAGCCGCAGAGCGCGACGTTTGGGCATACCTTGGCGCCGAGATCGAGTTGGAGTGCTATTTCAGGCGCCGAGCCGAAGATTTTCCCCGGTGTTGTCAGCGGAAGACGCAGGAGGTCTTCTGTCTCGCAGCAAGGGGGTCTCGGGGTCGGGAGGGGTAGCGGGGAGGATGAAGGCGCGATGTTGAGTAGCGCGGGGAGTTTGGGCAGTGTGGGGAACCGGTGGTTGGGGGACGAGGGAGAGGATTGAGGAGGGGGAGGGGAAGAGTGAGGGGATGGCGAAGGGCGTCGGGTTTGTGTGACGTTTGAGGCAGCGGCTGCTTTCCTAGTTGTCGAGCATGATCGACCGCTAGCGGACGTCGCCGGCGTCATCACTAGCAAATGACGAGATATGATTGGTGCATAGTGAGTGTTCCATCTGGTCTTGCTGCTCCCTCTGCTCTCATCACGGCGTCGCCGCTTCTATCAGGACGGCGACTGGTCGATCATGAGCGGCCGCTAGTGAAGGGCACCGGCGCTAGCCAGTCCGCTAGTAAAGGCGTCTTGCTATTGGGCGCAGAACTTTCGTCCGATCTTGCTCGTCTGTTCACTCTGAGATTGTCTAGTTATGTGGAGGTCCGAGGTGTGTGTGGTGGTTTGACGTGCAAGGGTAGAGGTCAATCACCAGGCTTGCTGCTGACATTGTGTCTAGCTGTCTCCAAACGCCCTATGGATGTCACGGACCCCACAAAGTAGAAGTTCACCACATCTCGCCCTTCCGTTGAATTCACGAACGTATGCCGCCCAATCCTTCCATCCCACATCCCACACCTTCAAACCCTGCTTCCTTCAATACCAACCATTGCCCTCCTCCCCCAACTTCCTGTTACTCGGGTTGAGACTGATCATCCTCTGCCCCGGAATACTCCCACTGATCTTACTCTCGAAAATCCCACTCACAGCCCTCCTACCCACGTTACTAAAACTCTCATACACCTCGCCTTCATGTCCTTCCGGCATCGCCTTCCCAGTCACAGCCACCCACTCCTTACTCGTGTATGGCGAGCTCCCATTCCCCAAATCGCTCCATCGCGTGACCACCAGCGCGTGCTTGAATGGGATCGCCGTGTCCGTAGTGTCTTCGACCATTTGGACTTCGCACAGGTATTCGGTTGGGCATTCTGGACACCGTCGCGCGGGTCGGCACCAATCACAGCCTCTGACGATGAAGTCTGGCCGCGCGAGCTCGCGGTTGATTTTCGGTGCTTTTTTCAATTGTTGCATGTAGCTTTGTGGCGGCGAAGGAACGTGTGACATGGCGCACTTACACATGCCCATCAGATCCCCGTCCTGCCAGTGCGCGCACACTGAGAAAAACGGCGTATACTCCTCCCTGTCATACAGAATATGCCGCTCCGTCGTCTTCGTTAGCGTCGCCGCTGGCGGGACGATCCGCTGACTCACGCACCGCATAAGCAGGCGCCCGTCGTGCACCATGAAGCGCGTGCGGTGCGACCAGCCGGAGCTCCTGTCTGTCCAGCGCCGTGCGAGGTCGTCGGCTTTCATGCCGTGCGCTCTGGAGTGGGTGTTGCGGGTGGCGAGTTGGATGAAGGCGTAGGGCAGATCACGGCCGTGAGTCAGACGCATGCGCGGGAGGACGGTAGCTTTGATTAGAGGGCAAAAGAAGATTGGGTTGTTGACGTAGTCGGCTTTGTAGGTCTCTTTGCCCGGGCGGAGACGGAGGTGGTAGCGGCCGCAAGGCGGGCAGAGGAGGTGGCGCGGGAGTTGGCGGTCCAGGTGGCGGAGGAAGGTTATGCGGTGGTGTCTATTTTCTGGGAGGGAGAGGGCGAGGATGGGGTGGTAGCCGAGTTTGCGGAGGAGGGTCTTGTTTGCGAGAGCGAGATGCGCTGCATCTGCTGGAGTCAGAAAGTCTGCAATGCGTTTCCAGATTTCGTCGGGCAGGCTGTCAATCATGCGCTCATGATTTTCAGATAGGAGCCGTAGTTTTTCGGGGTTGGGGTAGGGGTCATTCATCCGGTCTTGTTCTTGAATGGCGTCGAGCAGTGAGTCGAATGAGTCATGGTGAGCGAGCCCATGTAGCATATCCTGAGTGAAACATTAGCTGAGTAAGGAAGCAACAATCCCAGTAAGCTCACCGTGTGATCTGGCACCAGCGTGGTGGCCTCACTAAATACCGAGTAATCACGTTCGCCCAGCTCGTTCACGTCGTCTCCGGGGTTACGCGCGTCTGTAGAGCCGCGCAATCGGTAGCCATTCTTGCGAGCATGTTCTTCTCGAAGTTTTTCCCTCCGTGCTTCTTGTCGGGCATTGTTCTTGTTGATGGCTTCTTGCGTGAACGACTTATTCGAGCGCAATTTCCTGCCGACTCGCATTACCAGCTTCGCAGGCCAGCTGTTGAGATCTGGTGTATCCATAGAATCCGGGTCGGAAACTCTGTGATTTACATGTATTGTGTAAAGTTCCGTCTGCTTGACCGTCGACTTCAATAATATGTTACATACAGTATACCAAGCGACCAAGGTCCCGAGTAAACGTGTAATGTTGTCTTCGCCAAGAACACGACTCTACGGTGCACAAGGCTCTTCAGATCAGGTGAAACTCTTCTCTGCGCGCGACTGTCGCTTTTGGACTGCTCACGGCCATCTTCTTGCAGGTTTTGATCCAAGTCATGGAGGATCTACAACTTGAAGTTACAACAGATTTACCAGTTCCGCCGTGCCACAGATCCCCGCTAGCGTGATCGTATCTGATTGGTCGGGCTGTACGGGCACCGACTCACTCTAGTCTCGAGCTTTCTTTCCATCACTCTCCATTGTTCTTCCATCTGTTGGCAGGATGCAACTCACATCTCCCAAGAGCAAAACGACACCGCCGACACTATGCCATCTCTTGGAGACTTCAAGCCGACATCTAAGAATGCTGCGATTCCCGTGGGATCTTCGAGCCGGCGCCCTTCCAGCGCTTAGCAGTCGTACATCGATTGGCTGCAAACGCTTCGCGAGACGCTCCCACAAACACAATGAAGCGCGGTAAACATGTTTCCCGCCCTCACAGACAGCCATGTCTCGCTCCTGCAGCTTATGTTAAATCACGCAGGCGTCTGCCGCTGCTCATGGAAATCCAATAAGCTGATGGCTTGACGTTGCACGCTTGCTTGGACTGACGCTTGTTGCGCCAGGCCCAGAATATCCACGGCTGGACCGTGTTCAAGATAATCTCTCGCTTCATATCAAGAACGAGATCTCAGTGCGACAAACACAGCACTTCTCGATTCAGTTTGTGTCCATTTCTTTTGTTCTGCATTCAACGGCGCAGCATTTCGGTTTCATAATCTCAGCACTCTCATAATCACCCGGCGCTGGCGCCTTTCGAATTGCTCATCCCAACGACACTGCATCAATGCAGACTATGTCCACCTCACATGCGACACCAGATAGCAAGCAAAGCAAGTGGACGCTGAAACCCATACTTGGCAGAGGCAAGCCAGATCTTGCTATCAACACAACCTTTACACGACACAAGGGAGGCGCGCCTCGACAGATCTTTCCGTATGAGTCCAGGACCCAAGAGCTGAGCTTCGTGAGCTTAGCTGATGCGAAAGCAGCCAAGAGGGAAAAGAAGAGTGGCGTCAAGCAGCAATCCAGGGATGTGCTTCAGCTGCGTCCGTCTGCGCAGCGGACGGTCACGATACAAAATTCTAATACTGAAGAGCACGACCAGGCCGCGCAGACCTCGCTTCGCAGCCCAGCACCAGCACTACATAGACGCATAAGGGGGCTGCGCCCCTCACCCTTAAATCTTGCCCACGACGTCTCGCCATCGGACCGCGCTATACCCATTGGCTTGGTCGTGCCGGTTGCCTCTGGCAGGAAAGGTTCCGCAGGCTCAGAGGCACCATTGCTGGCAAGAAAGAATTCTGCTCAGAGCGCTGAAGACGCTCAGACACCGACTATCGTGATCACACCCGCAAAAGAAGACTTCGATGTAGTACATTCGACGGGAAATTTCAAACATGCCAGTGATTTTCGACCAACTTCCAGCATTTATTCTCGATGGACAGATTGTGCACCAGATTTTGCCAATACTCCGCCCGTTCCACCACTGCCATTGTGTGTAGATTGGCCAGGGACACGAGGATCAGCTTTTACGACCTTCGAGGAGCATGACGAGCAAAGTGACAGCACAGCGCCGCGGCAGCGTCTGACATCGCAATCTCATCTGCCGACTCCGCAAAGAAGCAAAGGGTGGTGGAATTTTGTCACATCGCCCTTCTCAGCCGGCTCTAAGTCCAGTGCCTTTTTCTCGCGCTCGCCATCATTGTCAGAAGTTGACGAAGATCGTGCACGGATACTGGACGACGCTTCAAGTATGGGCGAATACGATGTGCATGTTGGCATTGTCTTCACGAACCGGGCACTGGACGATGATGAGCTACGGACCGCGCTGCCACCAGAAACTGGTGCCAGCAGGCCGCCTGTGCCAAAGCGCGCGGACACTGCACCTTGTGCTTTGGCTTCGGGACCTACGACTGTCAACATTTATCGCATTCCGAGTCATGGCAACGCAGCAGCATATTACGATGTGAATCGACGCTTCCCAAGCATGATTATCGGCACAGAGCAACCGCGAGATTTGGAAGACCTGCAAGGCTGGAGCCCATCTCAAAGCGTGGCGCATCCGGAGGATGATCGGGACTTGGATGCTACGCCCAAACAGTCCAGACGAGGCCTGGCCGCCGATTATTATGATCCAAGCAACGACTTTTCCACCCCGACTTCTCTGCAAGGAGGACCTCAATTGGATGATGAGAAAGATCTGGCGGGATGGAGCCCATCGCAGAGCGTAGCACGTGCTGACCCAGATGTGGACACTCCAAGAGAGACAGAGCCTGATGGGGCCCGCTACCACTCGTCATTCCCTGCTTCTTCCGATTCTCACGATGCAAGTCTTGAGGTGGTTGCTACTCAAGGCATTGATGACGAAGGCCCATTTGCGGACGCCCCCCAGAGCACTGAGAGCACCGACGCTGATGTGGTCAAGGACGATTCGTGTTTGAAAAGTCAAGTCAATCCGGCACCGACTCCAACAAATGGTGTGAATGTCTTCTCCACGCCATTGGAGGAAGAGCTTGAGTTTACATCTCCGCCAAAACTTACGCACAGCCGCAACAATACGGAGCGGACAGTGGATTCCTGCTTCTCGCCGTTATCTGCAAGCCCTATTGTTGAGGATGCACATATGGCAACCTTTGTAGGCCCGCACTCATCCAATGGCGAGCTACGACAGGTTGATCTTACACCCTACCGCCTGTCGACCCCACCTCATCGTGGACTGGGGGCAGCCACAATGGCCTCTCGGGACCTGACCAGAGATGAGGTCACCGAGAATGCGCTGTGCCGGCCGGCGATACATGAAAGGACCACCTCCAGTGAGTCGTTCGGCCTGGGCATCCAAGATGCTGGTGACGAGAAGACACGAGCAGCGGAGGTGGTTCCGGTGTGGCAAGAGCGTGGCTTCGTCAAGACCGACGGCCGAAAGGTTGCTCGTGAACTCGAGGCCCAAAAGCCATGTGCGCCATGGTACAACCGCTTCCGCTGGGTCATTATCTTTAGCGGTGCATGTCTCCTGACGTTGTCGATCTTGCTCCTGGTCATGTTTGTTCCAGTCAAGGCAAACGAAGGAACGCCGGTCGAGGCTGAATGGCTCAATCTTACGGGGTTCCCTCCAATGCCAACCGGTGTATCTACTATCACCAAGCCGTCGAAGGTCCATGAAGTCGACGGCTGCGTGGCGAAATCCCAGCTTTGGAGCTGCGATGCGCCGGTCGCAGACGACGAGTCGGGCTATCGCTTTGAGATTCGCTTTCGCAACCATACTGTGCCGAAGAACGAGACACAGCTTGCCAGGCGAGGCACATACACAGCTCATCCGTCTGCACCATCAGACGATGATCAAATGTTCATTGGGCAATACGCTGACAACGTCACGTCGCCGTACGATGGCGAGCAGACGCCATTTTACATTTCGCTCCTCACCTCGTCGGCTCTTACCAGTGCCTCGAATTTGGCGAGCAGTCTCGAAAAGCGTGAAAATCCGTATCCGTACCCGACTTCAGGCAACTCCTCTTCTGCATCTAATTTGTCAAAGCCGTCTGTGGAAGGACCACAATCTATACCGAATCCTCATCTGGATGCGAATGGGGAGCCGTCGGCAGCAGAGCTGTACCCACTTGCAATCGCGCAGCCTCTCAAGCTATACAACCGCGGTCGAGATGACGAGCATTATGGGTTCTACACCTACTTTGACCGATCAATTTATGTCTCGAATACGTCCTCGAATACTTCTGGTGACTCTTGGCTAGGTAGCTCGATCTCAGCCAACGTCGCCCTGCATGATGCCACGGCTGTCTGTACATGGTCGCAAAGCCGCCTTCATGTTCAGATCTGGACCAAGAAGTCTGCTGTCGCCAGTCTGGGCCAAGTCGTGCCGTTGGAAGGACTGCCCGCCGTGAACTCAACTGCAAACAACATGACAGCGCCAGGTTCTTTCCCATACTCCGTGACGATTGACCTGGACAGGCATGGGGGTAATGCAATGAAGAAAGGCGTTTACTGCTACCGCCTGACGGATGATCTGAAGGTAGACAAGAGTCTCAAGACATGGATTGATGAGGATCGCGCTTTTGGTGGCACCTTGGTGAATCCTGCTTCTGTTCCAAGCAGTAATGGTACCAAGATGGCGAAGCGCCAAAAGAGCGATGACTCTTATGGAGGCGTTGACGGTGGTACTGGCGGGTGTAAGTGTCAGTGGCAGAACTGGCAGTGAGTATCTGCACGTCGGTACGACGTGTCGTTGAATTAAGGGAGAAGCATAGAGGGACCAGTGCACAGCATTGGTGACTCCAGCGGGCTGGAAATAGAATAGGTAATAATAGACATGCTAATCGAGGTTCCACGGCAAGCCTTTCTGGAGCTGTTGATTCAGCGTTTCGAGCCGATCGCCCTTCTCGACCCAGCGATCTTCCAGCCATTGTGCTAGTTCCTCGCCTGTCTTCGGCAATGACTCCAGAGAATGTCGCTCTATGTGAACAAAGAATCGCCATCTCTCGTTCAGGTTCGGGGTCAAGACGGTATCTGCGAACGTCGGCGGCTGCTGGAAGATCTTGTCATCCTTCGCGTACGCCACAGTGATGTCGTACACGGCCTTCATGCTCGACGTCTGATGCAACTTCTGTACACATGCGATGAAGCCCCTAGTCCTTGGGTATAGCAAGTGATGCCCCAGACTCTTGTTGTTCGTCCTACACCATGCCTCGGCTTCTAGTCGCTTAGACGCCGTGTACCGTGTGGCTTCACTGTAGGCGATGAGCCCTATCCAAAGTTAGGTGTGTCAACTAGCTACACATGTACAGAAGGTTGTACGTACACATGGGCCACTGCCTCTGTAGCACGCCTTTGAAGATTCTGTCCATTTCCTTCGAGTCAGATGCCCACTTCCTGCTGACCAGTGGCATTCCCATCGCCCACAGGCCCCAGCCGAGGAAAGGAACCCATTTGAGCTGTTGTTTGGCAAACCATCGACATCTGCCAAGCATGCCCGCCCGCTCAGCCAGCTCTTGTATCATGTAGAAGTCCGTCCATTCCACGTGATTAGAGATGACTATGGCGCTCTCGCCTTTTGGCAGGTTCTCTGCGCCAGAGACTGTGATCTCGGCTCCATTGCTTCGGGTGAAGATCTGCTGTATTCCTCGCCAGATCACCTCCGCGATGCGGGAAGACACATTGTAGCAGAGGTCGGGTAGGACGGCAGAGACGGGGAGGAGAGCAGACAGGGCGATGTCAGCGACAAGCAGTTTGGCGAGCCATGGCCCGAGAAGCAGGGCACATCTTGTGTATCGGGCAAGTCTGGGAAGAGAAAAATTGTCCGACATGCTGTCCTGTCGCTGTCAGTCAGGACATGCCCACCACCCCCATGCTGCGCCTCTGTGTGACCGGGTAGGTGTGATGTCGTGCGGTCTGATCTGGGATACGGCCCGCTCGGAGCCGTCTCTCGAACCACTCTAATGCCGGGGAAGAATGCGGTCCGTGAGTAGGAGGCGTTGGTGTTGGGTGTATGAAGCGATGGGAACGGTCGCCAACAACGCGTCCATGAGGTCGTGAGTCCTGTTTCAGCGCAGATTGTCGTCAACGACTCAGCGAGTTCCTAGATGTTCGCCCCGGGATGGCATGCACGGGGACTGAGCCTCCCTCCGGCACACCATTAAAACGGTAGAGATCTGCCGTTGGCGCACACGGCAGGAGCCTCGCAAGCCCACGGCCCAAGCTCATTGGACGACGCAAAAGGTCTGGATCGGCCTGACGCCTTTTCGGGGCGATCGCCCATTTGGAATGGCATACCGCCTCTCTCGCAGACATGCTTTCATGATCGTCCGCCGAGCGGTCGACTTCTCACCCATCGCGATTCGCCCGTCACGACGACGACAAAGGCGCCCTTCCTTCACCGTCCTCCAGGCTCTATGCCCAGCACGCCATCCGGATCTGGAGCCGCTGCAGGACCAACGGTGCCGCATCGAGCCTCCGCGCACATCACGTCCACCTTACACGCGCATCACAAATCGAAGCTTAAACGCGACGACAGCATCAGCTGCGGTGCACAAAGCCGGCCTAGACAAGCAGCTCGTCTTTGTGGGTTGACAGGTCGGCTTGTCGAGGACGGGTACTCACGTACAACCCAGGTAAGCTGCTCCGTCCGCAGTACAATTTTTCTCGCTCGAGTTTTTGTGATCCCTGTGCCCGAGCTTCTGGCGTAACATGCCTTCTTGTTTCAAAACATCAATGGCAGATGGAAATAGCATCTCGCCTGTCACAAGAGATCTGAAGGCCAAGCGATCAAGTCGGGCTGATGGGCTTTTTAATGTTGTTCTGGAACCACAGATGGATTGGTACTCACCACTCCTCATCCCGCTTTCCCTTCCGCACGGCCTACGATCGTATATACCAAGCGCTGACTACCTGACCTTGTGTCTTGCTTCCAAAATGCTGCTCAATCGAGTCCTTCCTGCTAATCAATTCCACGTAGGTCTCCAGGACTTTGCGACTGAATGTGGCGAAGTGATCTGTTAATCTCTAACGGCGGAGAAACCAGATGTCTCAGACTTTTGTGGCGCCCCAGCCGGGCCCAACGGACATGATGCATGCAGATCCACGAGATCAGTATGGCGGTGGTTCGACCTCAGCTGGCAGCGATAGCAGTCCGCTCAGTGGACTGCTCAAGAATCTTTCCGAGAAGAAGCAGACGAAGGATGGGCAGCCGCCGAAGAGGAGAGGGCCCAAGCCTGACAGCAAGCCGGCCTTGACGAGGCGGCAAGAGCTGAACAGGCAGGCTCAGAGGTACTTTCGCCACCTGAAACCCGACCCAGACATCTGCTAACATGCTTCAGAACGCATCGTGAGCGCAAGGAAATGTACATCAAGGCTCTTGAGCAAGAAGTACTTCGTCTCAAAGAAACCTTTGCGAACTCTCAACGTGAGCGAGATGCGATTGCGCAGGAGAACCGAAGATTGCGAGAGCTGCTTGCAGCACATGGCATACAGTACGACTTCTCATCTACTCCCATCAAGTTCCAGAGGGAAGAGAGCGGATATGGACCCAGCTCAAGTGGCAGTATTTCCGGGAGCTACGCAGCCGGATCCGACAGCAGCAACTTCAGTCCACCACCGCCCATGCCGCAAGCTGCGGCGGCTCCCATGACCAATGGCCTTCCAGCGAACCCTCCGCCGCACATGCGAAGCATGTCTCAGCTTCCGAGTAATCGACTAGACTATGACGCCATCGGCATTGACTTTGTCCTCACGTACGACTCCCAAGGAAGACCATTCCAGGTATCCGCGATGCCAGCCCCCTATCCCTCGCCACCACCGCAACATTGACTTTGGTGCTCAACCACTGCCTTGCTTGCTCTATTCTGACATTCGGTATGCTCTGCGCGCACTCACAGTTCGTTTCGGCTGACGGCTCACTTCTTCTAGGCTTGAGCGTCCATGCATGGAGCACATGCAGTACCTGCTCGTCCGCTCGCACAACAATGACAACCAACCCTTCCACCACCCGATGGAGAATGGCGATGACAGCGAGCACGAGCATATGTCTGGGCATGCGCTCATGTCTACTGCGCCTCCGCATTCGCACATCATGGAGAAGCCAGCGGAGCAGTATCCATTCCAGATGCCCGATCTTGGACCCGATGGTCTGTCGAAATTACTGGATTTGAGCAATCGATTGCCGTTTGATCATTGTACTGAGATCACACCGGTGATGGCCTGGACGATCATATTGCGCCATGACAGAATCGGCGAGCTCACGGAGCAAGACCTGAAGAGCGTGAAGGCAGATTTGAGTACCAAAGTCAGGTGCTACGGGTGAGTCTGCAAGACAATATGGAGTCTAAACGCAATGCTGACGTGATGCAGCTTCGGTGCCGTACTGGAGGAGTTCGAGGTGCGAGACGCTATCGAAAATGTTTTTGCGAAGAAAGACCCGCTGCCTTTGCTGAATCAGAGCATGGCTGCGCAGCAGATCGCAGCATATTAGATCCGACTTGTCACAAGACATTTATTGGGCGTACACGTAACAGCAGTATGAGTAGATGGCAGCGAATTCGATTCGAGCAAAAGCAGCATCTCACGATACCTTTGCTGGCTTTGTCCATCATTTCCATGTCACATGACGTATGAAAAGAAAACACATGGATACCGTCTCAAATGTAGCGGTCTGCCTCACATGCTCCCAGCTTGCGATCCCTTGTAGTGAACCTGGGCGGCAGACATCTCATGATCGCCGACACAACACGCCTCTACATCAGTCCCGAATGGCGGATCCTGAAGGCTAGGCTTGTTGCGTCCTTACGAACCAAAATCCCACCTCGAATCAGCAAACAATTGCATGAAATCTCACGTCGAGTCAAGCAAAAAAGACGAACCCTACCACGCAGGAGGCAAGCTATTCATGGAAACAAGTCGCTCACTCTGCAGCTAAGCGAGCCATGAAGCCCATGACCGCTACCTCCTTTTCGGGGGGCTGGATTGTAGTTGTGACGTTTCGCTTGATGGGAGAAGAGGGGATGGGATTGGATGTATTGTTAAAGTTTTTGTGTGAAGTGGGTTGGAGGATCTATGCAGCCTCAAGTGGTAAATTGCGTGCATTTGCACTCAACCTTTTCCACTTCAGTCTCAAATTCGTGGGAGGGGTTGGAATTACCATGTTAGATTTCCACAGCAGCGAGCATGCATACCCTCCGACAGGAAAGAACCATCGACACTGCAATGGGTATACTCATCACTCCTCAGCAAGCAACAAGTGTAGCAGACAACTAATCTTCCACGCTCTTGGTCGCATCAGCCGCCTCCTTGGCTCCCTGCTCCTGCACCTTCGCGCCCTCCTCGCTGACGTTGAGATCTGCCACCGCCTTCGCCACGCTCTCCGTGTGCGCCTCCTCATCTTTGATCTCGCTCTCCGCAGCTAGCGCCTCTTTCTCGTCCGCCTTTGTAGTATCCGTAACTGTGTCCGCATCTTTCGCAGATGGAGCCGTGTCAGACTGCAAAGCCGTATCGGCCGCTGACGTGTGCTCGCCACTTGCTTGCTGCTCTCTAACTGCCTCCTTCGCGACCTCTATGCTCTGCTCCTTCTCCGCCGGCGCAGAAGCTATGGTCTCGACCTTTGGCAGCTGATCTACCGTCGCTGAAGTCTTCGCTTTGCTCCTGGCTGCGATCTCAGCGGCACCGGGCAGTGCCACTGGCTTCTCATGCTCGGCAGCCTGGGAGGCGCCTTTGGCAGCCAATGTAGGGATACTTGCAGTGCCGCCAGTCGCAGTCGGGACCACAGGTAGCGGCGGAGCTATATTGACACCCGCCTGTCCGCCCGCAGGTGCTGCTGTGCCTGCTGGTGGTACGGGGCCGATATTCTCTTTCAGCTCGCCGAACTCGTTCCACTCCTCCACCTCGTTCAAGTCCTATATCCCGTTCATTAGCGATACCACTCGCTTTCCCGGTACCTGCATGACGGCGACGCACATACTCCAATCACGAAACCTTCCTTGACCAAACCCGGCAATTTCCTGCCTCCGCATCTTCTCTGCCATAGTCGTCTTGCCTTCTCGTCTGTAGCAGTATCTATTGCCTGGAACGGTATCTTATTCGCTTTTAGGATCGTTTCCATGCGTGACGTAGCAGTAATGATGTGGGAGGAGCCGGCGGTCAAAGAAGTATACAGGAAGAGTCGCAAGTCCTTCTCGAGGGCGGAGAGGTCTTGTCCCGAAGCCATGTTGACTGGTCGTCAGTCTCTGATGGAGCTCGATTGAGACTGTCTGATCTGCTGCAGGGAGTTTCGAGCTCTTTGGAGTGGCCAGGTCCCGGAGCTGGGAGCTCATGTGAAAGCGCCGATCCTTGCCCAACCCACGTCATTGTCACTTAACAGGTTCCAAAGCCATGACCACACCGTGAAATAATGATGGAGCGCTGAGATGCAGAGTAGCCGTAGGAAAGAAAGTGATGTGAGAGCACCGTGATAATGCTGTCGTTATGTTGTTTCTATCAGGACTTGAGCCGCCAGCAAATGCATTTAGCATCGAATCAACGAAACAGCCTATCCGAGCGCCATATAAGTGGGTATCCACTACTAGTACCACCACCACCACCAATGCAACACATAGAACAATTCCCTAGAGTCTCAGCCCGGGCCCATGATATGCCTTTGCACGTTCAACGTCGGCGAAGAGTCTTCCATACCCTTCCAAGAGCCTTCTGTGAGCCTTGGACCTGCACCGCAAACGCTCCATGTGCACCTGTACCGTCGTCGCAAACCGGCAGTGGCTCCAGTGCGAGAGGATCCGTTCTAGCGGCGTCGGGCTCTGAGGTCTGTGTCTGTTTTTCGCTACCGCTGGAGAGCCTGCGCAACTCGGGGCGAGTAAGAGTCATCCGAATCGTCATTTCCCTTTGGCTGCTGACTTTCCCGCCATCAGAAAGGGCACTCCTTGGTGAGTCGGGCCCATCGAGACGCAGAGCAGATACATTGCCACGCTCGTAAAGGGCCGGCTGCTCAATAAGCTGATTTAAGCTCAAGGTTGGTGTAGTGGGCCCACGACTGTCGACGGTATTGTGGCTCATGCTTGACTCCGAACGAAATGTCGAGGGCGGAACATCGGTGCCAGGAGACATTGACGGGGCTGAGCTGCTCGACGGAAATCCGAACTCGAGTGCCTCGTCAAACCTTTGTGCTGAAGCAAGGTAAGTACGAAGTTGCTTACGCGCATCGGGGTCTTGATAGTACTTTGGCGTGTGGTCTTCCAGTGTCTCCTCTCTCGATGATTGAGTTTGAGGCGTGGACCCGGCAAGGCGAGAAAAGTTCCGAACGTGACTCTTGGCCCAGGTGGGCACAGGCGACAATGTTGGTGGAGGTAGAGAAACAGGTATGAGTGGCAATGCTCGGACAGATTTTCTTTTCGACTTTTGACTCTGCGGCCTTTGGAGACCCTGCAGCGGCTCGGCTTCTGTGGTAGTAGCGGAAGCTCGAGGAGTGCGGGTGGTCGATGTCGGGAAGAAGGCCAATTCTGACTCCAATTTCGAAACCTCGCTCAGCTGACGCGACAGCCCCTCTGTTTCCAGAGACGAACTGCTACCATCGCAGGTAATTTCTGTCCTTGCTGTACAGCTGCTACCGGCGGCTGAGTCGGAGTCGTTGGCATCGAAACCACGCGAGCAGGAAGATGAGCTGCCCTCCGACTGTGCTGAGTCAGGAGGTGACTCATCAAAGACGCCTTGGAGAACATCCTGACTATGCTGTGTGAGTAGGACCAGCTCTTCTCGGCTGAAGTGCTGTTTCCTGAACTTGCAAGGCAGTGAAAGGAACCACCGAGCCTGGTCCCGTGTGATTGGCTCGTCGTATTTGGTGCTTGGAATCATTATTGGCGTTGTCTGTGCACGACTTGGGATCATCCGGGTCTCGAGGTCGTCGTGTGAAGGTCCATCCTTGCTGGTGACGTCTGCCATTGATGCTGCGTTCAACCGTGTCTCGTGTCGCCTATGTTTTTTGCGCTTTTCGGCCGCAGCGTGCTGAGCAATCCTCAAACGCTCGACCGACGAGAAGTACTTTCTCCTACGGAGCGTTAGCGTTCAGGTCCGTGACATGTGATTTATATCGCCGTGAGGTGCCATGGCAACAATGGCGAGAGTAGTGATTCGTTTCGAGACCGCTGCTCCGTGACACCAAGCCGATGCACGCGTCGCGGGGTGCTGCTCGTGCCAACAGACTGACCGCCACTGACCACCATTGCCAACAGTGACGTTTGATCCAGTCGAGGAAGGAGCAATCGAGCTGTTGGAAAGTACATAAGAAAGCAAACGGGCGACTCACTGAATAGACGCAGGTAGGATGGCATATTCTTCTGGGGTGATCATGTCCTTTCGAGTCTGAGATTGACGTCGCTGCCTCTGGTGTCGGCGTGTAGCTTGTGAAGGACTGAATTCTAGGCGAAGTGCAGGCTTCGTCCATCTCATAGTAGGATGCTGTGGAGTCGCGATTGGTCGGCTGCTGGCATGTCGTAGCTGCAGCTGAGTCCCTTCCTTGGTCAGCAAGATGTCCGGAATGCAGTTGTTTGTCGTTGTGTAACGCTGAATTAGTGGGCCGCGACAGCAGACCATGTGGTGTCTCGTTTGCTTAAAAGAAGTTGGCGCTGAGCGACAACACACCGGGTCATTAAACTCGCGCACAGGTGGGGATACGGTCGTGGATGCACTCTGGCAAGGTTTCTTAACTTACGAGCCAACGAGAGCTTCGCTATATCCGTGTGCCCTCAGCGTTTATGCCACCTATAAGCTTCAAAGGCACGATCCTCGTCGTCGCGGCATCTCCTGGTCTTACATGTGCCAGCTGGAATGCAACCTGGCGAGCAGTCATCGATGCATGCGACTCGAGCATGATGTTTCGTGTCAGCCTGCAGTCACGAGTTGTCCGCGCAAGCAAGCCGTCAGCGCTGTCAGCGCCAACATCTCGGTCTGCTTGTGGCAATATTGTGCCCCTCGGCCAAGAAGGCCCCCCTGGAGTATATCCGTGATGAGCGATGCGTGTTTGCATCGCGTAGCACGGGCGGCACAGCAGGCGCGTCTTGACGTGAGCATGGGTACAAGCATTGACTCGCATAAGCGTCAACGTCTCTACATGGGGCTAGCGTTTGTCTGGAGATTGTGACCAATGAAAGCCACTCAGATATCTCGAAACGGCCAATGGCACTACGATTCAATGTTGAACTCTGTACTATTGACAAGTACAAAGCGCACGTTATTGACCATGGCGTTGACAGCCTACTATTATTGAAAGCTCGAGCCCGACATTTGCGCTGGGATACCGCGATCATCTGCGCCAACAGAAGTACAAGGAATAGGGAGTCACACCGACCCACACGCATAACAGCATAGTCCCTACCATGCAAGCATCACGCGATCAGACCCATCGCTGCATCAGGACAAAGGCTTGCTGATGCAAACAATTCATACATTATCGCTTTCGCCATACCGGTGTCTGGCCTTGCTCGTTTGCCAAAATACTGCTCACCAAAGCTCATTCGGCCAAGTTGCCTGTCGGAGAAGGCGCACCGGTCATCGCAGACGCCTGATCTTGGCAAATGACAACCCAGGTTAGCCTTTGCCATGACGGGATGTCGTATCCGAGAAGAAGCAGCTATATCAGTCAAGACCAGTGGACCCCGCTGTTTGAAGGCTTCCAGAAGGAAGTCCATCGAGCGAACGGAAGCCTCTGGAGGCCAAACGGTCAGAGGTTTGTGGCGTCTTGCAGAATGACATGGTAATGAGAACGCCGGTTGACGCCCTTTGTTCTAGAATTGTTTTCCATACATCAAGCGCTTAGTGATCCGTCAGTCAAACAACCAGGCGTACGTTTGATAAGATCAAACAACGCATATTTTGGAAATTAAACATTGCAGATAGTCAACAGCACCATCAGTCAAGTTGCCCGTGTCAACAAGTGGTCAGTGTGTCAGTAAGTAGTCAACCCTAGCAGACAGCAGTCAGCCATATCAACCGACGGAGCGGTCGATTGATTGATGGGGACGCTACACAAAAGCGTTCCTGATGCCCAGAAGCTGGTACGAGCTGCACAAATTGATGAAAACTCCATCTGCGAGTTGCTTACCCTGTCCACCTGTATCTCTGCTTCATCAACGACCGCGTCCATTTTGCCGTCGTGCGCGTGGCAGACATGATCGCTTCTTCGAATGGATCCACTACTTCCAACCCACGGAACAACAGTCATGCACTGATGATGAGATCATGGTCATTGACCGACGGATCAACTCAAATTCATGATGTTCGTGCAAACTTTCGACACTGGATCCAGCGGTATAGTAATAATGCAGCGCTCCTCCAGGCTATGGACAAAGCCAAAGGACTGATGGGGGACCCTCAATTGGTAGCCACTTCCCATATCAGAAATTTCGGTCGCCAGCAGCCTCGGACCGACTCTCCGCCAACCAACTAACAAGGATCAAGACAGCTTTTCAAAGGTGAGCCTCTGGAGCAAAGATCGGCAGAGGAACGAACCGCATACTATTGTGAAACGTCCAACCAGCCTCGCGCCATGGTCCGCGTAGAACCGTTTTCCCGACCTTATGCGAATGCGTCGGACCTAGCGCGCTTCACGCTCATGCCGTGTCGCTTGGTACAGAAAGTCAAGTGAGTTCCCAGCATGATGCGCGATACTAGCGACTTACATGCCTGAGGCTTCTGCGCCGAGCTAGCGGCAATCTGCCGGGCGCCCCTGAGGGTCGATACGGGGCGGCCAAGGATTTTGAGGGTGGACGTTGTTGAAAGAAGGAAGGGAAAGCTGAGGGAGAATTTGACCAAGATATGTTGAGGTCCATGCAAAAAGTTGTGGGAAAGGAGCGTGACAAACGTCGAACATCCCGTGTCGCAATCATATGTTAGACGATGTCTTCGGCTCGCTACACGACTCTAGCGTCGTTCGGATCCAGCACAATTTTTGCCAGTAATGCAGCCTTGGCCTCATTGGCCATTGGCGACGAATCTCTAGTCCAGAGCAGCACTTCCGCTTCATGTGGAAATGCTGGCGACATCCGGCACGTACTGACTTTGTTCCTTCGCAGGAGCTCTGTCGCAGTCCCGATCGTCCTTCCGAGCCAACTACTTGCGGCACATTGTTTTGGCTACTCGTTCACGAATACGATGCCTAAGCGGAATCATCGCTACGCCGAAATTGTTGTCTCTAGTTATGCAGGAGAAGAGGTCCGAGTTGGCTTCCGACACAGGGCTCCTCAGCATCCGAGACTGATGCAGGCATTCACAATGATTGCCTCCTTTCCTCTCGATGCCCGCCATCAGTCGGTCTTGATCTGTCTATCGAGCTGACAGTCAGAGCGGTGAAAGTGATGGCGACATCAGGCTTTGACGTGTCATGCTCACAGTCGATATTACTTTATTTTGAGGCGACTGTTCTGACACCGACAGGGCAAGCGCTTCAAGGGCAGTGGTCTGCGGTAGTTCGCTAACGAGTTCTTCGAGCTGACTGCCGACGGCTCGATACACAATCAGAGTGATATGATGCGTGTGCTTGCTGGCGTCGTCGATCCACAGCTTAAAGAGGAGGGGATAGGAGTCATTGGTCTCAATGCTGATCGATTGATTGTCGAAATTCCCGTCAACGAGGGCCGTGCGCCCGATACGCTCCATGAGATATAAAGCAAGTACTCGACACGGGCAGATACCATGTGAACTTCCTGATGGACTCCACGCGCGCCTCCGCTGAGAGCCCGAGAGGATGTACCGGCTTCAACCAACCGCCCCGATAGTCTCACTCTTGGCGGCATGTGCATCAACCATCGCGGCATCTCCTGGCTGCGTTACCGTATTCGAAAGCCCACTGGAGTCTTCTCTATTAATCTCCACCCCAGTGCTGACAGCTTCGCCATCCTGTGCCTTCCCGTGAACCACAGCACCCTCCTGCCTCGGCCTCCAATCTTGAATCCTCTGCACCGGCCCACCTTCCAGCACAACCTCCCCCCTTTCCCCCATCCCACCTAGCACAGTCCCAGCCAGCCTCCCGTCATTCAGAACGCCCTTCCCATACCTTTTCTTCAATACCGTCAAAAAGTCCTCCGCTTGCACCAATCCCCCTCCTACACCCACAGCAGGCATCGCACCCGTAGCAGAGACATCAGGAATCATGCCTGCCACCCTCCTTATCTCCCGATTCTCACTGCCGTCCACCCATTTTTTGAACCGCCGTATATCCTCCGTATCCCTCTCATCACGTTTCCTCTTCTCCGCGACTTGTATCCGTAGTCTTGTCGCTTCATCTTCAACCTTGGGAGCAACCTGAGAGACAGGTACGCGCATGATCTCCCTCCATTCTTCTTCTGCGCCACCGTCTGCGGGGAGGAAGACACCGCATTCTGTGAGCGCCATTCGGATATCTGAAATGCCTGGGATGGAATCATTGTGTGAGAGATTTGCGTGCGCGGCCGTAGTGGAAGCCAATAGCATCAGGTAGCGCTCCGCGATGTTTGCCAGTGTTTCCAATACTGAAGGTTTGGTCGAATGATAGCCGGCGGCGCGGAGGATGTGAATGATCGCTGGCCGGAGGAGCGCGCGATGGAGATCGCTGGTCTGCGACATCGTGCAAGCTCGCGCGTACGTTGTCGAAGTCGCTACTATCGGTGTAACATCTTTAGTGTATTGAACAGGAGTCGACGCAAGCTGTCTCAACAATTCTGATGAACTGTGCGACACATCGCGCTTTCTGGAGGTTCGCGACTTTCACATGCCGGAATCCACTTTGCCAAGCTTTGGCTCGTGCTGGGCAGCGGTGACTAAGTACCCGGAGAAGCGCAAGCGAGATAATGAAGCAGGGCCTTGATCATCAGAGGTCGTATTTTAGTATGGTACAGTCCCCAGGTATCATAACTTCTCGTCATCCCGATCCGTATAGTACAATATCGTTCAACCATAGCGCCACGCTAGACGGGCAGTCTATTCTTGAGAGCGTGCTCATACGTTCAGCACGACTGCTTCCTGTAACAATCTCATGATATCATGATGTCCGGCTTCCTCAGCCACATGCAATGGAGTTTGACATTCATCGTTCCTCTTGTTTATGTCTGCTCCGAATCTCAGCAACATTGCAGTCGTCGCAAGATGTCCAGAACTCGCCGCGCAGTGCAGTGGCGTGCACCCATTGGACATGGCATGGTTTTTGTCTGCGCCCGCCCTGAGTAGAAGTTCTAGTATTTCCGGCCTATCAGGCCACACTGCCCAGTGTATCGCTGCGGCACCAATGAAGGACATCTGAGATAGATCGGGTAGGTACCGAAGGATCAGCTTAATCATCTCCACGGACGCATACTTGACTGCAGCCATGAGCGGCGAGGTCTTGTAGAAGTTCAATCCGTTAACGTCCGCCCCTACCTCGAGAAGGAATCTTGCAATTTCCAGGTCATCAGCACGGATGGCTTGATGTAACGGCGAACTAGAAGATTGGCTAGTGCTTGGATTCAGACTCGCACCATGCATGAGTAGCAGCTCTGCAGCGTCGAGCTGACCGTGTCCTGCTGCGCCTGCAAGTGGTGTAAGGTGCCCGGACTTGGCTGGTTTGAACGCTTCGTACAGGCCTTCCACCATCGTACAAGAGTCGATCGGGGCACCGATGTGGATCAGTAGTCTGATATGGTCTAGGTCGCGAGCGCATGAGGCCGAATACAGCTTCTCGCCCAATTTCCTCTTTTCCCTGGCCGACATGGACAAGACCGGTGAGTCTGGAGCTCTGACGGAGTCTGCTCTGGGTGATGAAGGTGTTGACCTGGGCGGAGATGAGCACAGGGTTCCGCTCCTCGTTATTCGTCGAGGAGATGGTGGAGGGGACCATGATGAAGTAGCATTATAAAATGAAGGAACAGCAGCGGGTATTTGGACTGATCTTGGTGGCACGGGCGACATCCCGGTCTGCGATTCGTAATCGTGTTCTTGTGGATCGAGCGAAGCATTTGTCCAGTTTCCGACTGTGCTTGTTGTCGCGTGAGTCAGGTTTCTATTGCCATGTTAGACATCAGCACCAAGGAGGCAGAGAGCCGCATGACTTACGAGTTGGAAGATCCACCGTTGACTGCAAAGAATGTTCTATCCCAAGACGACATCGTGTCGTAACCCATTCTGTTGCTGCTGCTGCTGAACTTCGGCTTGCAGGCCAGAGGTCGATTGTATCTTTTGGACGGCAGCTGTGCTTGTTGTTGCTGCTGTTGACAGATCGAACAGACATCTACGGCCTGCAGTGTGTTATGGTTGTTGAAATGTTGCTTTATAGGATGGTACCAACAATGAGCTGAGCATGTCATGGTGGTGCGGACTTATCAGAGGATAATGCCGGATAGCTTGGATAGGTCTGCTAAACCTGAAGCTTTACAGTAGTGTGGGCACCGTGGTAGCCTTAAGGCGTCCTGACAATTGCGGTAGTAACGGCAGGTTTGATTCAGCTCAGGGCTCTGAAGTTTGAAACACCGTGCAAGCAAGAGGATCAGAAGTCCAGCAAGACGAGGGCAATATAGACAGACAAGACAGCCCTGCAGCATCGAACAGCAAAGCAGAAATCCAGATTCACGATGAACTGTGCGTTGTTGCTCACCTTCACTTCGCATAGAACTCTCGGTCAGTCATCGAGCACGCGCCCTCGGAATGTGGAAGGTCACCTCATGATGCAGCCATGGAAGTCGTTAGACCATGTCCGAGCCTCAGCTAGCCTCCACAGAAACGCGATGGATACTCTCCGACATGCATATGGCCCGCGGGTCATCATGGTGAGGCGGGGCCGACACAAGGGCTTTGTGCGAGACACAACGTTCATCAATGCCGTCCGCCGCTCTTTCGCAGGCCAGAGCTGAACTCTTTGTGTGAGGGAAGGCGAGCAGCTGGCGGTCAGCAGGATGCGCTTCGTATGCGAGGCCAACGCGCTAGTGGTCCGCCACGACCTTGGACTGGGTTGGCGAGGATTTGCCTTCCATTTTTAAGCTCCATCTTTGGGAGCTTCTGCGCGTCAGCCTCCAACGCCTGCGCCTTGTCTTCCGAACCGTTCTGCGAGTGAAACATCGCCAGAAGGGGGCGGCGCAACAACCTGACTTTACCGACCGACATTGCTACATCGTCACCGTGATGAGTCTCAAACTGAAGATCGGTGGGCCGCGGCGGGACAGCGAGCAGAGCGCCGTGCCTCCGACATCAGCGGCTGCATCACCGAGCAGTGTAGGTCCAAAGCTCAAGCTGAATCTTTCGCAACCGTCTACGCCCGGAACCGATCATCTGGTACCAGCAACACAACAGAGGAAAAAGATACCGTCGCAGAAGAAGCGAGCGGCGAACGATGACATCTCACCGGCGGCGAAACGTCCGGCGGCGCAGACGGCGCGCAAGCCTTCGTTGTTGATCAAGCTTCCCACTGCCCAACAGACGAGATTGCCAACAATAGGTAACACGCCTATGACAGCAGGTGGCCCCAAGCTTAAGCTCAACGCTGCGCGCAAGCCATCGCAGCGGTTCAAGAAGGTCGCCATCACCACGCAGAATGTGAAGAGGCCGATCCCGCCACGCCCACTGGGAGTAGGTTACGACAGCGAAGACAGCGAGACTGAAGAGGATCCTGCCATCCAGCAAGGCTTCATACTACGCATGCTTCCGGGTCTCGAGGCCAATAGACTCCGCGATGCCATCAGCAACCAGAAAATTGGGTTCAAGGAGAAGGAAGGTGGAGTGGACTTGAGTATCAGATTCGTTACCACAGATCATCGGCGCGCTGTGGTCAAAGTTGCTGGCAAGCAGTTCGCTGCCGTGCTGGTCGACCTGCCGTGCATCATTGAATCAATGAAGAGCTGGGACAAGAAGGGCTGGTGGAAGGTGGCAGACATACATCAGATGCTACTGGTGCTCAAGGAGATTAGGTCGGAGGACGAGGCTACGCACGCGTCTCTGCCGAAGGATGTGGATGAGAAGTCTCTTCAGTATGCGCACGGTCTAACACCACCCATGCACTATGTCCGCAGGCGACGCTTCAGGCCACGGGAAACTCACAGGCAACTGGAGGACGTGGAGGGCGAGGTTCAGAGGCTGCTCGACGCGGATGAGGAGTTTCAGGCGAACAATCCGAATGCACAGATTCATTTGCAAGAAATGACACAAGCGGAGTACGATAGGATGAATAGTGGCATGGATATAGATCAGGACAATTATTTCACGGATATGGATGCGGAAGGCGACATCATGGATACGACAGAGGGCCATTCTCAAGCAGGTTACGACGAGTATGGCGAAGGGATGGACGAGGGCGACGACCTTGAGGCCGGTCTCGAAGCTGCTTTCGCTGCAGACGCCTTGTCAGAGGCACCACTTCCCTCAGATGTTGTCAGCGACTCTCCAATGCCTCTCGCCAACCGGGCTGCTTCACTTGCCGCGGTTGAGAACAATCTGGCATCTGACTCTGCGGCAGGGACCCCTGCCGCAACGCCCGGCGGCGACGCCCAAGATACGCAGAATGAAGAGATCTCTTCTGATGAGGATGAGGACGACGATGATGATGAAGATGACGATGATGCGAATGTGTTCGACGAGGATGCAGAGGCACGGGCGGCAGAGCAGCAGCAGCACCTGGAAGAGGTAGCGGATTTGGAGAAGGAGATTGCGGCCATCAGGCAGAGTGCGAATACGAGCACCAACATGATCTTGAGGAAGAGACAGCTGGACAAGGCGGCAAAGTTGGAGCAGGATCTGGCCATGAAGCGGAGTGCGTTTGGTCTAGGAGATGATGGAGACTAGTCGTGGTTCTCAGAATGCGCAGCAAGGTGCGAAATGAATGTCACGCACGACATACACAAAATATGGCAAAACTCTACACTGAAGATCCATGGGGGGACAGAACCCGCCTCGCTAAAGTCTTACAACCACCATCCGCATTATTTCCTGCACAGTCTCTCAGCTGGTGCTTTAGATGCCTTGTATAAAATTTTCAAGGAACTAGCAGACCACTGCTCACTGTGATAACATATTGCAATGCGCCAGAAGCCGTCTTGCGCGCTCGCGATCAGCGACGTTTGAGGTATAGCTCATACCACGGCTGATGGCAAGCTTCTCGGTAGGAGCTAGCTGCGGCTCGCGGTCAGCTTATTATGTCAACAATAGTCGCTAGTGGGTTCCCGACCTACGTCGCTCAGACATCGCTTGCATAGTTATCGTCTGGATAGCCTTGGCTTGAATTGTCATCTTGCACTGACTTCCTCTCTGGATAGCTCGAGATCCTCGAATTGGCTGACCCGCGGCCTGTATTTAGTTCGCGCTCGCTGATATGCTCCGAATATTTGAACGCCCTCGGCTTCGCCTCACTCTTCCTCTGCGTCATTTGCCTACCGACACTGCTCCCGACGCGGCTACTTTGCCACTTGTCGACCACTTCGACTGCATCACTTCTCCGCCTTCTTTTGTCTGATCGCGCTCGGCGCTCTCGGCACGCTTTTTGCGGTACAGTGCGTAGAGACACAGACCGAAGGCCCAAAGGATGCTTGTCAAAATTATGCCGGTAAAGCCACCCATCAGCCCGGCCTCGAGTGCTACGGTCGACTTCTGGTGTAGGCAGAGGAGTGCTGCTGGATCAGTCGATGTGGAACATGCGGCAGAGCTTGCTGTCGGCTGGACGATGGCGATGAGGTCTGTTGTTAGCGTGGCGCTTATTGTAACCATTGCGTCCGAGGCGGTGCTCAAAGCGAGGGGTCTCTGAATTGGCAGATCGAGAGCCTTTCACAGCCAGATTGAAACGTTATGTGGAGGTATGCTCTGCTTGCTGTGCCGCGTTGGTCATGTTTGCTAGGGAGTGCCACGACTGGACCCTAGCTTTTAGATTTCGATCATAACTGCTCTCATGATACTGGATGCGCATATTCACGAGCCAGCCTTGGCGCTCTTCTGACACATGATCTCAGAAGCATGAGTCTGGGGCAATGCAACCGGTGACAATCATGGTTGATCACGAGCACACTTGCTGCAGCAGGTTCGCGCAGATTTGGCAGCAGACAGTAAGAAACTGTGCTAGCTGTGATTGTTACAACTACGAGACTTGCTGTCGTCCTATTGCGTCGTACTGTACGCCGCTACAGATCAGGTACCATCACGCATCCTGTGATCAAAGCCCAGGCGTCAGAAGGCTTTTCGTTCCTCAAGCATTTCTCCGTCATAGCCGACCAAGATCCGCAATGTTGGCCGCCTATGATGCGCTGTGAATGCGATGGATGTCGTCATCGCTCATCCCATCATACAGCTCAGGGAACTGGATCAAGCGTTGGCGATCTGATGCATCGCCGCAGTTGCTCTCATACGCAGCCAGCTCCGGTGGAAGGTCTTCGCACGTTGCATTCGCGTCCAAGTATGCATCAAGCAAAGCGACGTGTTTGGAAGGTGTGCTGGACTCCGTTTCATACATGCGGCCGTCCACCAACATGAGCTTGTCCGGTCCAACTGAAGAAGTGCAGTTCTCTTCGATGCCAGGGGCGTAGGCATTGATGGTTGCATTCATAGCATCCTCAGCGTCTCGATTGAAGCAGCTCAAGCAGCTTCTCCACATACTGCCTTTCGGTGTATGGAAATCACCATTAATGCAAATTTTGCGGCCGTTGTTCGCATCTACCGATTTTCCGCAGGGTTTGTAGTCTTTCTCTCTCTTCGAACCAACGGGCTTGAAGATGATTCCAACATCAGATTCCACGATGTCGATGGACCGGGTCTGTTTGGTGTAGCATTACGATGGCAGCTTTGGACTCCTCAACAGTGCCATGACCAGTCGCAGTCCGCAAAAGTGTCAGACACTGTGTCGTTTTCTGCTCAACAGGCCAACTGGAAGCAAATGCAGCCGCAAGTCCTAGAGCATACTTTCATGCCAGGCTAATGGCATTCAGGGAGACTCGTAGGCTCGGGTGATAGATAGTTAACAATTCCACTTTCGAGGACAGATAGAGTGGTAAGACAGCTCTCACCGTGGCTCCTGTTGTCACGTAGGCCACACCCAAACCATTGCTGTGTACGCGAAGTCGCGGCGCCATAAGCGTTGTCGCTTGCAAGATGGCAATGATGTCGGCAAGTTAGCGCCTTCCAAAAGGTCATCTCGGGTCTACAGATCGTGATGTTGCCTTGAAGTCAAAACAACAATGGACCCGCGTGCTCTACTAGAAGGTGTCGTCCAATTGTGACGTCGATTGCTAGTTGTGACTTCCACTTTCCAGGCATTCCTGGTTTCAATTCGAGCGTGGCGCCAGCCACATCCAGGTCTGCCATGAACATCGCACAGTCGATACTGCACACTAACAGCATGCTGTTGAACCGCATCGAGGCTCTACTCTACAGCTTCGTATTGCGGTCGCGCATCGTGATGATTGCCATCTCCAAACGCCGTCATTATTCTCCACATGCATGCGAGCTACTGCGCGGGTGTCGTTGGTTACGGAGGGATGTCTTGGCAGCTTTTGAAGACCACACCCTCACCGCGGTATACCGAGTCTGGAATCCAGCAGCCTTGTCCGCCATCGCCCAACAAGCACATTCACTAGCACCAGAAGCAGATGCATCTACACCATCCACAGGCCAGAGTACCACCCTGCACATCATGCTGTTGTCGCCACTGGAGCAGCAGAGTGATGAATAGACCGAAGAAGACCTCGCAGGTGACAGCGATGGGCCATTACTCGCACCTCTTGCCAGGGCTTGGCGAGAAGCGCTCCGAAGCATACCTCAAGGCACTTGTCTACGATTGGCGTACTTTGACCTCACGCACGGCCTTGCCGGCGGACGACCGGCGTGGCAAGGTTGATTCACAAGCTAAGTAAAATTCTGCGAATGCGAAGTAAAGGCGCTCTCCGTTGCCGCATTATGGGCTGCAGGATAATTGACGGAGAGCGTTTCATCGAGAGCTCGACGGCAGGTGTGCTGCCGGAATGACCGCAATTTGCCAATGCACGACTGGAGATTGGGGCGGAATAGTATCGTGGGCGAGATGGAAAGCTACGCTGTCTTACTCATTTGGAATCCTCTACCTCTGGAAAAACGTCGAAATTTGCGACAGCAAGGAGGCATACCGCCAGATTCACACAACATCGCTGAGGCTTGGCCACATCAACAATCTAGGTATTTGAGTACAGCATGATCATTTCACCATGCTTGGAGCGGCAAGCAGACCACAAAAACTCCTCCCACGTATCCATCCGCACGTCTCATGCGTGTTGGTCTGCTAGGACCAACATTCTGTACTAATATGAATCCCAGGCCTCAATTCCCAGGATTTCAAAGCTTTCTAGCATCTCTACGCACCTCTGACACGACGAGAGCTACCCCATGATGTTGCTCGGTGGAAGGGGTCAGATGCTCACGAGCTCTGGAATACTCAACATACCAACAAAATGCACATCGACATCCGATCTCCTCTGCTGGTGGTGACACTTTTGGAACTAGTCACATCGAGCGGCGCGGAAGACTCTCCTGAAGAGGATACCTCTGAACGTGTCGGGCATCATGATCAGTATCCAAGCTAAGACACTAGTTGTCCCTACCAACGTCGCAAACACTAGCGGTGCAATAAAACCCTCCACAAGACCCTAAGAGCGCACACAGTTCAGTTGCTCATGCAATACAATGCATATACACAAATATCTGAATCTTTACTTACATTCTGGCAGCAATTGCGCGACACTGTCACCCAGACGTGGATCGACTCATTCTGACTGCGCAAAGGACACCCGCCACCACTGCCGTTGCATCGAGTACTTCGGCAACTGTGGTGACTGTGTCAGTAGTTGCAAATATCGGAAGACTAAGTTGGGGTCATGTGGTGTTTCGGTACAAGGAGACAGGTTACTGACCGCTTTTCATGCCGAACGCTCGGGTAGGACTTGAGGGTAACGGGAAGAACTTTCGACACCAAACAGAGTCAAGAGGTCTGGATCATACCACTCGGCACACTACAGCATCATCAAGGTCCGTTCTTCTGAGTTCAGTGGCAATGGCGGCCGGTTTTCGCGGCAGGACCCAGCTAGAGCCTTGGGAAGACAGACAGAATGTTGGCCAGATGGAGTTCTCGCAATTCCCCGACACAGCAGCTGACGCTGTAAGCTCATCTGGTGCATTTGTCAGTGTTTCGAGTTCTGTCTCAAGGGCGGTCCTTGGCCGCGCTGCGGTATTGCGATCCTTTTGCACTGGTGACTCAGCTTCATGTTTGGCCTTTGCATCCTAACGTGGAATTGGTCCAAGTGTACCAACTCACTCTTTAACCTACGAAGATTGATTGAGACCTGACAGAGACCTGCGGCTGATATGATACTGCGAACAATGCATACCTATTGGTAGATTATCCAACTTCTGGTCGCATCTAGATCGCTAGCCTCGGCGCTTCGACGTTGCTTATGGGTTGGAACTTGTTCCGGAAACACTTCGGCGCCCCATGGGGAATCATGATGCTTCGGCTGTCAATCAATTACTCGTGGCCTCGTGGCCACTCGTGGCATTTTGGTCGCGCACCGTCTCCTCGGGATAAATTCGCAACGTCCGAGCGAAGCTTGATGACTCAGTCGCTGTCCGGCAGGCATCTGAGTCGTTCTTCAAGGCGTGCGCGTGACAGCTCGTATTGAGACTCCCTGACGCAGGTGAGACGAAGCCTTTCCAGGTTCAGCTTCACTCCAACCTGCTCTCTACTTACACCGAATGTCAGACATAAAGTGCGGCTCTCTCGCTTCTTCATTCTTCTCCTCTTGTCTTGCTACCACTATTCTACATCACCAACACTGTACATCACCAACACTGTACATCACCAACACTGTACATCGCCAACATAGTAGTAAGTAACATACCATATTCCTAGGGCTGAGGTACGGAAGCTCAAGAGCCCTGAGGCGTAACTTCCTATTCTGAAATATTGTAGATCCGGATCCGGGACCAAGCAACCATGAGGCCGCTAGCAATTCTGGCAATGCTCTCCACATACTACTCCGCTTCTCTGGCGAAATACCCCGTCTGCATCGAGCCGGTAGAGCCGTGCTACAAACCAGAGACTTCCAAACTCAGGGAAAATCCTCCAGTAGGCTGTGGTCCCTCGAAAGGGCCTGCGAACAGCGACCGGAGCAAGGCTCTCGAACGCGCCAAAGCCTCTGCTTACTTGATCGCGACGGGATTTGAAACTGAGACTGAAATCACCGCCGAAAACATACTCGGAATGACCTGCCACAACTCCCATTGCATGCGCAATTCGTACTGCGCGATCGAGGTGACATACATGGACAGCGAAAAGCAAGCAAAGAGCGGCGGAAACTACCTTCTGCCCCCGTACGGAGGTTGCTGCCAATTGCCCCCAGGATATATCGCGTCCGCAGTCATGCATGAGAATGGATGGCTCTAGTGATGACCATGTGATGCGGGTGGCCGACTACAAGAGTTCAGGATAGCCAGGTGTTGGATAAGTTGGACCATCACTTCAGCCAATTCCGAATCGATCGTCTGGAGTTGAGGCCGGGATTCATGTGGGCCCAACTGGAGACCTAAACGAGATTTTTGCGCATCTCAAAGTGGTGGTGCTGAGGCCATTGAGGCATGACGGGGCTTGTCTTTAAACAACATGATGCACGTGACGAATAGCGGAATCGTGACGAGGGTACTGACTCTCGCTGTATTTTTAAATTTCACTTGCATTTCAGCTTCAAGGCATACTTAACAATTCCCTTGACTGTGTCATGATTTGGAAGCACCTTTTCACACAAGCCCTAAGTTCACACTTGGCATGGTGTAAATGCAACAAGAGCGCGAAGCCTATCCTCAACCCAAACGCTGTCAAATGCCGATCACTCAAGTATACTGGCTCCTTGCCCATGCACAATTGCTTGCAAGTCACAGACTACACCGTCCAGGTCAGGTGACTGGCCCATGTCATAAGCCTGGACGAGTATCACGGGGCCTGCTTATCCATACCTCTCAAGCCAGATCCGAGCCCAGCGACTCACGCCCAGATGGCCACCTGCGCACACCTGCCTGCGGAATGCCTGGCCCCTGTGCGAATTGCTGCTGGTAGACACTCGGATGCCACTTAAGATTGTCATGATGCTGTGTTGTCAAGAATATATTGCGGCGCCAGCGCAGTCTGATCTCATTCAGCAACTCTTTCAATACTTACTGCGAAGTCTTGCCGGGAGGGTGCCTGCTTGTCAAAGAGCCTGGTGATCTTGTCGCGAAGGGCATCGAGCATTGCATCAGGCGGGCCACCGAATAACACCGGGACTCAAGCCGGCACGTAGACGAATGGCAGCCTCGATGCAGAGTATGGTGGCAGGTGACCGCTACATTTGGCTCCTCGAGCGCACCTGGGCATGGTGTCGACACATGTGATGTACCATCGTCTCCATACAAGTTGGCCAGGCAGGAGCACATAGCGTCAATGTGGAGCCGCAGACGCGCAAACTTCCGCACAGACCACCGTTCAGTGTAGCTTAAGCACAACTGGCGAGCTGGCTAAGGCCAAGGAGCCCGACGTCAATGTACGTCCCATTCAATGCTCTATAGAATACATTCATTCTTGCATTTCGTGTGATCCAAGATGGCGGCCGACACGAGCGCGCCTGCGGACTTCTTCTTCAAGGGCGAAACTGCCCGCAATACTCGAGGATTGCTTCGGCTAATCATTCTGTGTACCATCGCTGCCGCCGCAGTTGCGAGTCGATTGTTTTCGGTCATTAGATTCGAGAGTATCATTCACGAATGTATGTTAAGAACAAGATATCGTATCGGATGACTGGCAAGGTCGTCAAGATGGTTGAATGCTGATACAATGGACAGTCGACCCATGGTTCAACTTTCGAGCAACGAAGTACTTGGTCAAGCATGGCTTTTATAACTTTTGGGACTGGTTTGATGACCGTACGAACACAGCCCACCATTCGCACACTCTCACAATGGCGTACTGAAGCTATTACACAGGGACATGGCATCCCCTGGGCCGCGTCACAGGCGGCACTCTCTACCCAGGCCTCATGGTCACCTCGGGCGTGATCTATCACGTCCTCCGCTTCCTCACCCTGCCCGTCGACATCCGAAACATCTGCGTCCTCCTCGCCCCCGGCTTTTCCGGCCTCACAGCCTTCGCATCATACCTCCTCACCTCCGAAATGTCCGACTCCCCCTCCGCAGGCCTTCTCGCAGCGATCTTCATGGGCATTGCTCCGGGTTACATTAGCAGGAGTGTGGCAGGGAGTTACGACAACGAGGCCATCGCCATCTTCTTGTTGGTGTTCACCTTTTTCCTCTGGATCAAGGCTGTGAAGCAGGGAAGCATTATGTGGGGAGGTTTGTGTGCGCTGTTTTATGGATACATGGTCAGTGCATGGGGTGGATATGTGTTCATCACGAACTTGCTGCCGCTGCATGCCTTCGTATTGATCTGCATGGGACGGTTCAGCCCACGGCTGTACGTCAGCTACACGACGTGGTATGCTCTGGGAACATTGGCCAGCATGCAGATTCCATTCGTTGGATTCCTGCCCATCCGATCCAGCGACCACATGTCCGCTCTGGGGGTTTTCGGTCTCATTCAGCTGGTCGCATTCGCCGATTTCATCCGTCACCAGTTGCCGTCGAAGCAGTTCCAAACTCTGCTCTGGTCCTCCGTCTTCGCCATCTTCGTCCTCTCCTTCGGTGGTCTGGTCCTCCTGACAGTGACTGGCACCATTGCTCCCTGGTCTGGACGTTTTTACTCGCTGTGGGACACTGGCTATGCCAAAATCCACATTCCAATTATTGCCTCTGTCTCCGAGCACCAGCCGACCGCATGGCCGGCATACTTCTTTGACTTGAACATGCTCATCTGGCTCTTCCCGGCTGGTGTGTACATGTGCTTTCGGAGCTTGAAGGACGAGCAGGTCTTCGTTGTCATCTACTCGGTCCTGGCGTCGTACTTTTCAGGCGTCATGGTCCGTCTCATGCTGACGCTGACGCCTGTGGTTTGTGTCGCAGCTGCCATGGCACTCAGCCAGATCCTTGACACGTTTTTGGTTGCGGCTACGCCGGAGCCAAAGGCCAATAACAAGGCTAACGGTGGCGCGGTCGCAAATGGCTCCGCCAACTTGGCAGACAAGCTCAAGGCTGCGCTCCCAAGCGCTTTGAGGTCGACTGCACAGCCTGTCGTCGGCGTCTACTCATACCTCAGCAAATCCGTCATAATTGGTGCGGTCACCTGCTACTTGATGCTCTTCGTGCTTCACTGCACCTGGGTCACTTCAAATGCATACAGCTCGCCTTCGGTCGTTCTTGCAAGCAGACGGCCTGATGGCAGCCAGCACATTATCGACGACTACCGTGAGGCATACTACTGGCTTCGCCAGAATACCGAGCCTACTGCTAAGATTATGTCGTGGTGGGACTACGGCTACCAGATTGGTGGTATGGCGGACAGGCCTACGCTGGTCGACAATAACACATGGAACAACACGCACATTGCGACCGTCGGCAAAGCTATGTCGAGCAGGGAAGAGGTGTCGTACCCGATTATGAGGCAACATGAGGTCGACTACGTACTGGTGGTGTTTGGTGGGCTCCTCGGATACTCAGGCGATGACATCAACAAGTTCTTGTGGATGGTCCGTATTGCTGAGGGTAGGTGACCACATACATCGATGACATGAAATGTCTGCTGACAACGATTAGGTATCTGGCCCGAGGAGGTCAAGGAGCGTGACTTCTTCACTTCACGTGGAGAGTATCGCGTTGACGAGGAGGCGACGCCGACGATGCGCAACAGTTTGATGTACAAGATGTCGTACTACAACTACCACAGCCTGTTCCCGGCTGGTCAGGCCACTGACCGTGTCCGTGGCTCGAAGTTACCGGCTCAAGGTCCTGAGCTTAGCACGCTCGAGGAGGTCTTCACCTCTGAGAACTGGATTATTAGATTGTATAAGGTCAAGGATCTTGACAACCTCGGTAGGAGCCATCAAGAGGCGACTGCATTCGAAAAAGGCAATAAGAGAAAGAAGGCGGGGAAGAGGAGAGGAGCCCGCCAGCTGAGAGTAGATTAGACCATTAGTCCAGCAGGTGGGACGTGGCATGATCGATGTATATTATATGATAGATCTTGTATCGAAAAATCTATCAGGTTATCTATCAGGATATATTGTGCCTCAGGTCTCGCTGGGAGGAGATGAAATGTTCTCGGTAATTACGTCACCGAAGGCGCGGTCACGCGGCGGCGCGTTGACGTCGCGACTGCTGTTTCGCCGCCAAGACTTCCGCCGACTCTTGCCAATCTGTAATCCAGGTCCTACATTGCCTCTCATTGATTTGAGATGAGATTTCATCCACATTTGGGACATGTTCCGCAAGCCACGAGAAGAAGATGCCGTGAAACCTTCCACCGGACATCCTCCAACGCCACCAGCGACTCCTGCCAAGACTCCCTTCTCTCTGGCCAAACCACCAGAAGTGCCAGCTCCCAAGATGGCGGCGACAAGAATCAGGTCGAGTAAGCCGGTGCCACTGCCCACCATCGGAAGGCAAGGGCCTACGGGCGGCGCGAAGAAGAGCACCGTAACGGCAAAGGCGAAGTCAGCAAAGCCGAACGGGAGCATTTTGACCTTCTTCAAGAAGATGGACGGCCCTGAGGAGCCCAGTTTGTTCGTAGAAGGGAAGGTCAGGAATGGCAGCTTTGGGAGAGCCAGTCCAGAAATTGGGGACGGCGGTGAGGATGATGGGGAGGAAGACAGATTCAACGAAAGTGCGGGGTCAGTCAAGAGGCGAAAGACGGGTAATGGCTTTGGTGACGAGGAGGTAGATCTGTTCGGCGAGTCGCCTGTCAAGAGCAACGACCCGCCTGCTGCGACTCAAGCCAGGGTTGGGCCGTTTATGGAGGATTCAGATAGCGACGACGAGCAGGATGAGCACCCTGCAGTCATGATACCTGTCAAGCAGGAAGAGGGAGCCGACGAGCCACAAACAATTCCGGTGCCGGAGACGGAAGTCAGCAAGGCAGATCAGTATGTCTCCGTGGTGCATGACACTGGGCAGCCTTCGCGCCCCCCGCTGATCAAAGAAGAGACGAGCTGTGGACCCGATTGGGATGAGTTCAGGGATTTTGAAGACATGGGTGATTTTGACGAGGACCCATTCGAACAGGGCGATGAGTTCATGGAGCGACGATATATGGAAGAACAAGCCAAGCTCGAGGAGGAAGATGAGAAGGATTACGATCTACTACATGACGAGGGCGGCTCGACTGTCAAAGAAGAAAACCAGACACCTTCACTATCCGCTACCAATGCACCGGCGTGTCCTATATGCAGCATTGACCTAGCAGGCGTCAGTGAACAGGACGTTGGTGTGCACGTCAACAACTGCTTAGATGGCAATCCTTCACCTTTGCTGGAACGAAAACAGGCGCCTGTCAAGAAGACACCATGGCTTGAACGGGAGATCAAATCGGAAAACACCTCGTCTTCGACTCAGTTCAAACGGCCCCAGCGAGCACCTAAACCTGGTCAAGCAAATCCGTTCACGCTCGGCGAGACTACCATGAACGGTGGCTCGGCTTTCAACAAGCTCATGTCTGGACATGCTGAAGATGCCGCCTGGGCCGAAGCAGCAGCTGCGGAGCACTCATCGCGCGGCAAGCCATCTTATCAACGCACTTGCCCATTCTACAAGATCCTACCTGGTCTCTTTATCTGTGTGGACGCCTTCAGATATGGTGCTGTGCAAGGCTGTCAAGCATACTTTCTTAGCCATTTCCACAGCGACCACTACGTCGGTCTGACGAGCTACTGGAACCATGGACCGATATACTGTTCAAAGGTCACTGCGAATCTGGTCAAACAGCAACTGCGTGTAGATCCGCAATATGTGGTGCCGCTTGAGTTCGACAAGACGATTGAGGTTCCAGGCACAAAAGGTGTCAAGGTCACGATGATACCCGCCAACCACTGCCCAGGCAGCTCGCTCTATCTGTTCGAGAAAGGCGTAGGCAAGAAACCGAGTGGCGAGCCGAGACTCCAACGCATTCTGCATTGCGGTGACTTCAGAGCCTGCAGAGCTCATGTAAAGCATCCGTTGCTTATGCCGGATGTGCAGGACAAGTTGACTGGGAAGACCAAGGACCAGAAAATTGATGTCTGCTATCTGGACACAACGTATCTGAATCCCAAGTATGCATTTCCAAGCCAGAGTCAGGTCATTCAGGCATGCGCGGATATGTGCGTAAGCTTGAGCAAGCATACGGTCGACGAAGACGATGGCTGGGAGCAAATGAAGAAACGACGTGCAGGCGAAGGCATGGTCAAGTTCGTCCGTAAAGAGTCGCAGCCGGAGACCAAGGAAGAAGATGCAGAAGGCATCAGCGACGACATCAAGCTTGAGCGCAACCCAAATGCCAGCCAACAGATTATCCGTAGCAACAACCTCCCCGACGCCAAGCAAGGCCGCGGCCGGCTGCTTGTGGTCGTAGGCACATACAGCATTGGCAAAGAACGCATCTGTCTCGGCATCGCCAAAGCCCTCAACTCCAAAATCTACGCTCCGACTGGCAAGCAACGCATAGTATCCGCGCTCGAAGATCCGGAGCTCAACGAGCTCATGACTACCAATCCCCGCGAAGCTCAAGTGCACATGACGCCGCTCTTCGAGATCCGCGCTGATACACTCGACGACTACCTCAAAGACTACTTCCCACACTTCACTCGGGCTGTAGGTTTCAGGCCGAGCGGGTGGAACTACCGACCGCCCAACTCAAGATTCATCGAGAGCCCGAGTGTGCAGACGGTGTTGAATGGCGATAACTGGAAGTCGCCTTACTCGATGAAGGATCTGGCTCCGCAGCGCGGTAGCACGGGGCGAGCGAGTTGTTTTGGAGTCCCTTATTCTGAGCACAGTTCTTTCAGGGAGTTGACGATGTTTTGCTGCGCGTTGAGGATCGAGAAGATCATCCCGACGGTGAACGTGGGGAATGCGAAGAGTAGGGAGAGGATGAAGGCCTGGTGTGAGAGGTGGGCGGCTGAGAGGAGGAAGAATGGGCTGTGGAAATTGCCGGAGGATGGGAGTTGGTAACCATTGCTGGACGATGCATTGGAGCTTGCCATTGGGCATTTGTTGGGAGATGGAGATGATCAAGCATGTAGGACGATATAAATCGTGGCCATCAATTGCGTCGCACTTGTTGTGTACTACATCGCATTCAACGCCGGCCCGAGATATCGATGCTGCTCAGTCTACTCAGTCCACACACCCGCAATCCTTCTCAACCATGATGACTCGCCGGCTTCTGAAGTGCAACTCAACCTCAGCACGTCATGCATCTTCTGTTTTAGTACCCTGCCCGAAACGAACGCGCTTCTTACCGCTTCCGCCTGGCCTTCCGCCCGTCCCCGCCGCTGCCGGCTGCTTCAGAGCCGAATGGGGAGGGACTGCTGGTGTGGAAGGGTCCGCTCCTGTGCGGGGTCTAGGTGAGCCTGTGGCGTATGAGTGGTAGCTTGACGAGTTCGAGCGGTTCGTCGACGCCGCTCTCCTGAGCTCGGCCAGCGTCTGTGCATGCAGGTAGTCGCCGCGGTCGTTGTCCTCATCTTCATCATCGTCCTCATCACCATAATCGTCGTCCTCATCACCATAATCATCGCCCTCATCACCATAATCATCGTCCTCATCATCCTTATCACCATCATTATCCTCGCACTCATCCTTCTCGTCATCTGCTTCCGCTGCAAACATGTCAGCGAAATGTCCGCACTTGGTATAAAGCACAAGGGTTGACTCACCCTGCCTGTCAGCAGCAACGCTCCTCCTGACCCTCCCATTTCCACTCCACATCTGCGGGACCAAACTTCTCTCTGGCGGCGTCAAGCAATTCAGCGCCGTATCCTGATCCAGTCCGCTCAAGTCAAACGGCTCCAATTCTCTGCCGAAGGGGTCTTCTTTGGCGCCCCAGCCTGGCGCGCGACGACGGCTACGAGATGGAGGCGTTTGATGTGGCGCTGGATCTGGTCGCGGCATGTGAGGCTTCTCTCTGTCTTCCGCCTGTTGAAGCTCGAACAGCATTTCCTCGTGAGCATGTTCGAAGGAGGGGGTGCCTTTTGCGGCGCGCTCGCGAGCAGCGATAGCGAACAGCTCATTCCGAAACTGCTGAAAATTTGCGTCGTTGCGGTGTCTTCGTTTCATTTGCTCGACTTGGTCGATGGCATCCGTGCGCAGTTGGCTTCCCTGACCCCATTCGGATTTACGAAGCCGCATACCACGACCACCATCCTCGATCTTGGACTCACGTGGCGCCTCTGCCCGGTGGAAAGCTCGCTTGGAGCCGCGATCAGTCAAACCGGGGGTATAGGCACTGAGTACTCCTCGGTGGAGTGGTACCGGTGGCTGAGCGCGTGGTAGCGGCGGGGGCATCTGCTCGTTCTGCACAGTCCGGGCGTGCCGATTCTGAGCGGGGCGCTGCCTCCTATTGGGACTGAACATACCCAACCCACGCTCGTTTGGTGCAAGGTCATGTATTGGTCTGCCAAGTGCGAATACGTTGCGCCGCCCGTCATGCGTGGTATTTGCAGTGGGCTGGGGTCCTTGCTGAGGCACTGTCTGGTAATGCGTTGGTACAAGGAAGCCGTGGAGCTGTCCAGACTGCTGTCCGAGAGGTACCAAAGGCCGTTTTGGAGAATATGCTGTGCCCAAGCTGGGCCCTTGAAATGGAAGCAGCTGCTGCTGATGCTGTGGATGCATCAGATAACGGACTTGAGGAGGCGCCATCGGCACCGATTGATATCGAGTTGGTATTGGGCCATGCTGAACCGTAAGTGGAGCAGTGCTTGATAAGACCATTGGTTGGGCAGCCGAACGTTGGCGGGACAAGTCATATGGGTTAAATGCTGACTGTAGTAGATTCGCAGAAGATGTGCTGGCCTGCTTATCAGCGGCCTCGGGTTCTTGCGGGCGTCCAGGTCCTCTTCTCGCTGGAGGCGCTTCCTGTGGTTGCGCCAGACGACGCTGCGAGCCAGCTTTCAAGCCATGCGCGGGCGTAGAAGATGGTTTAACCGAGTTAGCTGAGGGAGTGTTCGCTGGAGCTTGCAAGGTTGATGGCCTGGACGAGGCTTGATCGTTTCGCCCGCGCCCATCCACCTGATGGGGCCGTTCGCACTGCCGGTCTGACTTCTCCATGCCTTACTGCTGCTCGGCGATGGAGTACTGTAATGTCGCCGGTTTGGCAGCAAAGAATTTGGACGCACAGCCAGTCCGCCGGCGTGATTTTGCTTGGTTTGCTATTGTTCTCGTGTTGACTAGAGGATTCCGTTTGAATTCGTGACTGTGCAGGCTCGGGGCATGATGTCTTAGATGCACTGGAAGAGATGTCTGAGGACGAACAGATTATAAGGCGACAGCGTTACCATGCCAACTAATCACCCAAAACGGTATCAGAGAGCGTGAGGCGCCAGCGGCTCACATTCACGTGAGTGGTCCAATATTATTGTCTGAGTAACCCCCACAATGCTCCCACGCTTTCTTCAGAGTATCCAGGGCACAATGCAGCTCGCCTTGCCACTTGTGCTGCTGTCTTTGGGCCAGCGTCGTGGCCTGATCGGATTCAACGGCCATCCAAGGAGACCGCGCGAGTGGAGATCAATCACATAGGATTGGCGTTTGTTTGCCCATGGAAGTAGAAACTCGCCATCCCGCTCCCCAAGAATTACACGGCAGCAATCAACATGCTTCGCAAGTCGATGCGGAGCTATCTTCGAGCCTGACCTGTATCAACTGGTTGAATCTTCGAGCAACGACTTTTCATGAGACGGCGAGACCGAAATCACCCTGATTTGACCTCGGTCAGCTTCTTCTGGCGAGAGTCCATTGTAATGACGCGTGGATCATCCACTCGAAGTGGAGGGTAGGTTGTGGACCGTAAATCGTGGTAAAATTCATCCGCAGTAGATTTAGATGGTATATCTGAAGCCTTCCGTGCGCTCCAATGTTGCCTTCCCCTCCGACTGCATCTTGTTTGCCCACCAGAAGTAGGCTGACAATGCAGCAACGATCGCAATGATCAGTATTTGTGACCCGATCGACAGCCACACGGCAGTAGAGTACCACGGCGCCTCGTTCTGCTTCACGATGTAACTTCCAGATACCGCACCAGCACCGCTCATTGCCGTGACGAGAGCAGCTGTATAAACGCGCTTCCATTGTCCAGCGATATTGTTTTGGTAGTAAGCAGTGATCGCTGCCCAATTGCTCACATATGCACCAGTGGCTAAAAAGGCGCCGATGTAGCGAGCTGCGACATGTTCCACAAAGCCTAACAGGCAGAAACCAACGATGATGCAGATGGAATTGAATGCGACGACTGGAGCACGTACTCGCCATCGATCGCCGATCAGTGAAGATATCATGACCGGTACCACGGCCCAGTAGTAGGGCGGCGCGGACAAGACGATGGAAGCATTCTCTCCGAAGCCCATACCGTTTTGGAGGATGATGGGCAGGAAGTAGGCCAAAGCCGTCGTGACGAGATTCGTCATGAAGATCAGCACCGAGAAGGCGTATACCTTGAGATCTTTTGCATGGATCAGCACTCTGGCCCATGTGAAGGGCTCGATGTCTGCGTCCATACGATCCTTCTGGATTCGCGAGACAGCAAGTGCCTGCTCTTCTGCAGTCAGAAACCAGAAACTCCTCTCAGCTTGGTCCGGGAAATCGACGATCCAGAAGTAGGTCACGCCGCCTAGCACGATCGTAATGAGGCCTTGGACCAAGAACATCCAACGCCAGCCAGCGAGGCCAGCGCTGCCATGAAGCTGATTGAGACCGAAATTGACAATACTGCCAGTCGCTAGTATTGTTACTTCGCCAGATTGCATGAGTGCAAATCGTGTCTGTTGCTCGCTCCGTAGGTACCAAGCAGAAATAAGATAGCTCAGGCCCGGATAGATTCCACTCATCGCCATACCGAGCAGCACTCTCAGTGCCATCATCTCCTTCCAGGTATTGATAAAAGCGGTACACATCGTTATCAAGCCAAAAGCAGTCGTGATCGCAGCGAACCAGACCTTCGGCCCAAAAGTCCTGACTGCGATTGTTGACGGCAACTGGAAGGCAATGGTTGCTATTGTGAAGATGTAGATGGCGACAGAGAAGCGGTTGCCCGTAAGGTCCAGGTCAGATATCATTGATGTCACCGAGGCCGACGAGATGACGCCTGAGTCCAGTAGGTTCAAAGAGCATAATATGCCAGCAATTGTGCAGAGTCGTAGGTCCACCTTCCACCGTAATCGGCGCTCCAGCTCGTGTTCTTCAAGATCACCAACGCCACCGCCGACCCCAGTAAGGCCTCCATCAGATACGCATCCCTCATCTTGCACCGTGACCGATGGAACTTTGCCATTGACGTGATGTCCAATTGTGGAGGTGCTTTGTGAGACGTGGGAAGAAGCTGCGGCCATTGTGGAGTTGCGCCAATTCGTACCTTACCTTCCGGCAGACAGCTGCACCGTAATGAGTGGACTAGGCGACGGCATGATATTTGCAAAGGCAACGTGGTGGACATTGACAGCTACATGTACTTCTGGGCGAAGGGTAAAATTCGATTTTGTGCAAAAATGACGAGCGAGGACAAGGTTTCGAGATCGCGTCTTCAAGTCTCACATCCTTGCTCGTCTCATTATTATACAATAATTTATAATGTAGTATCCTTCGGCTAGGTGCCCCTACGGACTTCTCCGTCATACGCATCCCCTCAAACCAGATAACGATCATTTCCACGGCACCGCTGTTATTTGTAAGCGCCGAGCAAACCACAGCCGTACTGTGACTGCAGTGCGCACTACTTGTAGTCTCGAAAACATCTGTATCAGTCGAAGCAACTAAAATTCAGAGCTCAAGACACGCTTCTTGATGGCTATAGAGTCGGCCTGGAACTTATGCTGTCCTGGCAAGTGCGTACCGGCAATCGTGCCTGAAATTTGTTGGCTCCTTTGGACCTGGATTACAAGTCATACTCTGCTCAGAAATAGGCACAGCCAATCGTGCCTAAAGACTACTTGTCCCCCTCTACCTTTCTCCAACGCACCTCCGAGTCCCGTTGTCTCGCGCCTTTCAGCAACACACCTCGGTCCTTGCTCGAGCAGCTCAGCAGAACTCGGTCTGGAAATCGGCATGACGGCCGCTCTGCCCATTCTCGAGCCCTAGACTTTTCGCCAACGGGGAGTAAAGACATCGCCGAGCTCGCCCTGAACGTGTCTCTCGTCGTCTTCAAGCGACCTAGCCAACTCGGCCAGATAGCCCGCATCACGATCATCGCCTCTGCGCTTGATCTGTAGGTACATTTGAAGTCTCTGGAGCCTACCCATCGGCCTGCGGGTGCCGTCAACGTCCAGCAGAGTTGTACCACCTGGTGGAGCATCCGGAGCGCTCGAGATGCCATCTCGAGGCACAGTCCTGTTACCAGTCACAGACCCATCCTAGAAGTCAAATTGTCCTCGAAGATTGTCAAGATTCATGTCGGGTCCAACAGATTCTGCCAAGTCACGCCTGCCCATCTGGGTAAAGACGCGCCTGAGCGTATCGTATAGGTTCGTGGATTGATTTTGCTGCAGCAGGCCTGGGAGATGTCAGCCGGTTATCGGAATATCGATTGTGAAGGCCCATGCGTACCTTCGACAACAGCATCATCCACGGCGTTGCCGTTGCCATCACGCAACAACTCGGCTGCCTTTTGACGACCTTCGCTCTCGATTACGCGGTGCATGGAGAGCGCGCCAAGTAGGTGGCCAGCGGCTTGCTCGTGGACCTGCAAGAATGATCTGTTAGCCAATGCGAAGTGCAAACTCAGTCAAGAAGTCTGCACTTACGCCAAGGTTGATACACGACACACCCAGATTGTACCTCGCCCTCACAAAGTTCGGCCTCAGTTCCAAAGCACGCGTATAAGCTTCAATAGCTTCCTCAGAATGATTGCTATTCGCCAGTGTCGCACCAAGTCTATTCCACAGCAGATGCTCCTCACCCTCCCGCTTTAGCGAGCCATGCTGCTGCGAGTTGAGCGCCGCATTGAAGCAGTCAATCGCCTTCTCGTAGTCCTCAGAACCATAGAACAACACACCCAGACCGACCTGGACATCAACATCTACCTCAGCGCCCTCCGGATTCATCTGTGCAGCCTCGAGGAAGAGGTTGGTGACCTTCTCGTGCAGAATGTGGCGATCCGTGAAGCCCATCTCCTCTTCAGCTTGCGCCGACTCTTCTAGACCACGCGGGGTGATGCCTAGCTGCGGGTACTTGACACCTACCCATCTCTCCAACGTACGGTACGCAAGAGAGTCGTAGCCTTCATTCGTATAGCTCACCGACAAGCCCATAAGCGCATCGAGATTATGCGGATCCATCTTGAGCGCCTGTTCAAGCGCGCGTATCGCCGGACTCTCCTTCTCATTCTGTGCTTGTGCTTTGCCGAGCGCAACCCACGCGTCGACAAACTCCGGCTCCTTCTGCACTGCTGCCTCAAAGGCCAAAGCAGCAAGTGAGAGGTTGCCACCTTCTTGCAAAATCTTCTGCCCTTCCTCATATGCATTCGGCACATCCTTGAACAAATTATTTTCCTCAAACAGGTAACTCGAGAAATCGGGCCGCGAGTAGTCATGTGTCCCCAAGCCATCGAAGTCGTGGGACATACCGTCGAAATCCTTCCACTGGTCGTACTCGTCGGCGAGATGTGCCGCCATCTCTTCTTCGTTCAGCATTCGCCTGTCTTCGTCAGTCTTCGTCCATACACTGTTCCATATCCTCTCAAAGTCCTCGAAGATCATGTCTTCGCTGTAGCCCGATTATCATCCGCACGCATCGTGAGAAAGACGTATACTTACTCGTCCATTTGATTCAGCTCCCTCTCGATGGCAGCTTCGGCATCACGATCCAGCTCTTCAACCTCGCCCTCCTTGTCGACAGTACTCAGTTCCTCAAACTGCTTCTCCCAGTCTGTGTCGCTCAGCTCTTGTATCCTGCCCTTGCCCTTCCCAAAATACTGCTCTTGCTGTGGCATACCACCAAACTGGTTGAACTGACTCTGAAACATTGGCCTCCGCATGCCGAAATCTCCACCAAAGTTGCTGCCGTACATGTGTGACCGATACGCTGACTGATTCGAGAACGTTGGTAACGCCGCTTGATTACGCTGAATCGGGCTCATCTGGTTCTGGCGGAATTGTGCAAAGTCCTGGGCGCTGAAGGCATTCTTGTCCTCCTGTGGCGCAAATTGCAGCGGTGGCTGCTGCGCAAACTCGCCTGCCCATCCATTGCCGCTGCCGCCGCCTCTACCTCCACCCGTCCTCTCCAAGTGCTCCTGCTCCCGCCTCAACTGCTCAAGATGCAATGCCTCCGCCGGCAGCTCGCCACCTAGCTGCGGACTTTGGTGCTGGAAATCCTGGAAGATGGCATCCTCGGGCAGACCTTGATGACTCCTGAATCCATTCAACTGTGGTCCGCCTCTCTGCGTCAAACGATCCCGTTGTAACGATGTGTCGACTGAAGTCTGCTTCTGAAACTGTGCAAGCGGATTTGAGCCGGTGCTACACTCTGGACCGCCGAGGAATGACATTCTGTACCAGTCTGTGCACTTAGAAAGTTTCGATTCGTTTATTGTTCTCGCGTTGAAAAATCAAGAGCAGTCTTTCAGGTGCCGCCGTGATACCTTCAGATGTAAGCACAGAGCCGAGGTCGGTTTCTGAGCCGCGCCTGCACGAGTCAGCCGCTTTCACATGCCGAGCGTCACGCGAGCAGTGAAACATTCGATTCGCGAGCGTTCGACGTGAAGGCCTGATGCAGAATTGACTAGCCTCTTGCCATACCAATCTGGGCGTTGAGCCGCCGGCGATGAGAGGAGTCTGATGGTATCGTCTCCGCCACTCTGCTCTGCTATATTACATCTAACTACCTACACAAGTGAAACCAACGTCACCTCTCATACAACTCATCCTCTGTGGCCTTGATCACAGAAGGTGCACCTCATCTTGATTCGCCCTGGGCTGCACGGTGGCGACAACTCCATTCCGCACGGTGAAGAATCCCTAATCCACTTGATCTTCGCGGCCAAATTTTTGTTCTCCACTCTGAAGCAAGACGATCATGCATCGGTGCACATCGTAACATCGATGAGAGCTTAGATCTGTGTCGTGCTACTGCTAGCACTGTAATCAATCTTGAGCTGACGACCGTAAATAACCTTCTTCTCCAGAATCTCCTTGGCAGCAGTAGCAGCAGGCTCATCCACAAAGTCGGCATGAGCGAAGCCACGGGGCTGCCCGGATCGCCTGTCGATAGCTACTCTTACATCAAGAACATTCTTGACTTGGCGGAAGAGGTCTGCAATAAAGTCAGTCTACGTTTCCAAACCACAATTGAATAATGTTACTCACCATTAAGATCCCGATCACTCATCTGGTAGCTCAAATTCCCAATGAACAAGGTCTTGCTTGGCGGGCTGTTCCCCCTCATATTCTGATTGCTGTACGATGGCCTCGACTCTTTTGGCAGATGATACTGAACTGCCATTCTCCTGCCCTGGAACACCTTCTGATCCATAGTCTGCACTGCCTTATCTGCAGTCTTCTGATCCGCAAACTCAATGTATCCGAAGCCTTTACTCAAACCCCGGCTGTCCGTGACAATTCTCGAGTTGGTGATTTCACCAAGCCTGGAGAACTCGCCTTCAAGGTCGTCAGCTGTGACTTCAAAGAATAGATTGCCGATGTAGAGGATCTTGTTGGGTGGATTGGCAGTCTGGCCCGCGTCTCTGCGGCGTGGCAGTGCTTGAGAAGCTGCTGCTGCTGCATCTGAAGCCGCAGGCGCAATGTCGCTCAGGGCATCCTTGACGGCTCCTGCTGCAGATGATGCAGTTTTCTGAACTTTTTCTGCAACAGTAGAAGCAGTCTCTGCGGCACCAGACGCAGACTTCTGCGCCTGCTCCACCGCACTCTTCGCCTCGCTACTCTCTGCCTCTGGTTGTCCGAGCGGCTCCGAAGTCGTGCCTGATGACTCCGAAACCGCATCTTGACTAGCACTAGTCTGTGGCGCACTCTGCGCATCCTCCACGACCTCGGATCCTGCAGTAGACTCCTCTGCCACTACCGGCTTCTCAGCCTCTTCCGTAGCGCTGGACTTGGTCGCGACAGTCTCGCCCGATGTCGTAGCTTCCGCTGGCGATGCCTCGTCACCCTTCTTAGACTCCTCATCCGATCTCCATATCCGCGTTTGATGGAACGATCTGATGGCGACCGCTGGGTGATGTGTCACGCGACTGCTCGAGCGGAGGATCGATAGCTGTCGCGAGGGTCGCTGAGCGAGCGCTCTGACAGCAACCCGCTTGAGGACGTACCTACAAGACGTTAGCATCATGGAGCTCACGAATGTTGCTGGGAAGATAGCTGGAATAAAAGCACATTCTATCTGCTGGATTGGGAGATCTTCAATCTGCGCTTTCTTGCGATCAATTTCCGAGGGATCTTCGGGTGGGTGTCGTGATGAAATGATCCTTGTAGACGAGGGTTGAAATGTCGATGCAATGTGAACGGGAGTAAAAGGCTCGAGAGCGACCTTCTCCAATTTTGCCCGCGGAGGAGAGACGGGAGCAGCCGGCCGGCATCGTCGCATGAGTCAGCGGCGAGTCTCTAATCTCTTCGGATAGCTGACGGCTACAGGCGGCTGCCTGGAGCAGTCATTGCGACACACAACCAGAAGACAATCATGCAGAAAGTGTGTACGAAAACACTCCGTGTGATGTGATACGATTGATCTTTATCAACGTGCCCTTCGGTATAAGCTCATCGTCATCATCATCGCCATATTGACCTTTCAAGCTCCCATATGCCGCCCTTGCTAGCATTCTCATCTTCATGTAACGCCAAAAAAATCCATTTCCCATTGCCAAACGCCTCGTTATATATCATGCAAGCATTACTCATCTCTCAAGCAATCCAAAGCTGCATAATAGCCAGAAGCGTCCTCCGTCCCACCACATTCACACCGGCACCGCGCTCCTCGCTAGCGACCTTTTCAGCCCCAAGCTCGACCTGCTAGCCTCGCGTGCGCAGCCCCGTAGAGGCTGGTCAAAATCATATCCGGCTTCGATCCGACCAGCTTCCTTGCCAATACTATATCCTGCGCCGAAACTAAGAGCGCTCAGAAACACAACGACGCCCGCCGAAACCACCCAGGTGAGCAATGTAGGGGACACAATAAGCTCCTCACTTGACGCAGAACGACGCACCTTTTTCGACGTCCGCCGCTCTCGACTCGAGCTGCGGCCAGCGGCTGCCGCCTTTCTCTTGTGATCCTTGGGTTGATATGACGAAGCCGACGTCGACGTCGATGTTCGTCTGATTGTAGGTTGGAACTTTGGCTCCTGTGAATGTGATGGCGACGGGACAGGCAATGAAGACTCAGGTACCAGTCGCAAGGACGTCGGCTCCAGTCTATTGCCCCTCGGCGGCGCATTTGGCAAAGAAGCTTGCTGACGCTTGAGATCAGGCTTTCCTAAACCTCTCGCTGCAGCGCCCAAGGACAAAAGTGTCGATAAGCTCGCCCGGAGTGCTTCGTCATGTTGCAGGGTCGCGTTGTATGACGGTGAAAGGATGTTCTGTGGCATGTGACTTTGCTGAGACGGTAATGAATGCCGCGTCGATGATTGCTGAGTCGGTCTTGCTGCCGGAAAGTAAGATCCAGGTATCGGTACACTCGTCGCACTTCGTAACTGCTGGCTCGAAGGTGGGTGGGAGAAGATGTTCGGCTGTGGGGTGAAACAGTGGTCATGGTTGATCGGGTAGTTGATTGCCGTTCGATTCTCCTCGCCATCATCCGATTCTGGCCGTGCGCTGTCTGATGCTGACGACTGCGGAGCTGAGCGCCTAATGGTCGTGTCAGGATATACATGCCCGGGCAGGGCCACAGCCTCCCCTGACGACGTCATGACTCTATCAGACTCGCTCTCACTCTCCTCATATTCCTCCTGGCTACTCGCTGTACCAGCACTTTGTGCTCTTTGGGGTATATTCAACTGTGATAGCCCGCTAGATCTCAGCACTCGTCTTCGTCTATGGCGCAAATCGTGCTGCACCCTCAGGCCGGTTGTAGCAATATCGTCGTTGACGGAGCTCAAGGACGACGAGGACGGTTGCGAAGAGATCTCTACCCAAGAGTCTAGCAGGTAGAAGTCAGTATAGTCCTGAAAGGTCTCAAAGTACCAGAATGCCATGGCAGCTATTCATCTAGTTGCGGCCAAGGTGCACAGCGCCAAGTCAAATGCAGATAGCCAGGCCATCCGTTACTGTCCTGATGATGGCCGACAAGTGAAACTTACCATCAGACTGCCTGACACGCTTGTCGAACATGTTCACCTGATGCCGAGCCTGATCACTTGTTCTCGGTATCTGATCGCTCGAATGCGCCGGACGTCTACGAGGCTGAGGACGTTGCGGCTCCATGGTCGCGGATGCGCTTGACATGTCTTGATCAATGTATGCCTCGAGAGTGCCCACGTTGTTGCTCTCGTGCAGTTGTGGATACTGACTTGCAGCTACAGCGGCTCCGAGACAAATTGTCGTTCCACTGTTGACAGCAGCACTAAGGCCGATCTCGGTGTGCAGTGTGATGTGTCTGCCTTGGGATATTGGGCGGTGCTCTGAAATTCACAGGATATGCTTGTAATCGTCAAACCAGATTTGCTATCAAGGCTCGGCGCATTCTGTGATGAATGCTGGTGATGAGCATCTGGCCACTCCCCGTCGCGTGTCTCAGCGCCGACGGCATGCACGAGATGATGCCCTAGTCAGCTGTACGTCGGTGTAGCAGACGCAGCTACCTCCTAGCTCCAAGGTAGCCGTGACCATATAGCCTGATTGGTCAGGAGACTGCGGGTTGTCGTGTCGATCTGCTTGGTGTGGGGGGGTTTTGGGCAAGCTATGGCTTCTAAGGTGATCACCTCACACTGACCGCGCAACCATCTGGGATTAGCTCAAGCTCAGATTTTGAGGAATCTGTCCGGAAAGACAAAGAGATGTGAACTCATATCTCATGGCCTTTCTCACACGCGTGACGGCGAGACTCTTGCAGGCGTGGCATTCACGATCGTGAAGAGTTGAGCTACACAACATCCGCGTAGGGGTCGCCTGCATGCCAGACGGCTCTGACCGCCTCATGTGAGGGTGTGCACGCGCAAGCCCAACTGTATTATTGAGTAAGATGTGATGCAGGTACCGGACCCCGACAGCACATACAGGTCCTATAGCGCTAGAAGGTGCCACTGGGACTTACTCAGAAATCATGGCAAAATGTTCAGTTCAGCATGCAGCGTCTCTGTCGAAGACAGATGGCGGAAGTGAATTTATGTTCCTGGCCGACCATGAGAGTCTGCTGCAGGCATCAGAGGAGACGGACACATGGATAGAAGAGCTTCCTAAATTGACACGGTAGGTGATTGGCATCAAAGCTGGTCGACGTGAGAACAAGGCATTTCGACAATTGATATATGACATCATTGACCATCCGAACGTTGGAAGGAAGGTCTTTGCCATGCTGATGCCAGATTCAGTGATCCCGTCAGTCACTCAACCAGTCAGCCGGTTGATAGGGGGAGTCAACACATGATGTGTGAGTTCAAATATTGCAAGTAATCAACAGCATTATCGGTCAAGTCAACTGTGTCAGCAAGCAGGGAGCAAGCAGCAACAGCAGTCAGACATGTCAACTACTGAATCGGTCGTGGCCCGATGGAATCGCTGGCTGGGAGGGCGGACGAAGACATGACGACACTGCTTCTGTAGATATCTCGCCTGTCCACCGAGATCAAACGTGATTACCAGCACCACGAGGCCGCCTGGACCGCCAAAGTCGTCTGCGATCTTGTGCTAGCCTTCTGCTCAAGCATTGAATGCACAATATTGACCTGGATCTGCAGCAATTGAATGGCTAGCTCCCAGAGCCACGCTAGAACCGGAACGTACTCACACGGGCAGAGTCTTCTTGCCTGCGAGACCAAGCTTCTTGATCTTGCGGCAGATCGCCGGGAAAATACGGGAACCATCACAGACGACCTGGATGGAGTCGCCGGAAGTTTTGACTGCGGGATCGCCATTGCGCCTGGTGTCGTAGATGAAGTCCTCTGCTGTCGTGCCGTTCCTCTGCCACTTTTCCATCCAGCAGACAAGCGTAGAGTGCTTACCTTTCTTCTTCTGGAGGTCCAAAAGCGCCAGATGTGTGGACGCATTGGTGGAGTCCAGGCTGTGCTGAACGGGTACAATTGGATCGAATAGACAATGTGCTCCGCTAGCCCGGTTGATGTTATTGACGGCATGCGGACACGACTGACTGCTTGACTGCTCCCCGACGCAGTCAGTCGCCTACTCTCACCGCGGACCGCACTCCCTCGCATAACGACTCAACTCAAGTGGTCCCGCAGTAGACTGATACGTCGACCGAACAAGCCCACGAACCGCAGACAAAACCGCCGAGCGGAAGACTCCGCTCCGCCACCAGGACACCAAAGTCACCTGCGTCTTTGTGGCATCCACTACTCCGTCCACTCCTGCTCGCGTGTCGGATGCAAAGTGCGAATCCTGATCTTCTGGTCCTTCATCACATCGTGAAGGGCTGTGTTGCCGCCGCTGTTGCCGAGATGCAGCAGGGCGGCGGAGTGTGAGACACGCCGCACCTGCTGGGTGCAGGAGGTCAGGCAATGGGGATCTTTGTCCACGTTCATCTTTTTGTAATGGTCCTTGTGGATCTGAAAAGGTTCTTTCCACCCGATCCGGTCTGGTGAGAGGATTTTGAGCTTGGGAGATACCTTCGTCAAGGGCTCGAGGACACCAAAACGACACGCTACCGCGGATAAGATGGAGGCGAGTGGTTGTGAGACTTCACAGCCGGATGCCTGTGAACATGATGGACTGCCTGTTGGTGCCAATCAATACTTGACGATACATAAATCAAGTCGATGACGGAATCACCTGTTTGTTGATGCTGTCAGCTGAGTGACGCCGCTCTCCTTGACTGCCCAACAGATCTGTTCGCTCGTGGAGTGAGCGGTAAACATACCTGGCAACCGTATGAGCGGATGATTGACGAGTACACTGACCCGGTCAAACCTGCATGTCAAGACCGCTCCCAACACGTGTTTCCTGTCTCGAAGATGTGACAGAGGTAATAGACGAAGCAGAACTTTTACATTTGTACATACTCATGCACTATACTCAAGCACTACCTCACCACCCGAACGCCCGCGTGACAGCTCATCATAATTAACGGCACGTTTTGCGTTCAACGACTCCAGTCAGCCCGAGCATGGTCATGCGCTGTCGTTTCTGATCGCCGATCCAAGAAAGTCGCATCGAGACAGTCGATTTAATCAGCGAAACTGAAAGGACTGTTAGCACATTGTATCTCCGGTACGCGAAAGGAGCTAGTCGACTTGCCTCATCTTGGATCCTTGGAAGTCGCCTGGAATTAAAGTCAGTACGAGCCAACATGTCATAGCATCTCGCGAAACCTACCAAAGCCGCCCCTGTTGAATGAGCCACCCCGTCCACGAGCGCCGCCGCGTCCCCTATCGCCGCCGCCCCTGCCGCCACGGCTGAACCCGCCGCCCCTACCTCCGCGATCATTGAAGCCTCCGCGGCCTCGTCCGCGACCACCAAACCCGCCACCCCGAGATCCACCGAAGCCCGAATTGTCGCGAGGAGGGCGCGGAGTCGAGTAGTCCAGCCTCAAGGCACGACCAGCAACATCGGCACCCTGAAGAGCCTCAAAGGCAGCCTTTGCCTCCTCAATGCTCGACATCTCGACATAGCCAAATCCCTAGGTCATCAATTAGTACATGGCTCAAATACCACATCTCTCAACAGCGGTGCCACGGCGCGAATACATACTTTCTTCTGGCCTGACTCAACATCTGTGGGCAAGCGGACCCCGTTGACAGTACCGTACTCGCCGAAGTACTCGCTCAGAGTGTTCTCATCAGCATCGAAGGACACGTTGCCAACCCAGAGTGTGGCCGATGGTTCAGACACCATGTCTCCATACTTTTGAGCGCGATCGTTGCTGCGCTGCTGCGGGTTGGGACCATCCTGCCTCTGCTGACGTCCTTGGCTGAAATCGATGCGGATGTTGCGACCGTCGATGTCAGCGCCCTGCTTGGCCTCAACGGCCTTGATGGCACTGTCGACATCGGCGAAGTCAACGTATCCAAAGCCCTTGCTTTGTCCGCTTTGGCGATCCATTATAATCTTTTCAGAAGGTCAGCCAGTGTCTCAAGAGTTCCAATACCAATCATAATACATACTCTCACGCCAGCGAGCTCACCAAACTCTTCAAACTCACGAGTGAGCCAGTCTTCGTCGACATTCCAGCTGATGTTGCCGATGAAGAGATTGGTGCATGGCTCCTTCGCGACACCCTCAATGACGATCTTGCTGCGCTTCGGGGCAGCCTCCGCAACAGCCCCAGTTTCCGCCTTGCGCTTCTTGTTTGCAAGCTCAGCAGCCTTGGGTTTCTCCTCCTCATCCTCATCCTCGCTCGAATCGGCATCAGAATCATCGTCCTCGTCGGAAGAGTCGGCCTGAAATGTGTCAGCGTATGCTCGGGATGATCGATATGACTGATCATACCTCATCGTTATTGCCATCGCCATCAGCCTTCTTGACGGCGCCGTTGACCTTGGCAGCAGTGGGCTTCTGTTCCTCATCGTCGCTGGAATCGCTGTCGTCCTCCTCATCATCGTCGCTGCCAGATTCTTCCTTGGCGGCACCGTTGGCCTTCGGCGTAGCAGCAGTGGCCTTTGGCTTAGCCTCCTCCTCGTCACTATCGGAGACATTCGAGTCGTCGGAGTCATCAGACTCCTCGTCGCTGCTCTCCTCCTTATTCGCGCCGGCATTGGTAGCACCGGCCTTGGTAGCACCGTTAGTCTGCACAGCCTTCTTGACAGGCGCTGGCTTCTCCTCTTCCTCATCAGACTCGCTGCTCTCAGAAGTCTCCTCGCCGGAAGACGGCTCAGGATTCGGCTCCTTCTTGGCCTTCTTCTTCGACTTCTCCTTGCCAGCCTTCTCCATCTTCTTTGCGGTCTCCTTAGCGGTGACCTTAGATGCGGCCTTATCAATCGGCTTGCCTACACGGCCGGCCTTGATCTTCTCATTCTTGACGGGAGCAGCGGCCTTAGCCTTGCTCGACGTCTTGTCCTTGGCCATCGCTGAAGATTTATGACAAGTTCTACCTCGTAGTCAGTATCGGAACCCCACAATTTGATAAAGACTGCGTCAGGCAGATGCGCTTCGTCTCAAACACCCAGCCGCAAGGAACGCAAGCGTTCGAGCCCTCAAGCAACAGTAGCAACAGCAACAGCCCACGTGCGACAAGAGTCGCAAAAAGCCCTCAGAAGCCCACAGTAGTGACAGCCCTCGAGTAAGACCCGCCGAAGCGAAAATCTTTTGCCAAATTCAGCGACGAACAGTCACAGCTGTCGCGCGTGCCCACTGATCGCAGAGCGCAAGGCTGTGTGTGTTCCCACAAGGTGCCGAGATTGCTCAAAGCGACTATTGTGCCCTCTGGTGAAGTCCTAACAAGCCCACAGGAGATTGCTCGTTCACGACTGCAGGATATCGCAGCGTTTGTGAAGAGATTTAGATTGCCCACGAACCAAGTATTTGCTTTTATTGTATGTGCCCTCTGTAGTGACAACTGACGCGATGCTCAAGCTGTCGATGTAGCACTCTGAAAGTGAATTGATGATGTCGATGTAGAAGTGATGAAGGTGATGGAGGCTGGTCGAAAACTGAATTTTTATGTCCGAACTTTTCAAATGCACGCTAAGAGGAAGCTTGGCTGAGGCTGGCTGCTTGGAGTTGGAGGACCCTGCTCGGAGTGAGCCGAGGAAGTGGAGCCGGCGCCAATGTTTCTCCTAGCTCCAAGCCTCCAAACCACATCAAATGCTCCCATCATCGTGGACGTTGTCAGCTTTACTTCGGCACTGGCAAAGTGACTGAGATCTCCCTGCCCGATCGCTCGAGTGGAACGCAGACAGTCCTCGCAAGAGCGCATAGCCACACGACATGAGCCGATAGCACCTGCCCGAATCCACCATGCCCCCTTCCACACCATCCTCCCACAGACCTCGCAAAAAGCGGAAACATGAAGCGGAATTGCCCACCTCCAATGGCACGATCTCCATCAAGCCCTCTACCAAACAAGAGATCCCCGCCTTTCCCCTCGTCGCCTACTTCTGGCCCGCCAAATCCATCAACCTCTCCCAATGGCTCCTCCTCCCCATCATCCTCATGCTCGCATTCCTCTTCCGCTGGACGACCTCCCTATGGCCCTACTCCGGCCACCAAAAACCTCCCCTGCACGGCGACTTCGAAGCGCAGCGACACTGGATGGAGCTGACGATCCATCTGCCCGTTACGCACTGGTACTTCCACAACCTGGAGTGGTGGGGCCTCGACTACCCGCCCTTAACAGCGTACCACAGCTGGCTGCTCGGGCAAGTCGGTCATTATCTGAACCCGAAATGGTTCGCGCTGTACCTCAGTCGCGGGCTCGATGACGAGGATCTGAAGGTTTTCATGCGAGGAAGTGTAGTGGTCTCGGAGTTCCTGGTCTACGTACCGGCTGCGGTTTTGGCTGTGAGGCAGATGGCGAAGATGCATAGTATGAATGCTTGGGAGTCTTCGATTGCGCTTACGGCGATCCTGATGCAGCCGGCGACGATTTTGATTGATCATGGGCATTTTCAGTATAATACGGTCATGTTGGGATTCATGCTTGCGACGATGGCGGCAATGATGGCTGGACGGCCAGTTTGGAGTTGTGTTTTCTTTGTGGCGACGTTGGGCTTCAAGCAGATGGCGCTGTTCTATGCACCGGCAGTTGCTGCCTATCTTGCTGGCATCTGCTTGTTTCCGCGTATCGATGTAGGGCGCTGCATTGGTATCGCAGTCATCACCTTGGCGTCATTTGCTACCCTCTTTCTGCCCTTGCTGTTGGGCACGGCGTACGACACTTATCGATCGGTTCCACTACCGTCAGAAGCCGTCCTACCTCCGCTGCTCAATACTCTGCCTTGGCAAGCCTCGCGAAAGGCCTCCTACTACCCATACCTGGTCCAAGTCTTCCAGTCCGTTCACCGAATCTTCCCCTTCTCCCGCGGGCTCTTCGAAGACAAAGTTGCAAACATCTGGTGCGCAGTACATTCATCCGGACTGCACAAACTGCACAACTACGATCAAGGCCTCCTGAGCCAAGCCGCCCTGGCTCTCACATTGCTATCAATCCTTCCAGCCTGCGCTCTCATCTGCTTCCGGCCCAGAAAGGAACTACTACCCTATGCCTTCGCCACAACAGCCTGGGGATTCTTCCTCTGCTCCTACCAGGTCCACGAGAAGAATGTTCTGCTGCCCCTCCTGCCAACGACACTCTTGCTTGCCACCAAAGGCGGCATGAGGCCCAGCATGCGTGCCTGGGTGGGATTCGGTAACATCCTGGCCTGCTGGACTATGTTCCCTTTACTTGTCCGGGATGAGCTGAGAATACCGTACTTCGTGCTCACAGGTCTGTGGGCATATATCATGGGTCTGCCGCCTGTCAAGCTCGAAGCGTATACTGTGGCGAAGGAGGATGGAGGCTTGCATATCATCAGCAAGCTCATTCATATTGTCATGTACGTCAGCATGATCGCATGGCATGGGATTGAGGCAACCCAAGCTCCGCCATCGGACAAGCCGGACTTATGGGTGGTGGCGAACGTGTGTCTAGGATGCGCAGGCTTCGGAGTGTGCTACCTCTGGTGCCTGTGGCGCATGGTGGAGGAAAGCGGCTTGCTCCCTGATCTCGGCTTGGCCCAACGGACGGTCGCAGAGAAGAAGACGCAGTAGAGACTTCCCGTGCGTGTGTCAATGCATCTCAAGCGCTCTGGAGCGGTGTCGTTGTTCTTGTAATATACATTCTATTGTACAATATCTCTCCGCCCGAGCCCGCTTGCGCGATCACCGTAATACCCAAACGCCGTCGCAATGCCGCTCAGACTCTCCCAAGCGCTCTTCCATACTCAATTCCCCGCCAAATCAAAGCCATAGCTCTTCATGCAACTCCTGTACTGCCCAACCAGATCTCTGCAGGCTTCTTGCGGGTCGGAGGCGCTGGAGAAGAGCATGCATTCGTCGCGGGCGGACTTTTCGTCCTTGCAGACGCAACAGGGCTGTCTTTCCCCGTCAGCGATCCATTCGTGATTCCCGCATGCGTGTCTCTCTCTCTCTCTCTCTTTCTGGGCTGAAATGTACCTTGATTTTCGGTGTCGCCTCCTGTCCCGGAGGTTTCAGATCGGCTGCGAGGTTGTTGGGTTGCATGCTGGAGACTGGACCCGTGTTCAGTAAGCGGGCAGGTGTTGTGGATGAGGATGGCGGCGGACCTTCTGCTGCTGATGCTGACATGGAGGTTTGCGACATGGGAAGTTGACGGTGCGTGTGACGAGGGACTTGACTTTACACGAATATTGAATTGAAGAGCCTCCAGCGATCAATCGCAGGCAGGACCGTTGATTGGTGGGGCAGGCAGGACCAAAACACACGATTCACCGAACAGTCCCAGCTTTTTGATTTGTCTCCCACGTGCGAATTAGATGAAGAAAGGGACCACATTGATAGACGTCGCAACTGTCAGACGAAAGCATATTGATTAATCGAGATGGCGTCGACGGTGTTCAGCTTGAAGGGGCAGGCGCTGAAGCTGGACACGGCGGCCGACGTCCACAAACACACCGAGCCTCTGCGTGTGAACGCGGATGTGGACGAGGTCAGCTTTGAAGGCAACACGATTGGCGTCGAGGCAGCGCGGGAGCTGGCGAACATCCTCGAAAGCAAGAAATGTCTCAAGTCGGCGAATCTCGGCGACATCTTCACGGGGCGCCTGCTTTCGGAGATCCCTCAGGCCATCGACGCGCTACTCCAGGCGCTGCTCAAGCTGCCCGACCTGCACACGATCAACCTCAACGACAACGCGTTTGGACTGAAGACCGTCGAGCCGCTGCGAGCATTCTTGAGCCAGCACACCCCACTGCAGCATCTCCACCTCAACAACAATGGACTCGGCCCCGCGGCAGGCGCGTTGGTCGCCGAAGCTCTCACGACGTTGGCCGCGCGGAAGGAGCAGGCGCGGACAGAGGGCAGGACCGTCCCCCACCTCGAGACGGTCATCTGTGGACGGAACAGGTTGGAGACCGGGTCCATGGCAGCCTGGGTCCAGGCATACACGGCCAACAAGCACGTCACCACGGTCAAGATGGTGCAGAACGGCATCCGCCAGGAAGGCGTCGCACTCCTCCTGCAGCATGGTCTGTCCAACTGCACCGCGCTGCAGACCCTCGATCTCCAGGACAATACTTTCACCCTCCTCGCCGCCCAGACTCTGGCCAACGTCGTGCCCCGGTGGTCTGACATCCTGGACCTCGGCCTGGGCGACTCGCTCCTCTCCGCTCGCGGTGGTCGCTTGCTCGGCGAGTCGTTGGCCAAAGGCGGCAACAAGAAGCTAGAGGTGCTGCGCTTGCAATACAACGAGATCGACGCGAAAGCTGTCAAGGCCATCGTCGATGCTGCGACCGTCGGCACAGCACTGCCGAGGTTACGGCGGGTCGAGCTGAACGGCAACAAGTTCTCAGAGGAGGACCCGAATGTCGAGAGACTGCAGGGACTCCTGAACACGCGGAGGAATGGTTCGGCGTCAGAGTATCCACACGTGCATGAAGACGATGAGGATGCCTGGGGTGTTGATGAGCTGGACGAGCTAGAGGACGAAGACGAGGATGAAGAGGAGGAGGACGACGATGACGACGAGGCGGATGAGGAGGCGGAGAAGATCGTCAAGGATGCGGATGCGGCTGCACACGAGCCTGTCGCGCAGGACAAGGATCAGGAGGTTGATGAGCTGGCTGATGCGCTGGGCAAGACGGAGTTGAAGTAGGTCTATCTTCAGGTCTTGTGGGAGAAGTGGGATGGACAGTTGGTGACGGTCTGGTCGGATTGTCCCGAGCGCAAAGGTGGGGTCAAGAGTAATCTGGGTCCCGGTAAGAGGGTTGTGAAGAGGATGAGGGGGAAGAGGAGGATTGTTGAGTGGCCGGGGTGGGAATGAAATGTTTGGTATTGGGGAGGATGTAGAGAGGGCAGCATTCGGCTTTTGTGAGCGATGCTGATGGATCGATTGATTGATTGATTGATTGATTGATTGATGATACCACTTACATGCAGTAAGGATAGACTAGGACATGCAATCCAGGAGAGCGCTTCGGCCAAGGCGGTCATTCGCACCGCATTTGGCAGCTTTTCTTGGAAGTCATCCACTCGTTGATGATCCGACACTTTCGGCATGCCATGTCCGTCACGACTACCCCCTGGTCGACGCGTTGGACAAAGATCAGCTCTTCGTCCGCGTCCCAAATGCTTGCATCATCCATCACTTTCAGCACACGCGCTGGCCATGCCTAGCTTACCTTGTCGGGTTTCTTGGGTTCAAGAGACTAACCTTTTCACCACTCGACATAGACCTTCTTGTCTAAATGTGCGAGCTTGAAAACCATGGACAGAATCATGACCCCTGCACATGCGCCGTCCTCGGCTACTAGCAATACTACGTGCGTCTACTTTGCGCGGCCACTGAATTGCCATTTCGGGCGAGAAGGTATAGTGTAATACTAGCTAGCTTTGACAACACTGCTAAAGCGGAGTGGCTCGCTCCTTGCGAACAACATGGATGCAGTCGAGCTACAGGCGAGCTCGTTAGCCAACGGCTAACGACAAATCGATTCTTATGTCGGCCCAGAGCAATCACGTTACCTCCCACCAACGCACGCATCCCTCAACTTCATTTCTCGAGAGTCTCGAGCAACATGCCTGGCAAAACCCTATCGCCGCACAAGCGAGTCCCAGAGACCAAAGAGGATCTTGACTGGGCGGAGCTGGTGACGCTGAATCTGGCTCTCTTTGATGAGCCGGGGGGGCAAGCAGACGCTGGCGGGGCTGCTCCAGTATGCTGCGCAGCATGTCGGGTTCTTCTACGTGAAGAAGTACAGCAGCCAACTCCGCAGCGCCCGTGCGTGATCGACACTGACTCGTTGTCTGTCTAGTTTCGGTATCAGCCAGGAGGAGGTCGACCAGCAATTCGCTCTCGGCAGGGAGTTCTATGACTTGCCGCTACATGCACTACAAAGCCCGCTCTGTCGACGAGAACCGTGCCGTCGGCGACCTGTACTCCGCTGGGCATGCGGATCTGGGGTCGATCACGCTGCTGTTCCGGCAGCCCGTCTGCGCGCTCCAGCTCTTGAACGGCCAGGGCCCATGGAAGTGGGTGAAGCCCCAGGACGAAACCATCACGGTCAACATCTGCGATGCCCTCTCTGCGATGATCGGCGGCTATCTGAAGAGCAGCATCCACCGCGTGCACGCGCCGCCGGACGACCAGGGTCATCTGGATCGGCTGGGGGTCTTGTATTTCGCGCGGCCAAACAACCATGTTGTGCTGGATCCGGTGGGGGACAGTCCGCTGCTTAAGCGATTGGAGCTGCAGTCGAATGAGTTCACGAGGCTTGGGCAGCGGGTGACGATGGAGGAGTGGTGTAAGGTGAGGCAGATGCAGCAGCAGAGGAGGAGCGGGGCGCCGAGGATCGAGGGGACGAGGTGGGAGTATGGGAGGGAGGAGTTGGAGATTCTTCCCGGGTTGCAGGCGAGCATTCACACTTGAGGTTGATTGTTCCAGTGCGTGAATCGTTGGTCGGTCGTGGAGGGATCGTCACAAAGCCCTTTTCCTGGAGGGGTTTGAGGGCCTTTACCATCGCCGCCGGACATTTCAAGCTCGATTTTCTGGGTTCTGAGCGTTGGGGCTCGGGGCGCTGGTTGCCACGGTCCTTCGTGTCCAGTTCGATTTCATCCAGGATGACCGACGGCACTAGGTCGGTCAATGTATAGGAGATTGCCCTGAGTGAATGGAAATAGGTCCGCGCCATTTCATTCGAGGCCGTAGCAGCCACATTCAGCGATTCCAGCTCGCTGATGAAGTGTCAGCATCTGAGAGGTCCTTGAGCGGTGCCAAGGATCCAGTCGACTCGATTGCCGTTGGCCAGACAGAGTCGGCAAAGACGATGTCGGAGATGGGAGAGCAGATCGCGAGGCCGATGACGCCTCCGAGCATGCGAGTGGAGATGAGAGTCGCAGTCGCTAAGCCCTCGTCATCGACGGTCTGAACGCTCGCGCGGACAGGAAGCATAAGCAGGCGCGACGTCGTGATTCCCTCAGTGCGGCGCCATTTTCGGCAGTTGGTCCGAGAAGAGACTCTATACTCAGCCGTTCCAGGATCGTGTCAGTTGATACTGCCTTCCCACCCACAAGCAATAAATGTGCAGACGCGCTGGGGAACGCGGAATGGCCTATAGAGGTCGTGATCGATGAAGCTGCTATCCAACTGCACAACGCAGTCCATCACTGTTCGGACAGGACTGCGTACAATGCGCTCGAGGACCCTCTACGACGTCAACACTCCTGATTGCATCAATTACATCAGAAGCTACCCTCAGTATTGCCTTCGCCCATACTTTTCGACCCTGAGCTTCCGGCCTGAATCGCCCCAATGATCCCATCCAAATAGCTCGCCCCACTCCACTTCTGATGCGTCAACACATCCACGCCCAACTCCTTCTCCCTCCGCTGCACGAGATCCACATACGCCTTCATGCCCTCCATCTTATACGTCCTCGCCAACTCGCTCGTAATAGTAGCAGTGCTATGCAGGCCCGCCAGACTAATGAGCTGCAGCACAAAGCCATGTTTGGCCAGATCCCAGATGAAGTTTCGCAGATCTGCATCGGAAAACCCGTGGGCAGACCAGTTGAACGAAGGGGAGAGGTTGTACACGAGTTTCTTGTTGGGGACAGAGGCGTGGATCTCGGAGGCGAAGCCGGCGGCTTTCTTGACCGAGGGGTCGGCCGTCTCGAGCCAAAGGAGGTCGGCGTACGGGGCGAATTCGATTGCGCGCTTTGTGGCGGCTGGCAGTCCGGCGCGGTAGTGGTAGAAGCCTTCTCTGGTCCGCGGAATGTCCCAGTCGAAGGCGACCGGGGTACCAGCGACTTCTGCGGCCAGTTTCCTGCGGCGGTGCAGTGGTGTGCTGCGGTGTTTCTGCACCTGTGAAAGGTACGTTTGCGGGTCTTTGCCGGCAGCTTTGATATGCTCTTCGGCTGCTTCGTCAAAACTGACGAGTTTGTGCTTCTTGACCCATTGCGCCTCGAACGCGTCGATTTCGCTGGATGCGGCGCCCTCCTGTTCCATGACTTGCAGTGTGTCGGCCAGAGGTTCCGCGGCGATATCTGTCACACCCAGGATGTACTCGTGATCTCGGGCATCGATGGCCGAGGACAAGAGCTTGCCACTTTCGCTGTCTGTGCGAGCAATGACCAGGTTCTCGCAGCCCATCAGATCCCATTGGTAGCGTGTGGCCACGAGTCTGTTGATGTGCTCGCCGACAGGTACAAGCACTTTCCCCGCCAAATGGCCGCACTTCTTGCCACCGTGGAGTTGGTCTTCGAAGTGCACCGCTGCAGCTCCACTTTCCGCAAACAGCTTGGCCAGCTTCAAGACGGCTGAGAGCCCGCCGTGGCCGGTGTCGCCGTCCGCCACAATGGGACGGAGATAGTCGACATACGGCTCCTCCGCTCTCCGCTCCGCACTCAACTTCCGCCTTGCGTCGTAGTGCTTCCTGTCATGGAGCTGCTGAGCCTTGAACAGCCTGTGCACCTGGTTCGGCACGGTGTTGTACGGATAGTCTCCGAAGTCCGGGCTGACCTCGTTGGTGCTTGTGAGCACACTCGAACACGCCCATCCCGACACGTAGACGACTTCCTGATGCGGCGCTTGCTGCGTCATCTGGACGGGGTCGATTGCACCCATCGTGTGCACGGGCTTACCCTCGCTCGCTCTTTCCTCCAGCAGCTTGAACAGCTTCCTGGCCATGAGCGACGACGGGTAGACCTGCTGCAGCGTGCCTCGCTTGCTGACCACATCTTGCGCGGAATACGGTCGCTTGATGCCGGCGTACCTCGGCGTCGCCCACCACGCCTGCACCTGCTCCACTTGCTCGTGGAAGACGGCGTCTTCTGCCGCTGCCTTCTCCGCGTCGGGAAGGAGGTGGAATGAGTCGGTTGCATGTGACGACGGAAGCGGTGGCCGGACGGGGCGCAGACTCGAGGCATACATGGCTCGACGGGCTACTGTGCTGCCTGCCCATGGAGGTTCCTGGAGGCATCGTCTCGAACGCCGCAGCGCTCCGGCGCCTGCTCTGAACATCTTGAAGCGAGGCAGCTGCGACGGGACTATGTTGAATCTACTCGATCATCTTTGGGAAGAGACATAATAATAAGCGCATACATCCGCACTCCCCTGCCACCTTCCTGATCCCATGCACAACATCCATCTCCACATCTCCATCCTCCTCGCCGAGACTCGTGCTACAGCCACCTGCACGTTGCCGAGTCGACCGATGACGGCGCACCCGCTCAGCGACTTCGGCCCCGATTCTGCTCACTCGAGTGCCGAGGTCCACGGCTGGCGACAGCGGATCAGCTTTGAGCCTCACAGTGGTCGCAGTTGAGAAGATTGACATACTCCTCTGTGCCTACTTGACCTGCTCCTTCCGCTGCAGTCTCAACCCCACGTAGCAGGAGACGGGAGAGTGGGGCTCACAGCAACCAGATGTACTTCGCCATGGCATTGTCGGCCAGAGCGGCGACGAGGGCGCTGAGGGCTTCCCAGGTAGAACCATTCCACGTATACACTGCTCCAAACTAATTGATGTAGCTCTCGCCTGCCGTCTGCAATGCTTCCCGCTCATACGCAACAGCGGAGCCCGACCTCAAGACGACCCTCAAAGAAGTCATACCCGAAAAACGAGAACTGCTGAAGAAAGTCAAGGCACATGCGAGCAAGACCATCGGCGAGGTCAAGATCGAGAACACTCTCGGCGGCATGAGAGGCCTCAAAGCAATGGTCTGGGAAGGCTCCGTCCTCGATGCCAACGAAGGCATCCGCTTCCACGGCCGAACGATCAAAGACTGTCAGCAAGAGCTTCCCAAAGGCACCTCAGGCACAGAGATGCTTCCAGAAGCCATGTTTTGGCTCCTGCTCACTGGCAAAGTCCCCTCCACCAACCAAGTCCGCACCTTCTCCAAAGAGCTGGCCCAGAAAGCCGGCATCCCCAAATTTGTAGAAAAGATGCTGGACGACTTCCCAAAAGACCTGCACCCGATGACGCAATTCGCCTGCGCCGTCTCAGCTTTGAACTACGAGTCCGTCTTCGCGAAAGCTTACGAGCGCGGTCTAAACAAGGCTGAATACTGGGAACCCACCTTCGATGACTCCATCTCGCTCCTTGCCAAGCTCCCAACCATCGCCGCGAAGATCTACCAGAACGCCTACCGTGGCGGTGGAGCGCTGCCGGCGCAAGTCGACGAGAGCCAGGACTGGTCCTACAACTTCGCAGCCATGCTCGGCAAAGGCGGCAAGGAGAATGAGGGCTTCCAGGACCTGCTCCGTCTGTACCTAGCCCTCCACGGTGATCACGAGGGCGGGAACGTCTCAGCACACGCAACTCACCTTGTCGGCTCCGCCCTCTCTGATCCCTTCCTCTCGTACTCTGCTGGTCTCCAAGGTCTCGCTGGTCCACTACACGGTCTGGCCGCCCAAGAAGTCCTTCGCTGGATCCTGCAGATGCAAGAGCACGTTGGCACCAATTTCAGCGAGCAAGATGTCAAAAACTACCTGTGGTCTACCCTGAAATCCGGCCGCGTCATTCCTGGTTACGGCCACGCAGTGCTTCGCAAGCCAGACCCCCGTTTCGAAGCACTGATGGACTTTGCGTCCGCAAGGCCAGATATCGCAGCAGATCCAGTGTTCCAGCTGGTGAAGAAGAACAGCGAGGTAGCTCCAGGTGTGTTATTAGAGCACGGTAAGACCAAGAACCCGTTCCCGAACGTCGACAGTTCGTCAGGAGTGTTGTTCCACCACTATGGATTCCAGGAGACATTGTACTATACTGCTACCTTCGGTGTGTCAAGAGGTCTGGGACCGCTGGCTCAGCTGATTTGGGATCGTGCACTGGGGTTGCCGATTGAGAGACCAAAGAGTATGAATCTGGCGGGTTTATTGAAGCAAGCTGAGGCGGCATAATTTTGATCAGTTAGTCGACGGACAAGACGTTCGAATTCCGGACGAAAACGTCACTACAAACCGTCTGAGCGGGCGCGCCAATTGCAATGGTCCTCGACGTGACTCGTTCCAAGACCGACCAGCGTCTGCATCTGCGAACCGGTTGGTTGACTGGTCGGCGCGGCCGACTGCTTCACGAAAGGATGACACTATTGCTTGTTCACACGGCCTGATTCATTGTTCGCTCGCGGAACATGACTAATGACGCTGTTCATTGGCCCTTGATTCGAACATCAAGTACTGCCCCGACCCGTAAAATGGTTGACTGATGCTTGACCATTTCATCCACCGAGACCAACGCCGGCAGGACGCAGATATCTGCACTACGATGCTAACCTCCTAGCCAACGCCGTCAGACCATGCATGACCGACCACAGGCGCGGGCAGAAGAGATAAGGATGCTTGCGCGACTCTCGGCGTCACCGTCTATACCGCTCGCTTCCACAGTATATAAGCCAAGACTTCATGGATCTTGCTTTGGCTGCGCCTCATCTTATTCTGCCAACCATGTTGAATGTTCCGAGAGTCTTGAGGGGCAGGCACGGAGGTCAGCGCTGCTTTCCTTGATCACACAGGTGTATTGGCGTCGCGCTTCCTCATCTGTGCTGCCCTCTGAATGCGATGTCAGTACCTCGCAGCTCCGCCAATCAGCACAAGTTGAGGTTTCGCTGTTTCCAGATGCCGCTACGTACGCGGAATCGCCTGTGTCTTGCCTTCTTGCATCTACTTTGTAAGTCGTATTTCACCCGTCTCGTCTGCTCCGTTAGTGCTTGCGACAGCCCTGGGCGCCAATGCCACAGAAATACCAGCGCCCTCGACAAATGGCCTCGATCTCTCCATGTGCTTCCTAGTGCTCGCACGAATAGTATACAGTGTATGTACAGGGGTGACGGTCAGAAGATGCGCAGGGTATCGTCTCTTCTTGCCCAGCGTAACTCCTGTACCTCTATGGTCCTCGTCGTTTTCGGCATGCGTGGAGTTTCTTGGTGCCTTAGATTGTCTTTCCTACACCGCTCTATTGCGAAAGCCCTCCGTCCACTGGCATCGCCCCGTCCCCATACCCTCTTGGCCGGCAAACGATTATCACGAGTTCTTTTCCGCTACTTGCTTCAAGTATGCTTCTAGGTCAAATTTCGGGTCTTCTGGGTCGGGAACGACTGTGATGGTCATGTCAGCTGTCACGACCATGCTTCACGGCTGTGCTCTCTCCTCCATGTTTGCGGTATTTCCATGGTCTGCATCCCTGCCATGATAGACGTGTAGATTCAACTCACCTCCACTGCTGCTGGCAGGCGCATTCTTCTTGGCCCACGCTGACTTGGCCTGTTTTATGAGGTTCTCTTTCTTCTCATATTCGTGCTGTGCATGCGCGGCCTTGTCTCTGCTGCTGATTGCGGTTTGGTGTGAGAAGCCGTAGAAGACACCAAAGACGAGCGCACCCCATCGGAGCACCTTTACAACAGTCAGTCGGCATTTTCCGGCGTTTCTCGAATGAACCCTGCCCGTATGTGGTGCATGCAGTAATTCGTAACTGGGTCTCGGGGCATGGGAGTTTGGAATCGCAAACGTACGTTGACGGACTGAGAGGCCATGGCAGGCCGCAGGAGGGAATTGAAACGTCGAAAGCCTCCAGGCACACTTTCTGGGCCTCGATTGATGGGCGACGAGGGTGTATGGGCGCGGCGGGAAGGTCAATGGATGTTATGTCGGTAGCTGGATGTTTTTGGGGAGGTAGATCGGAAGAGAAGCACAGCTCACCAACCAATCACAAAGCAGCACGGTCAAAGTCGCGACTTCAATGCGCGTGTTCCGTCCTCAGACATATCACGTACTGCAAACAGATAGTGCAACCAACATGTCGGCGAGCAGCAGACAGGCGGAGATTGCGGCCAAGAAGCAGAAGCTGCTGGAGCTGCGACAACAGAGGGAATCGAGAGCGCGAGAGCTTGGCAGCAACCGGCAGAGTCTCGCAGGAGTCGGCGAGGTACCAAATGGAAAACCAGGTCCGGAAGCCAGCACTGACTGATTTCACAGACAGTGCAAGCATCACCTCGGAACCATAACGTTCAGTCGAGAGACGATATCGACAACCTGATTTCAAGCCTGGTCCCAGACGCAGCGTCTGGCGCCAAGAGTCCATCGAAACGGACGAGTGGAATTGATCAGGCGCAAAGTGTCGAGAGCGAACCAGTGAGGAGGCAATATGCAGACGCTGCGACAGATACGCAATCGCTAGGCTTGGCAGAGCCGACGACCGTATATGAGGTGCCTGTGGAGACGAAGCCTGAGGTCATCAACTACAGCAAGGGCGTGCAGACCGAGAGCTGGGATGACGATAGCAGCGAAGAGGTGCGAGAAGACGGAGTGGCCCATAGTCCAACGCGAAGGCGACGGAAGCTGAGTCAGAGGGAACGAGACTTGGAAGAGGAACAGATTAGGCAGCGACTACGGCAGGAGATCGAAGAGGAGCTCAAGGCACTGCAATTGCATGATCAAGTGTTGCCCGGGACGGAGCGGTTCCCGGGACGCACATTGGCGCCTGAGGAATTGAACGCGGTCACCAGCTCGAGCGACTTCCTGGACTTTGTCGACCGGAGCAGTAAGGTCATCGAGAGGGCACTGGACGAGGAGTATGATGTTCTGGCCGACTACGCACTGCAAGGGCGAAGCTTGGATGACGATGTGGATGATGCTGAGTTCACTGGGCGGAAAGGGCGGCGGATCAAGGAGGTGGCTTCATTCGATCTGCAGGACGTCATGGGCAAAAAGCGCATGGTCAGCAGCATCGATTTCTCGCCCAAATTCCCCGAGTTGCTTTGTACGGCATACACGAAGAGTCAAGCGAGCCCGCACACGCCGCCTGGCTTGCTCAATGTCTGGAACCAACATCTCAAAGGCCGACCGGAATACAGCCTGCACGCTACCAGCGACCTGCTATCTTGCCTATTCCATCCGTACCACCCTAACCTAATTCTCGGAGGTACATACAGCGGCCAGCTCTGCCTCTGGGACACCCGCGCGCGTAACCAACGAACAGGCGAGCCAGTACAAAAAACGCCCCTTACCGGCGGACGCATGGGTCATGCTCACCCAGTGTACAGCTTGGCAGTCGTCGGCACTCAAAACGCCAGCTCGATCGTCTCCGTCTCAACGGACGGCGTAGTTTGCGCCTGGTCGACCGACATGCTTACACTCCCACAGGAATTCCTCGAGCTGCACTCACCCAACCCATCGGCCTACAAGACAGACGACGTGGCACCGATCTGCATTTCTTTTCCAGCATCAGATCCAACCATGTTCTTGGCTGGCACAGAACAAGGCGCCATTCTACCTGTCCATCGCTACGACCGCGCAGGCGCTAAAGCGGGCGTCGACAATCGGACCTCCTACCTCGGCCACATGGCACCGGTCACAGCTCTCGACTTCCACCCGGCTCGTGGCAAGATCGATCTAGGAGACTTGTTCGTGAGCGCGGGTATGGACTGGAGCGTCAAAGTCTGGCGCGCGAAACCCGCTTCCTCAACTTCTACCACCATCTCCGGACAAGCGGAAAACGTCAAACCCCTGCTTGAGATTCAAAGAGAAGACACCGTTTACGACGTCCGCTGGTCTCCAACCAAACCTTCCATCTTCGGCTGCGTGGACGGCTCCGGATCACTGGATGTTTACGACATTAATGCCTCGACTGAAGTCCCGGTGGCTTCCGCCCGGCCGGGCCAGCAGGAAAAGGATGTATTCGGGCTGAAGGCGTTGAATAAGCTTAATTGGGAGAAGACGCAGGGGAGGCATGTCGCGGTTGGAGGCTTGGATGGAGTTACTACTATTTTTGAGGTTGGGTCTGAGTTAGGTGGGGTGGAGACCAAGGGTGATGCGTGGGTTGGTGTGAGGAAGTGGGTGGGTAGGCAGACGAGGCAGAAGGTTGATTTGTAGACGGGACGGGGTCCGCTGATAGAGGATTAGTTGTGGATTTCCTTGGTCATTGCATGGCTGCCGATTTGGAAGGTCCAGAATCAGCAACCACACCCAATAGAAATATCGCAACTCCCAATGTAGTTTATTTTTTTCAAAACACCGATCTCTTCCATCCCGACCCGTCGAGCTCAATCGAGCTCAGTCCCACATGACATTACTACTAACCACTATTGCGAGCCGTCCGCACGGTGACCGAATCCCGAATCGTCCCTCTCACCCCAGCATCGCCAGTCCACACACACGCCCACAAAGTCTCCCGCATTCGCTCCCAACGCGAACACCTCAGACGCGGCAATCTCGCCAGACTGCGAAACTTTCGCCTGCCCTTAGCGTCCGTCAACATCCGCTCAGCCAAAGCCCCGTCACGCGAGTCGCAGCACCGATGCGGCCCTGGCGCCCGGCGAGCTTCGCGATGGGGACTCATGTGTGAGAAATGCGAGGTCGCCATCTCGTGTCAATGCGAGGGAATTTGTCCTCCCAGTAGTGGCCGGGAGCAGAGTCGCCAATCAGTCAGGCCCGCGGCTTGGTGGGCCGGCAGGGTTCTGTGGAGGACTCGGGAGTCGGGACGAGGCTGTGGGTTGCGAGGTTCTTGGCCAACCAATGCTCGCGAATGCGGGTTGGGGGCGAAGATTCAACTTTTTTGAGCTGAAAGGGGAAAGATGAGGATGGACGGGATGACTGTGTTGGGCATGCAGATTGTTGGCGTCCGAGCATACTGGAGGTTTGGGATGGAGGAATAGTAGGGATGTTAACGGAACGTAGATGAACACAAAAGCTGCAGCGACGAGGATGGAGATGTTTTGTGTTGATGATAACGTGAAGTGTGCAAGTGTAATGCCTGGCTGGTCTGGTTCTGGCTTCGGTAAGAGGATTGAGTAACTACGACCGCACGTCGTACAAATCCTCACGCCGCCAACTGCCCGCCACATCCGGATTCCCCACTTCCAGATACCTCGCCTGCTTCGGATACGGACACAATGGCCGCTGTCTCAACACCATATCATGCTCCATGTCATCCACCCACTTCGTCGCCACAATGCTCTCCGGCGCCCTGCCCTCCTCCACCCACTCCATCAACGCCAGCAGCGCATCATGCTGCCCATCGCTGAAGCCAGGGACAGAATGCGTATCATGCCCAATCTCTCCTGCCTGCGTGGCACCTGCAAAATACCACGGCGCATTCACGTCCGCGGGCGTACCGGAACAATGCTGCATACCTGGGACGAGGAAAAAGCGGTACCAGCTGTTTAGCTCGATGCCTTTTGGTAGGAGAGTCTGGAGGACTTGTTTGTAGAAGTATATGCTGCTTCCAGTCGGGATGAGGGCGTCTGCGAAGCCGTGGTAGTGCAGGAGTCTGCCGCCGCGGGCGTAAACGGGCGACATGTCGAAGTCGTCGGCTGTTGCGTTGCCAGGGTCGAGGTGGTCGGTGAGTTCGACGATGGAATAGTTGAAGAAGTTGAAATTCCAGGCGGAGTCGTCAAGGACGAAGTTTTGGATGTATTGTGTGCCCAGAGGAGAAGGCTCGTATGAGCCTAAGAGTGTGTCCCATTGGTCCTCGGACCCGAGCTCGAGGTGTGGGAAGACCAATGTTCTGAGCGTAATCAGTAAGTGTTTTTGTATGTCCATTGAACCTCAGACTTACTGATTGGTCTCAACATAGTCGTTATAGATGTGATACAGCGTCGCGATCTGCGCTGACGTCAATCACACTCCTCCTGTCCGGTTTGTGGCATTCGGACGACACAAAAACGCTTCCAGATTGACATTACAACGCATTGGATCACTGATAATGTTATCAATCAGTCGATCCTGCGGGTCGCATTGCTTCAAGATCTCCGCCCCAATCGCAGGAAACAAGACCGGCGGTATATGATGAGCGGAAGTGTTTGGCAGGTTGTACAAAGCCAACTTCACCGTCCACGTCTGCAAATGCGTAGTCCACCAAGCGGGAGCGCCAGCCAACATACCGCCGAAGTCCTCCGGGTAAAGCTGTATGTCCCGAATGCCCTGCCTCCCGCCAGTACTGCAACCCGAGTAATAGCTGTACTGAGGCGCACGACCATAGTGTGCCTCCACAACTTGCTTCGCCATCACCACGGACCCATGCATCGCGCGATAACCAAAATCAATCCTCTTCTCTGGCTGGTTCACTCCCCACGTAAGGTCTGAGCTCGTTGAATTGTGGCCGGTGTCCGTGGACATCGTGGCGAAGCCATAGCCAACACCAGCGGCCATATCCAGCCAGTTGATACCGCCTGCGAAGCCACCATTGCCGACAGTGAGGAAGCGATTGTTCCAATGATCTGGCAGGAAGAGGCCAAAAGAGTAGGCGGAGGAAGGGCTACTGGTGACGTTAATCTCCACGACGCATAATGCTTGCAGATGCGTTGGTGATATCGGGTATGCTATGTCGGAGGCCGGGACATGAAAGCTCGAATCATTCTGAAGTGGGTGGGCGAAAGTGACCGTGGCGTTCCCAGCAACGATCTTCTCGAAGGCAGACGGTGCACAGTCGAACGCAGCTGCGAGTTGCAGCAGACTTCCTAGCAGCACCGCTGTGCGTGAATGCAGCATCCTATTGGTGATGCTGCTTTCGATTCACTTCAGGAGAGTCTGAGAATCAAGCACAGTGTGCAAATAATTCCGATAGGTCGGCTGGCTCGAATGATGACAGCGGCCTCGATGGTCCAAGCCGTGGTTGTCAAGAAAGCTTATACTTCATACCCTTGTCCAGCTTGAACCTCTGATGTACAGAGATACCGCAGCTTGCACATGCCTTTCCCAAGAGCCCCCTGGTAACGAGGCTGATTGGCACACTGGCGCGGGGCCAATCCCTGTCAAACGCGTGCGCAGGGGGTTAGAATAGCCTGCCGAACTGGCCTGCCGTACCTCTTTCGGCCTGATATGTTCCATGAGCATCTGAGGAGTATGCGATAGCTCCCTCACTGATGTCGGAGCAGCTTCAGAGCCCTGACAAAGCGTCAGAGCTTCACGCTTGAGGAACCAAGTCAGGATTTTGCCGTCCCTGCGAGCATTGCAACCTGCCATGGCCCATTTCCCGGCACCTGCCTCTCCTTCAGTTGATTTTTCGTCGGCGCAAAAGATCTTGCTGCCAACTCCATCTCATAGCTTAGCCTTAACAGGCTTCTCCTCTGGAGCTGCGTCCACATCCTCCACGGCAACCCCGACCACAACAGCAATATCATCCGGCTTTCCACCCTCCCAAGGCTCATTCGGATACATCTTCTTGACCTCCTTCGCAAACGGGCCCTGCCTTCTCTGATCCAATCCTGCAACTTTGGCCGCGCGCATGACAGCCGTGGCAATGGCTCCAGGCAGACGAATCTCCTCCTTCCCCTCCCTCTCTACCGTCCTAGGCAGATTACGTATCGAAGTCTCGTTCAGCATCGTCTCAGCGCCAGGAAAATTGTGGCTCTTGAACCAATAGCCATGCTCTTCCATGATCTTCGTGACAATTGCTAATGTGTCTTGCGCCGACAAATTGTCCCAGACACCATCCGTTGCGAACATGACAATGTCTCCATGCTTTAACCTGTGCTTCTCAACATCGGCTTGAGAGGGTGTCTCAGAAAAGTGCGTCGCGCCGCCGAAGATCGCATGCTGGGCTTGAATCTTGGCCGGCACTTTCGCAAGCTGATACGGCGTATTGAAGGCATGTGTCTGGCTCTCAGACCTCGCTGCCACCTTCCCTGGGCCAAATATCATGAAGCCAGAGTCTCCTAGATTAGCAGTCTCAAGGCTCCCATCCTCACCCGCAACCCCTAGACTAGCCGTACACCCGCCTGCAACAATCATTGGATCGTCAATAACGGCATCGTATGCGGTCTGCAGCAATTCCTGCGGTCTCACGTTCTTGCCCTCTGCAAGCCCTACATGTGAATATGCCGTGCCAGCCATCAACCCACACAGTCCATGACTGAACACCGACGGGTCCACGCCCTGATCTTGCCACCCTCCGACGCCATCGGCCAGTCCAAAAGCGACATGGTGCTTACTGCCACCCACTGTAGCCGCGAAGAAAGCATCCTCGCCCGAAACAGGCTTGCTTGATGTCAAGTACGGCGGCGTGGCATTCTCCTGTGTGCTTGCATACTGCCAGTAGTCCTGACCTAGCTTTGGCGTACGAGGTGGTGTGCGTTTTGCTGCAGCGGCGACTCCGATCCTATAAGTGAACCTCGTCCTGGAAGCATCGCTGGAGTACAATCTCTTAGTGAAGGCAGGCATAGATCGTGACGGGGACTGCTTCAGAAAGGCGGCGGACATGGCAGCAGCCGGGCTGGTCAAATTGACGAGGGGACACAGCACTTGCACAGATCCATTGCTAGAACATACCGCTTGCCAATGGGCGAGGTATGCAGATGTAACGAGGACTCCAACAGCGCAGAGGAAGAGACGGATGTTCCACGACATTACAGGCCAAACAAAGTTGAGAGACGCGGATCAAAGTCTGCCCTGATTTGATTGATGACATGATCTCATCCGGAGGAATTCCGCACTTTTCGTTTATCCCACCTGTAAAACGTAGAGACGGGACTCGGGAGCTGCATGTGGCGACTGATCATCTCCCATCATCGATCATTGTCACGTGTACTCTGTAGCCAATGGCTCGAGAGAGACATGCAACGAAGCACTGCAATCGATATGACCCAAAGGACCCAAAGGACCGGGTCAACGCAGCACAGCTCTGCAGGCACGCACATGCATCCGTCGTGATCGTGAGGTAGCTAATGACGTTGACATCGTCATGAAGGTGTAATCCTGCGCGGTTGAGAGGAGAGGCACGCGCATTGAGCCTTCTCACTGTGTTCACACGCTGTCAATATGTTACGTCTATTCTCTCGGACAGCTCCAGCTTCACTCATTCGACCAATTATCTCGACTGCCTCGAAGCCAGCAATCACCACTGTTCAGCGTGCAAATATGGCCACCGGAAAGCACACAAATGATCAATTAAAGGCATCTGACCTCTTTGATGTCTCTCATATCACTGCTGTGGTGACCGGCGGTGGCACAGGGTGGGCATATCACTCTACGACAGGCTCGGGAGGGGCGAGACTGACTGTTGTGGGCAGCATCGGTCTGATGATTTCGCAAGCTTTGGTGGCAAATGGCGCGAAGGTGTACATTACAGGTCGGAGGCCAGAAGTGCTCGAGCAGACGGTCAAGCTGTACGACACCGGTCCAGGTAGACTGCTCGCCCTCCCAGGTGATGTCTCCAGCAAACAGTCGGCTGTCAAGCTTGCCTCGCACTTGGAAGGTCTTGAACCGAATGGCATCCATCTGCTTGTGTGAGTCGATCCATTAGCGCATGCTATCTTAAGCTCGTCTGTACTCACTACAATCATCAGTAACAACGCGGGTAAGGAACCTCATAGGCAGGAGCACGCTCAATCATCCCGCGAGCCAACCATATGACTGCTTGATTCTTGTTTGACAGCCCACTCAATTTGTGCAGCGGCTGTCAAAGCCGGAGTCAATATTTGGCTGGTCACCCTCTTGAGACGTTGGCTAACCTGCAATCCATCGCATTCAGGCATCGCCAGAGATAGCAACACCTCGTTCTCCAAGAACGGCCAACCAAACTTTGAAGACGCCCAATCCATCTGCGACCATTTCCTCAAATCTGAGGACGGACAGTTCGATGAGACGTTCCGCACGAATGTCACTGGTGGGTACTTCACAAGCATGGCCTTCCTACCACTACTCGCGAAGGGCCGCGACGTGACGCCAGGCTACACCTCGCAAATTGTAAACGTCTCCTCCATCTCAGGCCAGCTTAAAGGCTCCAGTAACGGTCAATTCGCATATGCTTCAAGCAAGGCAGCATTCACCCACCTGTCCAGAATGTTGGCCAGCACTTTCAAGAGCTGCAAAATCCGGGTCAACGTCATCGCGCCTGGGATTTTCCCGTCAGAGATGACAGCCCAAAGCAGCGGCGAAGACAACAAGAGCGAGCTCAAAATGGAATTCACGAACCGTAAGCAGAGCAGCGATTCGAGCCTTGACTGGGATTCCCACTGACTTTTTGCGCATTACTTCAGCCGCTGGCAGAGCCGGCCACGACGGCGATATGGCGGCGACGATCCTGTTCCTGGCGGGCAAGGGCGGACTGTACTACAACGAGCAGATCTTGTACCCTGACGGCGGGGTTACGCTCACGTCTCCTGCGTTCAATTAATATTCAATAAGATTGCCCAGACTCGATGGGATTCTGCGTCTCTGGCGCCAGCAATGTCTGATATTGCAGAATTCACTTTGTCCAGGGTCATTGGCCGTAACAATCGTATCATCTTCCTAGCGTCGTGGAGTGGTGTCAACGCCCGCCCTGTCATGGATCTCCAAATTATGGACTTGTGCCATGGGGCGAGGTTGAGTGCAAGTCGGTGACGCACAAGACGACGACCGATGACATTGCAAAAGCTGTGCATATGGCGCATGAGCATTTTTGGAACCCCAGGAATCTGGATATGGGCGCATCACTGAACAGTAAACTAAGAGAGATGGAGGAATTCTGGGCCGCACTTACTCATTTCCAATCAAGACGATGGTAGACTGCCTATCACGTTCATATAATGTGCGATGTTGAACAAAGTTGGCGTTGTGTCCTGCGGGTCTCAACAGCTAACATACATGATACTCCTGACATCGAAGCGCTAACGCACCTTCCTGAAAACACTGGTGTGAGATCACCTGACAGGCAGGCACAGGGCACCAAGAGATCGTCCCGTCTGCTGTTCTTACTATTCTAAGATCTTTCAGGTGGAATATGCCGGCGATGCCTCGGTCACCGTACGAAGATCCCGCCTCTTTGCTTCGTCGGTGAGCCCTTCGATTGGCAATTTCAGGGTGCGACACAAGTTCAGCAACTGCTCGGTGCAAGCACTATCGGCATCCGACCGCGCAATCGCCACTGCTCGCGTATTTATGGTCCATCCAGGCCCGGAAGACTCATATTCCCTAGTTAATTCACCCCGTGAGTCGCTAGCAGAATTTCCTGCTCCCGTCCACCACAATACCCCTCATCGACCTGCCAACCGCAACCCTTACCACCGCCCTCAAAACCTCAACAACCTCAAAATGAAGAACATTATCAGTGTTACAGCATTTCTACTGCTCGCAGGGCCAGTCTCCACCGACGGAGGCTTCTTTCGCAATTGCCTATGCTCGGACAGAAACTATAGAGATGCTCTGGAGATTACACAGGCAGCCTGCGATGGTTACAGAGACACGCATCCTGGTCAGGGTACCTTTGTGGTAGCGAAGAATTTTTCACGTGACTTCTGCATTGCGACGCAGGGAGCAATCGACTACGGCGATTTCGGCTGGTGGTGCAACGCGAATCATGGGAAGGGTCCCCTGTGTGTTAAGTGATGAAGCCAGGTCTTCAAAAGGAAAATCGCTTCCGCCGAAGCTGCGGGTCGGGACCATGGTGTGTGGCTTACGTTCCAGGTTGTATGATCTGTACAGAGAATAGATACCGAGCAGCTCTATATTGATCTTCGGTCGTGCCTGAAGAGTCAAAGTCTCGGCAGAATCCGCAAATACATGTGGCGGGTTCGATAGCTTGCACCGAGACACGAGCAATTTGCATCGCTATTCATAGTCACTTCATGAAATTGAAAAAGTCAAACACACATTGTATGCTCGTCAACCGTGTTGGCGGCCAATCAATTGCATCACTAAGCAGTCAAACGCGTCAAAAAGCAGTCAAGCATTTGAGGAAGCAGACACTCGTATCAGCAATTCATCAACCGCATCAACCAGCCAAGCAGTTGATTGACCGATGAAATCACAGCAAGTTTTCGGCCTGCTGGATACATACCCGACAGATCGAAGACAGCACAATGGCAGACAAGAGCGTCAAACATAGCCCCTTCGGCATCCTCGAACGCTCGAGGCATGCGGGACGGATTCATTGGGTATTGGGAGAGCGCTGACATTCATGGTGAAATTATGCCTCGAGTTCGCCATATCTCTATCGCTTTCGTATAAGTCCGATTTCGTGCCACCAGACGAGCTAATGTGGCCAGTGGACGCTTGAAAGTCCAGAATATCGACGCGGCAAGCTTTGCCCTGGCATCGCTCTGGTCGTGGGTGAGAGTGCTTTAGCGTGTCATCTTTCTGGGCATTCTGAGCTGGCCTGGGGTCTTGCTTCGACCTTGACGCCGGCGGAAGTGAAGATCCGAATCAACCCTGCGTCTTCTCCTGGAGACGGAGATGGCCAGATTGTCAACATTGCGCGACGAAGAATGAGCAGTAACATCACCGAGACATCTACGCATGGTGGCCGTCTGTGGGAGTGCAACGTGTTGCGAGTGCAGTCGCACTCAGTGGTAGCATCCAGCATTTTGATTCGCCGTACACGAATGCTAGCTATTTTCCGGGTCTTGTTTGCAGTGCAGTAAGCTGACTGACGAGCCAGCGCTGAACGCAATGAGCCAACTGGACCTTTGCGGATCACAGCTGCAATTCTGCGGCTGGTATTCTCGACTATCTGCAAAGCGGCAACGAGAGCAAGGCCAAATGGTCATGGCCGACGGAATCGACCTCGAGCCGGGCCACAATGATCCGGACCTGCAATATGCTTTTGACGAAAGCTCGATCTGGCGGACGTTTAATCAGTTGGTATTGATCGCTTTCGATGATCGTTGAAACCGTGCATCTAGGCGACAGCTACGGTAACATGATCTGCAAAACTTCAGTCTTGTCAACTGCGCTGGGCGACACAGAGACCTCGCCTGCCTTCGGAGAGCATCACAGTCGACCTCCGGCCTCCAGCGAAATCAAAGCCACAAATAAGACTCGTGTGGTCCGGCTGACCAGCAATAGCGACACCACGGACGAAGAAGGGTGAGCGCTTACTCCCATGATGAAGGAACTATTCCGAAAAGCCTGCTGAACGTCCAAGACCTCCTACCAAATGCTCAATCAACTGTTACTCCGCGAACAACCAATGTTAGGCCCCAGAACCAGCAGAATGCCTACGGATACTCCTCCTTCGAGCTCTTGCTCGCAAGCAGCGCTCTGTCATGCGCGGACATCGCATCGCTTCTCGGCACAGTCGCGATCTCGCTGAGCGGCGCATCCTGCACCAGCTGCTTCTCCGCCATTCTGCGCATCGCGAGGCAGGCGTGGCTGATTGTAGACATTCATTTCCGCGACGTGACAGGCAGAGACCCTGTGCCCAAGTACCTGGCTCAGGCACGTTGAAACTTGGTGGATATGATGTCCGTGGCATGTATCAAGGAGCAGAGCATGTCGGACAGGAATCTGACGTTATGCATCATGAGCGAAAAGGTGCCGTGGGTAGATGGACACTGCTCGAAGATACGGACTGCGGTAGCGTGCGTGACAACCATAACGATGCGTTAATGGTAAAGCCCGTGTCTCGCATCTCGCATCTCGCATCCCGTCTCTCGTTTCCAGAAGTTCATCGAAAAGCTCTGTCTGCAAAGGCCAAGCTCAATTACAACTGTACGTTCGCATCTCGCCGACCCTCGTGTGCGCTTTCCCAGGCTTGCCGAAGAAAGCCGATCGACGGTCATTGCTACTATCGGGCAGGCGCGGCAGCTACGATAACAGTCTCGTTCTTGGGCACCGCGCCATGCTTGCTGCGCTTCTTCTTGAGGAGCCTGCAGCTCTGTGTTAGCATGCTGACAGGAGCGCTCAAAGAGGAAAACTTACACTCTTCGCGAGGGCATCCCATATGCAGGCGGCATAATCGGAGCGATCGTGCAGCCAGTGCTAAATTGAGATATTTGAGACTGCCATTACGCGATAAGGCTGGAGTGGTGAATCTCCCTACCAGCCTGATCAAGAGTCGTGCGATTTGACGGCGGAAGAATTCATTAACGCAAAAAGGAATATCGACCTTTGTGGTCGCCGCTCAATGCGATCCAGAGTTGAGGGTATCACGATGTCTAGCTCCAGCTGTCGCTACCACACGCTGCAATCAGAGCCCACCTGCACCTTTCGCTCAATCAAACCTCCTCGATTTTGCGAAATCCCGATGCGTGTCTAATGACCTCCCAATCATTTCACACCATCCTCCTGATTGACCGTCCATCGCCTCTTCGGCTCAGGTGGAAAAGCACGCTTCACTTTTCCACCACTCGGCCTGGTGCCCCACAAGCCCTTCTGACTCAAACCCCGACTCAAGCCCTGAGGTGGCTTGGGCCCCACTGCCTTCCAATCAGAGATACTACCTCTATGCTCCGGCTGTCGCGATCTGCCGTCAGCAGCCCCGTCAAAGGTGCCATTCAGTGCCAGTGCCATCGCGCCACCACGAGTGATGTTGGCTGGGACATGGCCGTCCGCTTCTGCTTGTGCTTGAGCCTTTGCGAGTGGCGCCGGTTGCACGGCTCCGAGATCGGCAGGTGGTGAAGCTCCGTCCTTTCCAGGCGACGACGATGACCGGGACTCAGGAGGCGAAGGATTAAGCACTTGGGGACTGCCAGGATTTCTGCGGCCGATGCCGTCGTCCAGCTGACTGAATTTCCTTGGATCTTGGATCTGGGCATTGTCTTGAGCTTCCAAGATGGGCGTCCGGCCGCTGGGCGGAGTCCACAAGCCACCAGAGAATGTGGGCGTGGGTGACGTATCGCGCTCCTCGAAGCTGTGGGTCTGCGGCACCGCAGGAGCCGAAGGATGCCTGCCTAGAGCCGGAGCATTCGTGCCCAATGGACGCCTGATTGAACCAAGAGAGGCAGAAATCTGTGTCTTGTTGTCTGCACCTGGACCCGTGAAAGGCGGTCTAAATGGCACAGACAAGCCAGTATTTGTTATATTGGCCTGACGCTGGATCGAGGGCATCTTTGTCGGGTCCGCGCCCGGTCTCAGATGTTCCGAAGAGGAAACGAGCTTCATATCATAGACCGACGCAAGACCAAGGTCAAGACTGCCCCGTCGCGCATGCCCTCGTCCTGGCCAGTCAGTCATCTGTTCGGGATTGGGAGAGGCACGTGGCGTGTTGTGTTCGCTTGGCACCGTGGAGCTTGCATAAGTAGTGACAGGTGGTGCATCATCTCGCCGAACTGCCATGGTCAAGCTCGCCATTCCCACGTCAAGCAGTACTGGTTGGCCTGTGATGGCACCAATCAAGGCATTGCTTCCAGCTCCATGAGTCACTAAGATCAGCACCAACTCCTCGTGCTCCTCATCCTCATGACGTTCAGCTTGATCGAAACTGAGCGAATCCTCAGCGCGGTCATCTGCATCATGTTGGCTGTACCAGTGTATGAGATGATTGAGACCTCGTCTGAAACGCTTGTGCATTGCAGACCACTCCTCGCCATACTCGCCGCCGTCCGGCCAACTCTGTGGAGGCCTACTGCTGTCCCACTGGAAGTCGACATGAGTGCAGGCGTTTTTGGCATGAGAGACGTAGCCTCGAGGTATGCTTTCGGAGCCAGAGACGGCATATTGAGGAGTCGGTGGCACATACACGGTTGTTTCTGGTTTAGGTATTGTGGATGTCAGATGTCTTGCTGCCTCAGGCTTGAAAAGCAACCGTTTGCCAGCTCCACCATCATTCGATCCAAAGCTCGACGCGCTATTCGATCTACTCCGCGACTTTGGCGATAGAGCGTCACGGACGCCACTCCACTCGTCCAGGACACTTTCCTCGCCATTGCCATTCTTCTGATGACCACTCCACAGACTACCTTGGGATGACTTGGTCGAGACGACAGAAGGTGTGAAAATGTCGACTGTCTCATTCTGCATCAGCTCTGATTTGGCAGTCGCTACCATCATGGCACTGGGCGGAGGCGGGGTGATTTTCTCAAAGTATGGCGGGTTCAACCATTCGCCCAGGAAAGCATCAATCCTCAGCTTGGCTTTCCGATGTCTCTTCCGTTCGAGTAAAGCTCTCCTAGCGATTACATGCGCAAGATCCTCTCTCGGCTCCAGTAGTGAAGGCGTTGGCGCTAGACTCGGGCTGTCCATTGCGCGAAGTCGTGGAGACCCAGCCCCTGAGCGCAAGCTGATAGGAGTCCTACTCCGGGAAGTCGTGCTCGTGCCCGGGTGACTCTTTTCCGACGGCGACTGGTACTGCGCCATACCCGCCGCGATTGCCACACTTGTTTGTAGACATCGCAGAAAGGGCGAGCTGTGTATCACGACCTTGTGCTTCCGCTTCCGCTTTCTTCCGGTCTGGCTGCCCAGCCTGTGGTGGGCAAAGTCCTGGACTGTAACTCCATCAGGCGACTCAGGTGGCTCGGCGGGAGCGCCTTCTTCCTCACGTGCGTGGAGGAGGCTCGCGATGCGTACGCCGAGCGCTTTACTCTGGTTCCAGCCGCCATATGTCAAGGGCGGATCGTAAGGCGTCGGCGTGGTGAGATGCCACTGCTGGTCCGCTGCGTCGAGGCGTGGACCATGTCGAGCAATGATGAGTACCGCTGGTTGTTGCGCCATCGTGTGTGAATACTTGTTCTCCCAACGCCCGATTGATACGACAGTAGAATCTGCTGCGGCACTGCCATCCAGAGCAATCTCATGCCACACTCATCCTGCCTTGCTCTTCTCCCCGAATGCAGCGTGGGCCAATCTCCGTCGTCGACGACTATTGCATGTTATTACGGCGATGAAGATTCCAGTACTACTTACTATGTACCCCTTGTACCTACTCGAGAGGCGGCTTTTGTCGCGGAGAAGGGTCTGACGAGGCGGCCAAGGCGTCACATTCGGCAACACGGTGCAAGGGTGGAGCCGGTCAGTTCCCTCCGTGTCTACATAGAGAGTCTCGAAGATGTGTGGCGTGCAGATGATACAGAAGGTGGCCTCGTCGCTGAAGCTATCACAGATGGATTGATCACTCCGTACCCGATCGAGCAGGAAATCTCTCAGAAGATTTGGAAATCGCGCAGCGAGTCATGGCACGTACATAATCCCAGACATGACACGCACCTGCACGCCCCGATCACCGCGATTGACTTTAGATCGTGTTTCTTACTGTTGTCATTCATGGTCAGCCTTCTTGTCGACGGTCCGCAATCTGTCGCCGTGCTTGATCTTCACGGCACACCCTATAAAACAGCATCGTTGAACCCGAAGCCCCGATCAGTGGCCATATCAAACGCTCCATCAAATGTCAGATCATCAATGCCGAAATCCTCCATGGCAGTATCATTCACCACACTGTCCGCAGGAGTCGTCAGCAATGCATCCAGCGCTGACAATGTCCGCTCGTCACCCGCAGTGCCTGTGATAGCGCGACGTTGACCAGGAAAGGTCGTCGCGATCAGCTCGTCGGGCTCCCCGAGCACTTCACCGCCAGCATCCGGAGCAGTTGGAAGGTGAAAGCTCTAGTCGGGGTCGGCCGTTGTGGTACAAGCCGCCGGCACTGCAGAAGCAGCCACGTCTTGACTGAACGGCAGGCCTTCACTAAGCGGTGGGCCCAGGACCTCCATCATGGCCCCATTAGTGGTAAAGTCTTGCTCGGGCAGATCATTTGTCCGCGTTTCTTCCACAGTATTCAGACGGTCAGCAGCCGACATGCTGTTTACTGTGTACGTGACAGCGGCCGTAGTTCCTGCTCCCTTCCATGCGCCCGTGGTTGTCTCGAAGAGCTGTGCACGTTCGATAGGCGGTCTCAGCTTGTGTCGTGGCTGATGGACTCGCTGCCGATGGCTGGGAGTAGGTGGAGCATCGTTGCAATCGCACCTCATCGGCCCATGCAATTGACCCAAGTTGTTCAAGCATTGCGCTCGCGACTTTGCAGCTCCCAAGGACGCAGAATCCCGCGAGGGCGCATCGTCGTTCCCGAAAAATCTCCCTCGTTCTTGAGGCCGCTTGAGCTGAGTCACCTCCGCGTGACTATCGCGATCGCTGGACTCCTTAGGGACTTGGCTTCTTTCCAGAACCGCGAGACCTGTGGCGCATGCGCTTACAGCCGCACGCGCCACCTCGTTTGCCGTGATCTGATGAGATGTGCACTTGCTGTTCTCCTGGTCCGTGAATATCGTGAGACCCTGGGCATTTGCTTGAGTGGCGTGGTCAAAGGCGGTTGAAGCTGCCTGGCAAGATGTGCCCAAGATACTCGGCCGCTGGTCAGCTGCTAAATCGTCCATATGTTCACCAAGATCGGTTAGTCCTTCGACCGGAGCTGCAGTCATGGCCAGCTTCTTGGCTTTCTCTGGCGCCACCGTCTACGTGCACGTCGTCGTCTGCAGACTCTCTTCCCCGTCAGGCTCGAGCTGAAAGACCCAAAGGACCCGCGAGAGTTGGAGGAGCCTTGCGAAAGCGCTGCGCTCGATGCCGAGAGCGACGAAGACTTTGCAGATGTGTCGAGGGATTTTGTTGATGATGCTTTGAAGCTCGAGGAGCCGGATCCGTCGCTGGATCTTTCCCGCCGACCACTTCACCATTGATCTTGATACTGTACCTTCAGGTAGGTTGCTGTTGGCAAAGGCCTGTGCGATATCGTTAATGGATGCAGGTTCGTGTCCGGGAGGCCTGAACGGAAAGAATGCAATCGTCAGTCAATGTGCCGTTACAAAGCGCTTCTGCATAGCTGTCTTACGAATTTTTCCAACGTTCGAAAGGATCCAGCTCGCCCCAAGGCTTGTCTGAGCTATTCACGATGTCGATAGCGGGCGTCGTCGGTCGCAGAGATGGTGACGTGCAAAGTTCGGCCTGCCCTTCTGTGTAACCTTCTTTCGTCGTCGAGCATTGGCCAGCCAGTTAGCGACCTGGCTCGGCCTCAGCTCTGTTCGCTTCTCTAATTCAACCTTCTCCTCTTCATTAGAATAGGGATGATCGCTACGATCGTCAAGCCAGTCTCGCAGCGTCTTGACAGCATGCCTGGAAAATTGGATCCCATTGCGCTTGGCGCTGCTTAGTCCGTCTCCGTTCGATCTTACAGGAGTGCTTGTTCCGCTTGTTCGCTCCATGAAGCGAAAAGGCTCGGTACCATGGGGCTGACCGAGGTCGATGGCATTGTTCTCGTCGACTAGACGCGATGTGTCAGGGAAGCCAGGGGCACCGTTGCTCTCCAGTGTCTGCGGGTGAAGTAAGCTGCATTCCCTGAATAAAGAAAGACATGGTGTGCATTGAGAATTGCCTATGCCGAGATAGCAGTTGAATCGTCTGGAGGCGGAGTAGTCACATGCCTTCTCTGGTCTGATGAAGCGCGGGATCCAATTCTCCAGCTTAGAGTAGTCAGCTGCTCGATGTCAGCCGCTGTTAGACTGCAACATGACCTGGAGACATTGAACTTACGCTCGTCAGCACTGGATTTCCGTTGAATGATGGTTGAATCAAAATCCCAGGTACCCATGAACCCGTGGCAGACGCGGCTGAATTCAGCCAGTCTCTGCATGCGGGATCGTGAGAGGCGAGACTGAGCTTACTCATGTTCATCAATAGGGGAGGGATGAAGCTTCGATGTTTCTAGTTGAGCGGGCACTACAGGCGCCAGAGAGGCAGGGGCCAGATCAGGGTCGGACACGCAAGGCAGGTCCAGCAGCCTCGAGAATTCCAGGTCTGACAGAGCCTGAAGCTCATCCTCCTCTGTGATGACAGGCATCTCTTCTGTGCAGCCCGCGGGGGCAGGTTGTGGAAGGACGTGAGGGTGCGGTACAAGTGTGAGAAGGACGTGAAAGTGGCCAAGAAGGGAGTGAGACGGTATGAAAGGGCCTGATCTCTCATCGTGATAGACTACGTCGACTCACATTCCGCCGATATCACATCGACAGGCAGTACATGCGCCCTTCAGTTTCCACATGCGGCTGACAGCTCCAAGCTGCACGCTAAAGAGCGCGGATAGAGAATCTTACTACTAGTAGGGCTTTTCCGCATTGGCCGTCTTAGTCATTCAATCAAGGCGATTGTCAGTAAGGTACCTTACACAGACGTAACGCAGATGGTCTGTGTTCAACAGTGTCCGCAACAGTTTGGCAGCAGCGGGTCCCCCCGTGCCAGAGGATACATGTACGCAGGAAGAGTCTTCGTCCACCATACGCAAATGAATCTTCGGCCGAGGCTGGGTCGATGATCTTTCTCTGGTCAGACAGTATTGCACTGGCCGAAACCCGTGAAGACCAAGCCTCGAAGGATTGGGCGGTGCCGATAACAAGGCTTCAGACTATCATGCAGAGACTGTACTCAGATATCAGCCTCGCGGTTCCAGCTACTCCTCAGTGTCGACTCGCTAGCACAACCACCAGACTCCCAGTTCACCACTGCAATCATGCAGTCAGCAGTCGTTGAGGCCGAGCCATAAGACTAGGACCCGATTCCGACTCTCTGATATCGGCTTCGAGGAAACGGCAAGCCAGAAATATAGCAGAAGAAATGCGAGCTTGGTCGATTATGTCTAGCTACCTGTAGTAGGCATGACCCGTGAACAATGACCAAGGGACCTTCGGCAGATCATGGCCACGAGCTTGTACGGCCTGCAGTGTGGTTGGTCAGCGGAGTAGAAAGACCGAGGGACATTGACAGCACAGTGCATTGAACTGGCCGTGTGGGGTAAGCCCTGGTGAGATAGCCTTTGGTCTTCATGATGACCGGGCAGTCTCTTTGCCACGACCCCTTGACCTCCAAACTTCTCGCATTACGTGCACGGATTCTAGTGAGAGAGTCAATTGATTTGCGTGTCCCGGAAAGACAACGATCCAAATATGGCACCACACGCAGAAGAGCCTACTGGCGTCTCATCCACAGGCCACGAAGAAAAGGTGAATGGCGGCGAGGCACCACTGGAGCCCGGTGTCAAGAAGGGTATTGCACAGGGTAAAATGATTGAGTTCCCACGCCCACCGACGTTCGAGGACAAGTACGAGCAACGCGAGTATTTGAAGGGCCGGCTTGCAGCAGCGTTCCGTATCTTTGGAAAGTATGGCTTTGACGAAGGTGTGTCATGTTGCCTGTGCCGATGCCTGGCTGCCAGCATCATACCTAACGTTGCAAAGGTGTTGCTGGTCACATCACACTTCGTGACCCTGTGCAGCCGGACTGCTTCTGGGTCAATCCTTTCGGCATTGCATTTTCGCTAATCAGCAAGTCCGATCTCATTCTCGTCAATCATAGCGGTCAAGTCATCGACGGCGGCGAGTGCCGGTTGCTCAACACCGCTGCATATATGATCCATGCAGCAATCCACGCAGCAAGACCTGATGTGCTCTGCGCAGCACATAGCCATTCGATACACGGCCGAACATGGTGCACCCTCGGTCGGCCTATTGACAGCCTGACCCAAGACGCGTGCGCTTTTCACAACGATCACGTCGTCTACGACAGCTTCAACGGCGTGGTGCTGGCCGAAAAAGAGGGCAAGGACATTGCAAAAACTTTGGGCAACAAGAAGGCCGCTTTGTTGCAGAATCACGGTCTGTTGACTGTTGGAAAGACCATTGAAGAGGTAGTTCTCTTGCACGGAATCTGGAAAGGACTGTGATACTGACTGAATCGTAGGCCGTCTTCTGGTTCGTGTCTTTGGAAAAGTGCTGCCATTCGCAACTCATGGCCGAAGCTGCTGCAGGCTCTCGCGGCGAGAAGCCGATCAAGATTGGCGATGAAGAAGCCGCTTACACGTACCGGACGGTTGGCTCGCCCCAAGCAGGTTGGTTCAGTGCCAAGCCTCTCTTCGACGTGGTCCACAGGGAGACCAAGGGCGAATATCTGCAATAGTGTGGTTCGTTCTAGCCTACAATCTGTGGCTGAAGGCAATCAGATCCATTCTTCCCGTTGACCGGGGCAATCGACACTCATGTAACGTCACGTAGCGGTCCTTTCTATCCATACACGCAAGGCTATACGCCCGCTGACCTTGTGGCTCGACAGTAGGCGATCGATGGATCAAATGACGCGGTCCTGAGAGAGCGAACGTGCTTACAAAAGCTATTACGCTGACCAGAGATGGCATTCTCGTTTGGCAAAAATCTGTGAAGAATCACTAGATCACGCCAAGCGTCATGATTGGAACACACTACTCACATCACAGCTTTACCTGCGGGTCACGAAAGGATAGAAGTGCACTGATTGTGCCTTCATCTCACTGGAGCTGAAAATCTTCCCGCCGCTACACCTCACCATCCTGTCCTTTTCCGCCCGCGATCTTCATTGGTACCCTGGCCAACTCCGCGTCCCTGGCACTCAGGCTCAGCAGCCACTGTGCAGCGCGATAGTCGGCCGCACGGTGCTTGGTGCTCTGACTGATTCCATGTTCCAGTGTCTCATGCGCAGCATCCCTGCCAGTAGCAAGAGCACCATTATGGTCGCGGCGGACACGCTTTTTGGCGGCTGGTGAGACCGGAGCATCGTCGTCGCTCTCGCTGGACTCGTTGTGAGAGATGTCGGCAGAGTAGTTGCTGTTGCCATCGCTGTGTTTGGCCGAGACGCGCCGCTTGTTTCCTGAAGGGCGGTCATTGTCGACACTTCTTGGCAAAACATGGGTGTGCTGACCGGCCTTGGAGGCTGCGGGCTCAAGTGCACGCCATGAAGTGGTCGGCAGTGCTGATGAGGAGAGCGGCAGGAGGTTTTGTTTCGGGCTGAGCGCATTGTGGCTCGGCAGCGGAGGCGTGGGCTGGTGGTGGTTGATACTTGTCCACCCCGGGCTGCTGTATGCTGTATGGGAGGTTTTGGGTGACAATTGTGGAGAGTCGTACGCATCCGCATCATAGGCAGCGTCAGACTCAGATGCTGATTCGAACGGTGACCCAAGCTTGAAGCCAGTTCTGAGAGCTGGATGGTGGTGTTGCTTCAGTGAAGCAGAAGGAGGAGGTACGCTTCGTGGAACCTGGTGTTGGACGCCAGATGGGTAGTCGTAGCTGTTCATTGGTGTCCCGTCTCTGCTGACGTCTTCGGAACGCATGCCATCAGCCTCGAGACGAGCGTTGTAAATGACCTCGGCTGGTATCTTGAAGCGACCGAAGTTGCCATTTTCAAGGCGAAGGCACTCCTTGATGAAGCTTGGGCCGAAAATTGGGGTTAAGGCCCAGCGAATGGGGTAACAGAAGGTCAGGCAGACAGCACGGGCGCATGAGTACGGCATCCAGTAGCCCTGAGCAGCAAGCGCACCGCCGGTGATGGAGTGCGAAAGATCTTTGAGACCGGCATTGCAACTCAAGGCTTTGGCTGGTGCGGTCTGCGTGCCCCGGTCAGTTGGATAACTTGGAATTTTGAGTCGTTCGATGCTTACCTTGGAGTACTTCAATGCCTTGAAGAAAGGAGTAATGCGGACAAGACCGACCTGATAGTCCCACATCACGACGTACTCACGGTTGTCTGGATCATCGGGGACGCGGAACGTGTATTGAAACACTGGGAGATAAGGTCAGCTCCTGACATGGACATGGGTGCACCACAGCAGTCAACGAACCTTCAAACGCGTCTCGATTGGTCTTTCCATAGAAGGTCTTCTTTTCGCTTGCGTACGGTATGTGACGTTGGTAGTCGCTAATGAAGCCTTGATCACCACGGCCGCTCGGAAAGATGGCGAAGCGCTCGTGTTGTACTGATAGCTCGTCTTTCTCACGCTCCGACAGGCAGACCGAGTCCTCAGTGCACTCGAACGGAAGGTACTTGACGGGCTCTTTTGGAACTCCACGAACGAAGATAGCGTTGTCTTTGACCAGCTTCTGTCGTCTTGGCGACGGGGTCATGGGAGTTCGCGGTGGAGGGGTCGAAACAGAGGACGCGGTCTGGTAGAACGCTGGTGTGAGAGGCGGACTGGCGGTCGTGTGGTAGGCCTTGGTGTGTCCGGAAACCGAAGGATTCAGCAATGAGTCGATCTTGAGCATCTTTTCTGTTGGCTCGTGGTACTTCTGCTCCGTCGGTGTGCTATCTTCTCGCTCGCGCTTGATCGGAGAGTACGGCGATGGCATCTGCAAAGGGGAAGAAGGCATTCTTTCAAAGATGCTGCAAGCTATCAATGCCAAGTGTGGATATTGACCTGACTGACTTGGTTAAACAAGCGGTGAATGCGTCAAGGACGAGGCCGACGCCTTATACCACAGGTATCAGGGCCGTCAGCCAGTCGGGGAAACAATCTTTGACGGCGGGATGGCAATCAAGGAGCAACATGCAGCCAAAGAACATGAAAGTCGCAGGCCGCATGTCTTGCCGCTCCTTGCACGTCAAAGCCGCATTGGCGCAGAGCAAGAGCAACCGTTCGTCAGCCCGTTTGCGCCCATTGGCGAACCAGTTCGGACTACGTAGAACGTATTTGCGCCTGGTAGGTTCCACAGATCTGGTAAGAAGTTTGCGGTGTGGGACAAAGCAGCTGTCTCAGGGAGTGCCGTGCATTGACTCAGCCTGGCCGTCATGCGGATCTGCGGATGCAGGCAGTGATTGACGGATGAATGCCTGCCCCAGAGACCTGCAGCGTTCTGAGGTTTAGGGTAGCAGAACGGCCAATTGGAGGCCGATCGCTGCATCAAGTAGCTATCAGAGCAAGCGGTCAGTGCCATAATCCGGAGTGCTGATTGAGAGCAAACGGTCTAGGTCACGGTCAACTCGTTGAAAAGCGTCAAACATCGACTAACCTACCGATATGCTGTCGTATGGCAGCTGTTGGCCTGAGCGGGGCATTGATCAGGCAGTACACACCTCGCTGACCCGCTGGGCAAGCAGTTGATCCGTGACAGCAGGTCAGACCAAACTTGCCGATGGCTTCACGTCAAGCCGACATGAAGTGCTGCAGCGCATGGCTGGAAGTGGAGCCTATCAGCGTAGAGTATGGCTGCATGGACGCTACCCAGGCTACCGGGACAGCTGGCTACACTGGCGAGATCGCCTATGGAGGAGCAGTGTTGGCAAACAAGTTCTGGCTCTTGTGTCCACGTCTGTCTCACGCTCGTCATACGGAGTATTCACTGCCTGTGCAGAATGATTTCTGTTTTCGTCGGTTTGGAAGACCTTCGAGGCGGAGTTCGAGGGGCGAATGGCTCTTAGATCGCCGTTCGTCCCGAATCCAGGAACATATACAGTTCTGGGTAAAGCCACGCGGGCCCGCTGCGGGTGTTCGCATGGCATATGCAGTCTGCCGCTTGCCGAGCCAGAAGTGAAGCAGCCTAAGCCCAGACGTCTGCCGATAGCCAATGATCAATTCAGGCGGCCGGAAGGGAGCGGCTGTGTCCAGGACGACAAGATTGTCTTCCAACAGATTCGCAACAGACTCGATAATGGGGGCAGCCGGGGCCTTTAGACATTTACAGAACGCTGATCGACGTGGATTCTCCGAAGCCAAGTGTCAATGAACAATCGCTGATAGTGACAGCGTTCACTTTCCGGTTTATGCATGATGATAACCTGGGCATCGGGTAGCGGTCACCGCTGCTGAACCGGTTCGCCTGCTGTTGGGTTTCGTCAGCATACCCTGCATTTGGACAAAGAAATCTTTCGGCGCTAGTATAGGCCAGCGAACATGGCAAGAGAGGAGTTCGCAGACCGCAAGAACCTTTCGTCCCGCAGAAGCCCGTTTCACTTAGACCGCTTCGTGGTAATGCAGCCGCCAGTAGCAGCCGCCGGACAGAGCCTCCGCTTTTGCGCGCAAGTCTTGAAGAGCCGCTCTCCACATGAGGTGAAGATGTCGTAGTGGCACATGTCTTGCATGCCCGTGCGACAGACCTGTCAACTCCTGCGGTGCCCGTGTCCTCGGAACGACTGCTCGAGCAGCACTGTGGAGCAGCAGGGGGCGATGCACAAGCCCGTCAGGCCTGAGTGAACACCATGGAATAGTGTCCTTCTGAAATCGTATGAGATTGTTCGGGGTATGGAAGCGGACAGGCGGAGCAAGGGCGCCTGGACCAGGTCCAAATGGATTCGTACGCTCATGTCGAACTGACGTCTCAGCGGCATGACACGTGATCGCATCGCGACGAGTGCTTGAGACAGATCTGCCCCGATCTGAACCATTGGTGCGTTGACGAGCTGCGAGCTCGGGTCCTGCTGATAAGAACTCCAGAGCAGCTGTAGTGAGTCGCTGGGCAACGGGCTGTCTTGCAATCTTTTCTGCTCATCTTACCTGATCACGCGCAGCTGATCATGCACCTTGATCATGTGATGGACGTATATCCAAGGGACCCGAGGGCTCAAGAAGTTCGAAATCTCACGTACGTACATATGGTACATACCTACCTACACTGATGATGATGATGATGATGATGATCTAATAAGGCGAGATTTAAACGCGAAAATGACGCGAAATCCGAAGTGATGACATGACGTTTCTCGCGTCAGATTTGAATACCCTCTCCACGCCAACTAGCAGGTCTCGCCACCTCGTCCACGGTTCATTAGCATTCGAATACCTTGCAGCAGTCACAGCAAGCGCCGGGGCCTAACGGGATCGATTGCTCGAAGACTACACAGCTGGTGGAGTTGGTCGTTGCGTTCAAGCGATGCGTGAGGTCTGCCGGTTCAGAACACTAGTATGGTAGATTTGACTGGGCTTTGGGGACGAGGCTACAGAAGTCGGATGACGGCCAAAAGGTTTCGTTAATGCCATGGGCATCACGGCAGTGGGCCGAGCTGTAAGGGAGGCAACGGTCGCCGGGACCCTTATCATGCTTCTTAAGAACTGTATAGGAAAGGTATGCAGATTGTTCAACAGGGCGTCTACGAGCGATGGTGAGCCCTGTTACCCTCCAGCGCTGGGCATTGGGTTTCGAGGTTCAATGCTTGATCATCTGCTGAGAAGAATGGTGAAGTCCACGAAGGATCACAATCTCGTGTAAACAATGTTGGAGGATAGACGGGCTTGATAGAATGACTTGTTGTACGACGTTGACCGCTGAACCAGACCGTGCTTGTTGCTAGCAAGCCCGACCAATATATCATATGTAGCCTGGCGAAGCAGTCAATGGTATAGCCACTCTTGGACATGACCGTCCATATGCGCGACCGATGGAGCCGTCGGCCGGTTGGATTATGCCGATTATTCAATGAGCTCGTTGAAGCCTCTTACCCAAGCACTCTGTATTTGCGGTCTTGAACGGTTCATATGCCTGGCAAGTCCAGGACACTGACCTCAAGCCAGTCACGGGGACTGGGGATGAATGGCGATGCCAACTCCCCGCGTCTGCTGTCGCGATGCATACATTCATTTAGCATTCTCCGATGGCAATTGAGTCTTGCATATTGGGTATCGAGACGCAAAGGAATCGAGCCCTGGGAGAGTCGCTCGTGATGAAGTCGCGAGTCAGGTCGCAAGGGCCGAATTTCGGGCGGCTTATTACATACTGCCTTCCAATTAATTCATTAGCATGACCTAAAGATCTTATCTTACATTCAGCATGGCAGATCGCAAAACCGGCGCATACGGCACAAAAGATGGCGGAGATACAGGCTTTCGTCGCACATGGGATCGCGACGAATACGCCGCCAAGGCAGCCGAGCGCGATGCGAAAGTCAAGGAGGAAGGCAAAGCTCGCCATGAGGCCGCTTTGGCAGGAAAGAAATACGTCCGTCGGGCTTCCACGCCGCCAGATGCGCGTGATACAGAAGCGCGAAAAGCGCGCTTGAATGTCGCCGATCAAGTCGGCAAAACCACCATCGTCGCAGCGGGTGCAGGCCAAGGGAAGCGAGGCAAAAGCGCCGGCTTCTACTGTGATGCTTGCGATCTGACCTACAAGGATAACTTGCAGTTTGTGGAGCACTTGAATAGCAAGCAGCATCTTGTCGCCACTGGAGAGAGTGGAGAGGTGAGGCGGGCGACGTTGGACGAGGTGAAGGAAAGGTTTGAGTATTTGAAGAGGAAGAGGGAGAAAGAGAAGGCGAGGGAGGTGGTAGATTTGGGAACGAGGATTGAGGTTGCGAGGGAGTTGCAGGAGAAGGAGAGAGAGGAGAAGAGGCGGAAGAGGAATGAGAAGAGAAGGAAGACGAAGGATGGATTGGGTCACCAGGAGATTAAAGTTGAAAACGACGGTGTCATATGCTAGCTCTGCAGGACACCAGACTCGCGCGTGGCCTGGAGACTTTGCGGCCGGTTGTGGCCTCTATCACAATTCAAGCAAAGGACGTATACCAGCGCTCTATCATTGCAATATGTGTGCTGGTTTCGGCTTTGTCCAATAGCGACTTGAGTCTCATTGGGGGGTGGCGAAATCTCAGACAGCAGGAGACGTAATCTGTGTCTTTCTTTTGGTCATGAACTTTAGCGTGGCGTTGGCGGTGGGGTAGGACTGTAGGCGATTTTTGCTTGCTTGAGGATTAGTCACGATATCATGGATGGCGCCAGCACTGCCAGTCCGCTTTGCAGCCGAGTGCCATCTCCAGCTGCCGAAGCAGACAACATACTCCACTGCATTGACTGCTACTATTGCTAGCTGGCTCAGCTAATGCTCGCATATGAATCGTGGGGTAGAAGCTCTCCACTCAGCTCTCTCTTGAAAACGTGCTATTAAGAAGTTTCCGATCTTTCGACACTCCGCGCACCTGATGCACCATCATAGTCGTGAACAGCCGACCACATTAGGAAGGTACGCGAACCTGCGCTTGCGGGAGTGTCCGCAAAGCGCGCTCCCCGCGTCGCTGGAGTAAACAGAAAGAAAACAAACATTCTAACATCACCGCCAGGCACGGCGTACGACACTGCGCGCACTTCATTTGCAGCGCAGCATTGCACGCCGATGACTGCTCAGCAAAGTCTTTCGCTCCAAGACCTATACTGACTCGAGCGTACGCGTCCATCATGGATTCCGACATTTCCGCCTACGAGGTGGACGCCAGCAGTGATTTCGAGCCTGCACCAAAAACTGTAAGTCGCAATTCTGTCGCACGTGATCCGCGACAGCTCACTGAAAATCTGCAGAAGGCCAAGGCACCAGCAAAGGCTGCGACCAAGGCTCCCGCGAAGAAGCCAGCTGCGCCTAAGCCAAAAGTCACCAAGCAGAGCACGCTGAAAGTGACGAAGAGGGCGCCGAAAACAAAGAAGCGCGCAAAGCCAGACTCTGACGAAGAGAATTCAGACATTGACGTGGACAATACCTCGCTGAACGATGATGCTCTGTTATCGAACACACCTCCTGAAGCTAAGAAGCAGAAGAAGGCGCCAGCGCCAAAAAAGTCCGGCAAGCCGCTTCTCGAAATCGAAAATGAGAGTTTTGCAATGGACGGTGCGGCAGACGAGCCTGCGCCGACGAAGGCATTGTCGCAGAAGAAGAAGGGCACTTCGAGCGAGCAATATCAGAAGTTGACTCAGTTGGAGCACATCTTGAAGCGTCCAGACTCATACATTGGATCAGTGGAAATGACCACTGAGCAGATGTGGGTCTACAACTCGGAGACGAACATGATGGAGAACAGGAAGGTCACTTTCGTGCCTGGTCTGTACAAGATCTTTGACGAGATTCTGGTCAACGCCGCAGACAACAAGCAGCGCGACAAAAATATGGACGAACTGCGCGTCTGGGTAGATCGTGAACAGGGCATTATCGCGGTGAAGAACAATGGACGCGGTATTCCGGTCGAAATGCACGCAAAGGAGGGTATCTACATTCCAGAGATGATCTTCGGCCACCTTCTGACATCGTCTAACTATGACGACGAGGAGGCGAAGGTCACCGGTGGCCGCAACGGCTACGGTGCCAAGCTCACCAACATCTACAGTACTCAATTCGCTCTGGAGACTGTGGACTCGAAGACGAAGCAGAAGTACAAGCAGACCTGGAAGAACAACATGAGTGTAATGGGCGCTGCTAAGATCACGCCTTGCAAAGGCCAAGACGACTACACTTTGATTTCGTTTCAACCCGATTTCGCAAAGTTCAAGATGGACAAGATGGACGACGACTTCGAGGCGCTCGTCAAGCGTCGTGTCTACGACATGGCTGGTACATGCAAGGGCGTCAAGGTGTGGCTGAACAACGAGCGCATCAAGATCAACAAATTCAAGCAGTATATGGAGATGTACACGAAGGCTATCAAGACCGAAAACCTGACCAACACTGGCACCGCGCCCGAGCAAGTCATTCTGACAGACAGCCCACACGAACGGTGGGAGATTGGCTTTGCCGTTAGCGACGGCTCGTTTCAGCAGGTGTCATTCGTCAATTCAATCGCCACCACGTCGGGGGGCTCGCACGTGAATTTCATTGCGGATCAGATCTGCGAAAAGCTGGAGGAGATCGTGAACAAAAAGAATAAGGGAGGAGTCAAGCTCAAGAAGGCGCAGATTCGAAACCACATCTTCTTGTTCGTCAACTGCTTGATCGTCAATCCGGCCTTTGCATCGCAGACGAAGGAGCAGCTCACCACGAAACCGAGTGCCTTCGGTAGCAAGCCGCAAGTCAGCGAGAAGTTTCTCAAGGACATTGCCAAGACCGAAGCCGTCAACAATATCTTGCATTTCGCGCAGCAAAAAGCAGACAAGGTGCTGGCCAAGTCTGACGGCAATCGTCGGACTCGAATGAACAACAGCAAGCTTACGGACGCCAACAAGGCTGGCACTAAGGACGGCTACAAGTGCACACTGGTCCTGACAGAAGGTGACTCGGCTGCGTCGCTTGCTCTTGCTGGCCGAGCGGTCATCGACCCGGATCTGTTCGGCGTCTTTCCTCTTCGTGGCAAGATCCTTAACGTCCGCGATGCCTCGATCGATCAGATCGCGAAGAACGCCGAAGTCCAAAACATCAAGAAGTTCATGGGGCTCCAGCATAAGAAGGAGTACACAGATACCAAGTCCCTCCGATATGGACACCTGATGATCATGACCGATCAGGACCACGATGGTTCTCACATCAAGGGTCTGTTGATCAACTTCCTCCAAGTGCAGTTTCCATCTTTGCTCAAAATCCCTGGCTTCTTGCTGGAGTTCATCACGCCAATCGTTAAGGTCTGGAAAGGTGACCCAAAGAACCCCAAGGCCAAGCGCGACTTCTTCACCATGCCAGAGTATGAGGCGTGGAAGCAGCTCCCAGGCAATGAGAAAGGTTGGGATCACAAGTACTACAAGGGTCTGGGCACCTCAGATACTCGTGACGCCCAGATATATTTCTCTGATCTGGATAAGCATTTAAAGAAGTTCCATCGTATGCAGGATGGCGAGCCCGAGCAGCTGGAGTTGGCGTTCAGCAAGAAGAAGGCCGACGCGCGTAAGACCTGGCTTCAAGACTTCGTGCCCGGCACATATCTGGACATGTCTGGCACCGACGAGATTACCTATCACGACTTCATCAACAAGGAGCTGATCCTGTTCTCGATGGCCGACAACCTGCGTTCCATCCCGAGCGTTATTGATGGTCTCAAGCCAGGACAGCGCAAGGTCATGTATACCTGCTTTCGCCGCAATCTGAAGAAGGACATCAAGGTCGTTGAATTGGCTGGTTCAGTCTCTGGTCTCACGGCCTATGCGCACGGTGAAGTGTCGCTCCAGCAGACCATTGTCGGCCTGGCGCAGACTTTCTGCGGCTCCAACAACATCAACGCACTCGAGCCAAGTGGCAACTTTGGTTCTCGTCTGCAGGGTGGCGAAGATGCTGCCAGCGCTCGTTACATCTACACGAGGCTTTCCCCATTCGCCCGCAAAGTGTTCCACCAGGCCGACGAACCACTTTTCACCTACAACACGGATGATGGCAAGACCATCGAGCCAGAGACATATGCTCCAGTTGTTCCGATGATTCTGATCAACGGCGCTGATGGCATTGGCACTGGTTGGAGCACTTCTATTCCAAATTACGACCCTGTTGATGTGATCGAAAACCTCAAGCGTCGAATGGACGGCGACGGCATGGATGCAATGCAGCCTATGACGCCGTGGTTTCGGGGTTGGACTGGCGACACAGAGAAGACCCGCGACGATCAGTTCAAGTTCAATGGCACACTCACGATTACTGGCGAGAACACTGTCGAGATTACGGAATTGCCTGTGCGCGTCTGGACCCAGGACTTCAAGGAAAAGCTTGAAGGCATCATCAAAGCTGAGAAGGCGCCATCCTTTATCAAAGATTACACCGAGTACAACACGCCAGAGAAGGTGCACTTTATCATCAAAATGGAAGAGAAGAACATGGTACAAGATGAGGCAAAGCTCATGGACCTCTTTAAGCTGACCAGGCCGATGGCAACCTCGAATCTGGTCGCTTTTGACGCGCAAGGGCGTCTGCAGAAGTATGCTTCGCCCTTGGACATTATGGAGGAGTTCTATCGCGAGCGCCTGTCGATGTATCAGAGGCGCAGGAAGCACATGCTCGATGTGATGCAGAACGAGCACGACAAGCTCACAAATCAGGCTAAATTCGTGAAAATGATCATTGACGGCAAGCTCGTTGTCAGCAAGAAAAAGAAAGCCACGCTTGTCGCGGAGCTTGACAAGCTAAACTTCAAGAGGATTCCCAAGGTTGCAGACGCCAAGAAAGAGGGCGAGTTTGAAGAGGTCCTGCATGAAGACGGTGCAGACGACTTAGATGATGTGACCACCACAGCCGGCGCGAATGACTTTGACTACTTGCTTGGCATGGCGATCTGGTCACTGACTCAAGAGAGAGTAGAGCGACTCTTGAAGCAAATCGGCGACAAAGAGGAGGAAATCAAGATTTTGTCAGGCAAGAAGCCTACTGACCTATGGAAGGCTGACCTCGACGAGCTCTTGGAGGAGTGGCGCAATCAGCTTGACGAAGAGGCTAAGCGTGAGAAGAAGATACGTGCGAAGGGTCGTCGTGCGTCTGCCAAGCTTGGGTACGGAGCCAAGGGCGGGAAAAAGAGGAAGAGCGATGACACCGACTCTAGCGACTCCGACTTTGCAGCTCCGAAGAAAGCAAAATCGCTGGCTGCTTCCAAACCGCGCACAGGCCTGCTCGGCAAGGTCGAGAGCAAGCTGGCTGGCATTTACCCTAAGGTCAACGGCATAGAGCAGAAGCCAGTCGTCAAGCCCGCGGACTCTGGACAGATGACTCTGGACGGTGCATTTGACAAACCGGCCGCTGCAACAACCAAGGCGGCTGCACTTAAGAATTTGGATGTCAAGCAGAGGCCCGCTGCCGCCAAGCCTGCCCTCAAGAAGGCGAAGAAGGTAATCTCGGACGATGAGGAAGATGAAGTCGAGATGCGTGATGTCGAAGAGGATGACGACGAAGATGTCTTTGCTGCTGTTGCCAAGGGGGCGTCCACGAAGCCTGCAGCCACGACGTCTCGCACAGGCCGTGCTGCTGCGTCAAAGCCAAAAAAGTACACTGTTGACTCAGACGAAGACATGGACACTGACGGTGCTAATGACTATCTTGAGGACGTCAGCGCGATGGTGAAGGGCATTGGCAAGGCTGACAATGACGGCCCGACTCGCTTGTTCCATCCTGCGTCTGTGCAGCGTCCCACAAGCAGCAACGGACTTGGTGCCCCTAAGGCTACGAGCAAGAGGCCAACGCCAGATGAATCCGACGACATCTCTGAGGATGAGACCAACTGGGCAGCTCTTACGCAGAACTCGCCGCAGAAGGCCGCTCTTCACCGCGTCGTTGGCGACAACGACGATGACGAGCTGCTGAGTCCCGAGAAGCCTCCTGCGCTGAAACCTGCTGCAAAGGCTGCAGCGAAGCCCAAGGCGGCGCCGAAGGCCAGGGAGCCCGTTGCAGCACTGAAGCCGAAGAAGGCACCAGCTGCAGCTGCACCAGCTCCTGCGCCGCAGCAGTCACCCGCTGCGAAGGCGTACGCTAAGAGGCTTGAGAAGGAGAAGATGGCGCAAGCCAAGGCTGGCGCGGCGTCTAGGCCTGCTGCGAAGCCAACAGCAAAGGCGAAGGTCATCGAGCCAGACGAAGAGGACGAAGACGTCGACGCAATCGCCAACGACATCCTCAGCGACGAAGACGAGGACAGCCCCGTCAAGCCTGCCCGCGGAGGTGCCGCTGGCGGCGCCCGACCGGCCAGGAGGGCTGCGGCCGCCGCGCCAAAGTCAAAGTACGTGATGGATGACAGCTTCGATCAGGATGAGGATGAGGAGGCGTCTGATGCAGCAGACTTTGATGACGACGACGAGGACGAGTGAAGGCAGGCACGGAATTGTTTCATGTTTCTTTCATCTTTCCGCAGCTAGCTCTTTCTGCGGTCGCTACACGCATAGCGCCGGGCGTTTTGGACTTGGGGGACTTCGGGAAGGGGGGATGGAGCTGTCGGCGGTGCTGTAACATACATACATGCTTGGCTTGGCCCAACGTGCAATGGCAACGACGACGACGTGCAACAAAGGGACCTTTTATCTCCTGCTTCTTCCCGTGAGAGAGCACGCCACTACTACCACCACGGAAAATATGCGAGTCAATTTTTTTTCTCTTTTCGGCGGCTAATGGTCGCGCGCACTCACAAACCCGGGAGGCGCCCGTTGTGTAGGAACTCCCTGCCCCCCCCCCGCTTTTCTTTTCTTTTCTTTTTTTTTTCCCGCACATCCACTACATGTACTATCATCGACCTCGTCCTCGCAGTCCTCAAAAGGAGGGGCGGGAGGAAGAAAGAAAGAAAGCAGGAAAGAAAGAAAACAAAAGAGAAAAACACAAAAGCTTCGCGGAAAAATCTCTCCCACCAGATAGATATAGACATCGCTGCAAGAGTTTTTTCCCCGGCGCATCACGCACAGATGTGACCGCGTAGCTGTGTCCGTCTCTATCTATGCCACATAACAATCGGGAAGAAAAACCACTCTTGGCCCCCCCCCTTCAGAGCAGCAACGAAACCGCATCCAAAACATAAGGTGATTCCGCCGCTTCTTGGACGCGCGCTGGCGGACAGGAAAATCTCAGCTCGTAAGCTGCCATGCTACGCTCCTGGAAAATCCTCCAAAGTAAAAGGGAAAAGAGCATGTCATCCAACCCGCTTTCTCCCGGCTCCCCCCCCCCCCCCCCCCCCCCCCCCCCCCAAC